>CM033031.1:7167500-7631039 GCA_019207045.1 Branchiostoma floridae x Branchiostoma belcheri
CAAACCCTCCAGGACAACAAAGTCGAAGTCTAGGTACATGTATGAACTTTGAACCGCTATTGACCTTTGTGTTCCAACCCCTTCGAAGGTCCAGGATGCAAGTTTACATTTATTAAATTTGTGATCGCCGATTTACTCGCCGATTTACCTATGCATTATATAAAGCATTCGTTTTCAGTCCATTGAAAACCTCAATTCGATCGTTAACGTTAAATCAATGGTTTACCGTATGTCCCTTGGCATTCTGTTGGTAGTAACGGAGTTTTCTTTGTGCTATCCCGTTGTCATTTTTTCGAAAAGACGTGCTGCCATATTGAAAACGACAACTTTTCACAGTTTAATGCCACAGAATATCGCCTCTCCCATTCGTGCTAACGACGTGTATTTTTAATAAAATATCACTTAGAACCTGAAGAAGGCGTTTGCTGAAAAGCAGAAGAAACGCCTGGCGATTCAGGCAACCATCAACGACCTGCTCGCTGAAAAGGAGGATATCATGGGTCTTCTGAGTTCGGTAGGCAAAACAATCTAAACTATACGCTTACGAGCCTATTTGTCGTTGAATTACTTTGCTGATTAATTGAGTTGGGAAAGAGTTTATTTATTGTACTTCCGTGTTGTTGATGACGCAGGCTAGGATGCTATTGCATATGGTTCAATTGTCAACAAGGATTTTATTGTCACAAACATAGAAAAGCACAGTATTCATTAGTGGTTTTGTGAAAATGACAGCATACCCCCTAATAATGACATACCTTGCAAACCTTAATTGAGGATGGCAGACTTACTTAGAGGGGAAGTTACTCCCGGAGTAAGTCCACCCCATTTCGACATATCTGAGGCCTGTTTGTGTTAGGTTTGGGGTGGGGGGGGGGGGGGGTGGGCTATTATCCAGAGTAAGGCCTTTACGCCAATTTAGGCAGTAAGTCCATCTTCAGTCCTCCCTGAGTAAGTCCATTTTCAGACCATTGGACTTACTGTGGGTGAAAGAAGGACTATGGTCCATGGTAAGTCGTTCATCAGTCCAAGGTTTGCAAGGTATAGGCTTAGAAATACTTTTGCACATTGCTCAACTGTCAACAAATATGTCGACTGTTGTAATCACAAACAGGAAGGTAGTGTTGTGCGTGAGGCGGCGGAAGAGCGTGTCCGCACCCTGGCCAAGGAGTATGAAGAGTTGGACGTGCAGTACAAGGAGATGGAGGAGCAATGGACGGACCTGAGCGATGCCAACAGGGATCTGGAGATAGGAAAAGACAGAGCCCTTAAGAGCCGCGACGAACTAAAGGTAAGGTCAACCAAAAGTTCATTGCAAATTCTTGCCCGAGGGCTAAGTAACTACAAGTGACAAAATTTGACAGAATGGTAAGCAGTATAGCAAGCAACTACTCTATTCTAACTTAAAGACGTGTACGTAACTTGTTGGGTTTAACTTCTTTTTCTGAGATAGTGGAAGACAAAGGATCCGACTTTATCTATACTATGGGTTTTGCGACGTTAAACAGAGAGAAGTTTTCTTTTTGTCTGTAAACGTGGGGATATCAGGATCAAATTTGGTGGCCTCTTTTAAGAGCTCTTTTCTCTCTTGATCATAGAAGGGGCATTTTGAAATAAAATGTGTTTCAATAAAACAATATGCTGAACTCGAAGGTCAACACTAAACATTGCCGAATGAGAATTATATTATACAGTTTCAGGAACCAAAGAGATTCCAATTTGGGTTTTCGTTCCAACCCTCTGCTTTCATCTACTACTTCTCCTGTTAGATCTTTTCTTAAGAATGTCCAAGATGTCTATGTAGTCTACTACCTTCGTCGCAAATAATATCAATTGCCGCTTACTGATTAATAGTTTGTCAATCATGGCTTTAACCAGTATTCATTACTACCTACTTACCTAGTCCATTGACCTCTAGGTCATTGGGCGGACTGGACAAGGTATTAATGAAGATAGAGAGCTGTCTCCAGGCTCTTCTTTCCTTTTCCTGGGTTAGTCCAGGACCATACTGCAATTTTGTCCCGCCAAGCTTTTAGCACTTGCCCCGGCGTCGCCCTCTGTGCATGCCCTGAAGTAAATAAATTACAGAAAATATCAAATGAAGGTTTTCCTCTCAAAGTTGACATTGTCTACATTTCGCAGTCGGCCGTGGAAGAGATGGAAGCGAGACTGTCGGAGCACGAGAAGTCTAAGCAGGGCGAGGACTCGGTTCTCCGGGAGAAGGAGGAACAGGTGGCGCAGAACGCCGGGAAGATCGAACATCTCACCAACGAGAAGGCTCGTCTCGAGGACCTCAATGCTGTGAGTTTATTGTGATACCCTTTATCTCATTGAGCTAATCTATGTAGTACATTATATATATACAAGTAGATATACAGATTCAATAACATACACTCAACACAGATCAGACGTACATACAAATACATATACATAAAGTCTAGTCATGAGGTCAGAGGGTTATATACACTAAAATCTGTAAGTGTCGATCTTCAACTAATCTCATAGAAGATGTTTGGATGTAACATTTCTAAGACGGGTGCAACAGTCTGAAGGTCAGAAACTCTTGGTTTATCTTTCAACTATAGGATTAGTTAAATGTGGCGTCAACAAAGGGTCATGTCAAGACCTTTTTACAGTAGGTTGAAGAGAGCAGATTTAGGGACTAGCTAGGCATGGGACTGTCGTAGATGTGAGGCGCAGCTATCTTGTGAATACTTACCGTCATTTCATGCCTATCATAGATTGCCAAATCAATATTGTAGATTTGGTAATACAAGGTTGAATTTGTCCCTTTAGCAAACTCTGGAGGACTTGGCAGCAGAGGAAGAAAAGGCTTCTCAGCTGTCCAAGGTGAAGATTCGTCTGGAACAGACCATGGACGACGTAAGTATTTTACTCTGGAGTTAAATAACATCATTTCATAACAGTCACCCCAGCATTTCCTTCTTACTGCTCTATGTATTTGTATAAAAGTTTTAGGCAACAGAAACGTTATCGAGCAAAACCTTCTGAAAAACACAGATGTATCATAATACTTTGATAAACTTGATTATGCATTTTCTGATATTATTACGAATATCTTAATATCATTAAAACTTGTTCTGTCACGGATGTAATACTGTAACGTACACTGTTAGGCTATAAACCATGTTCTTTATGACTAAATATGTTTTAGGAAATCTAAAAAATATTAAATTCGGAACTAAAATTGCCATTATGTCTATGCCTTGTGCCCACTTGAATATCTAACCGTCTGAGTTCCAAATGTTTTCCAATCCCTTCTGTTTGTGTAGCTAGAGGACAACCTCGGGCACGAGCGGCGCATCGTGACGGAGGTGGAGCGGGTGAAGTCCCGACTGGAGAGGGATCTGAAGGCCGTGCAGGACAAGATCGCGGAGATAGAGGGCCTCAGGGAGCAGCTCACGGACACGCTCAAGCAGTAAGGACAAAAATACTTAAATTTTAACTATCAGATAAGGCTGTTATCATAATGTACTGTGGGTGATCTGTATCTGTATCTGTATCTATATCTATAACCGCCCTTCGGCGTAACACACCAGCTTCGCAGGCACGCGGTGCGGCAGCAGCTGGTTATATTACACTGAACGATCCGTCACACCTAACTTCTGCACATCTATTTGCAAGCGTTCTTTAAAACTATTCAGAGAAGATGCCCCTACTGTGCTTGGTGATAACAAGTTTCACTCTACGATAGTTCTGGGAAAATACGAATTTTTGAACACATCAATCCTAGCTTGGTAACTCCGGTACTTGAAGTCATGATGATGATGTTGATCAATGATAAAGTTGATGATGATATACTAACTTTTCATTTCACTTTTACAGAGCTTTGTACTCATTTAACAGAAGAATACTTGGTCCATTTGTTGCTGTCATCAGTTTTTTTCGCAATGGTTTTTGGCATTTATTTGAGACCAAGAAACTTAAGTGTTCAAAAGAGATCCTTTACCCTGTGCATTTGTAAAATAGATGGTACCTTGTGCTAATTATATTGTAATCATTTACTCAATGTCTACAAGATATGGTTGACGGCAGTGAAGGTTTGGAACGAAGACACATCTTACGCATCTCTTACCATTTTTGCTCCTCAGGAAAGAGCAAGAAGCGCTCACCGCAACAACAGGTGTGGAGGATGAAGCCGGAGCAGCGTCTTCTCTTCAGAAGAAGATTCGGGAATTCACCGTATGTAATATTATATTTTCTTACGCGTCTTAATAGTATTTCCTTCAGTGTCTTAATAGTATTTCCTTCAGTGTCTTAATAGTATTCCCTTCCGTGTCTTAATAGTATTTCCTTCAGTGTCTTAATAGTATTCCCTTCCGTGTCTTAATAGTATTTCCTTCAGTGTCTTAATAGTATTCCCTTCCTTGTCTTAATAGTATTTCCTTCAGTGTCTTAATAGTATTCCCTTCAGTGTCTTAATAGTATTCCTTTCCGTGTCTTAATAGTATTCCCTTAGCTGTCTTAACAGTATAGGCTATTTCGATATGACGACGTCACGGTCACTGGTTATTGAACCCGGGAAAGTCTGGTCTGTAAATCTGCATATGCGAATAGGGCAGAAATACGTGACGATAATAGCATGTACAACGTCAACTTTACATGGAAGCATCTCGATTTTACAATCTAGCATGTTGGACCTACGTCGTTGAAATCATAGTACAATATAGCACATTTATATATCGAAGGAATGTAGATATTAGAAGAACAGCTGAAGGTAGGCAGATGTTAAAGGGCAAAAAACGTTCACCAGCTAATTTTTATTGCATCTATTTGTTCTTCAGAGGCTTGCAGAGGACATGGAGGACGACATCGACGTGGAGAGATCTGCGCGCGTCAAGGTGGGTTACTTACTTATATTAACCTTTTTTTTATAGTACACACGGTCCAAATAAAGATCGACCGAACTATAACGTGAAATGAAATTTTGCTATACCCTGCTGACAAAAGCACCATGTCTTTCCTAAAGAGTGAACAGCTGTTTTGTCTTCATAAATCATTGTGAAATTGCGCTACACAGGCTGAGCGGGCCAGGACGGAACTGCAGCGCCAGTTGGAGGACATGACCGAGAAGCTGGACGAGTCGTCGGGTCTGTCCAACGCCCAGATAGAGAAGAACAAGAGGCGTGAACAGGAACTCGCACGAGTACGTATAGGTCGAACATTATCGAACTTGATGAATAACAGTTCCCCAACTACATATCTGCGTCCAAACTCTACGCACGTTTTCTTTGAGTGCATGTAGGGCTGAAGGATTGAGCGAACGAATGGGTGGATGTAGAATAATCAGATATGATAGATCAAATAAAAGACACACTGTTATTCTTGATACGGGTTAAGGAGTGCATCTATATCTTAATTGTTCGATTAGTGTATTCTCATCTTCGGCCATATCTAGAAGATAGCCATTGCTTAGGGGGCTACAGTTTGAGTAGGTACCGTTATGTTCAATGCTGTGCTGCACTGTGTTCGTGTCCGTAAGTTCGCCGTGACCTGGAAGACACCCTGGCGGCGCAGGAGGCATGAGAAAATGTTAGGATCCACAGTTTGGATAGTTTAATCATATACTTAAAGCTTGTATAGGTGTCATCATACTCACCGCTATGGTGTGTTCGTGTCCTTAGGTTCGCCGTGACCTGGAAGACACCCTGGCGGCGCAGGAGGCGGAGGCGTCCGGCCTGAGAAAGAAGCACGCCGACCTGCTTGCCGAGATGACCGAGACGCTGGACCATCTCGCAAAGGGGAAGACCAAGGTGGAGAAGGACAGGAACAGGCTCAGGCTGGAGATAGACGACCTCAACGTCGCCTTCGACGCCATCTCCAAGCAAAAGGTTAGATGCATAATTCTAAATTAGAGTCATAGGTTTCACATCTAGAATCGGCACATCCAGCTCAAAGTTCACAATAGTACATGAGATCGAGAGAAACTACATCTTCAAACACGATAGATAAACCAAGACAGAGAGAAAACATAATTCAGCTTCCACTAATATTTTTACTCTTAAGTGATAATCATAACCCATTGCTGTTTTTACTCTTACTCTTAACAAGTTGTCTGCATGGTTGTCCTATAAAGATACATCGGTATCATCATCTGGCTACTTTTTAAATAGAACTGTTTGTTTTCCTTTAGATGCAGTTCGAGAAGCTGAACAAGCAGCTGGAACTGGCGTACATCGAGACTACCGTCAAGATCGAGGAGCACTCGCACGCCATTTCCGAGCTCAACTCCGCCAAGAACCGACTCACGGCGGAAAATGCCGAGCTCGTCCGACAGCTGGAAGAGTCCGAATCGAACAAGGGCGGGTTGAACCGACAGGTTACAGCACTAACCGCGCAGGTAAGCTTTAATATCTATTCAGGCCATTTGATAGAAATGTTGTGTATTAGCAGTATTTCGGATTATTATTGTTGCCTTTTATAGCTATAGTGTTTTAGAGACCCTGTGTCTTGACAGAACCTGACTATTCGTGCTCTCCCGTCGTGCATGCTTCCAGAAAGTGTCTTGTCATTACATGCCGGGACGTTATCTATGTACTTGTTTAAAAAGAAAAAAGAAAAGTAAAATAATAAAAGTACTATAGCCCTTGAATTAGATGTCACCGATAGTGAAATATCAGCCTCTCAATCAAGGTTGACTGAATCCTGCTGAACTGTTCCTCGCTATTTTATAGTAGAGTAAACAAATTATTAGTTTTCCATGTAATGAATCGTTAGCTGTAATTGTTCTGTCAGTTTATTCTAGTGAAGCTGGCGAAGGGTGATAACTGTCACTCGAAACGTCCTAAGTAAATCTCCGTTTTTTTAAATCCAGTGTTATAGATTGAATTGTATGTGAATATTGTTTACCTGGATGTTTAAACGAATGAATCATCCGATTCGCAGGTTGAGGAGGTGAAGCGCGCGCTGGATGAGGAGCTGGCGCTGAAGAACCAGGCGTTCGCGCAGCTGCGTGCGGCGCAGGCGGAGCTGGCGTCCCTGCAGGAACAGCTGGAGGAGGAGCAGGAGACGCGCGGCGAGCTGCAGAGACAGCTGGCCAAGGCCAACAGCGAGCTGTCCTCCATCAAGGCCAAGTACGAGACGGACGCCACGCAGCGCATGGAGGAGCTAGAGGAGGTCGGTATACTCATCTGTCACTCACATACTCACTCACTCACTATCCGGTTTATCGTCTGTTGTTCCTCATCAGGCGAGGGTTAGGCTAACTTCACATTTCCGAAACGGGTCCCGGCCGGACTGTTTGTTGAAACAAAAGTATTCGTAGTAATATACACAAATAATACCAACGACTATTCTCTTCACGTCTTGTGGAGGTCAGCATGTTTCTCTTTGTTCATAAAGGCTATAAAAATGTTGTTTTTTCGGCTCCCCGACCGACCCTAGAAAAAACCTTCCGACTCTAGCATTTTGGGATGGTTCACTGCTAGCAAGAGGGATAAAAACGTTGTAGAATAATTTTCCAACATGTTCTTCTTTTCTGTTTTAATAGTGATATAAGCTAGGAACCCCAAGATGTACCTTGATCCTGGCTGTATGCCCTCACAGCTCCCCCATGAGTGAAACAAAAGAATTATGAAATAATATGAAGTGTAATAAATATAGCAAAATATGCCATATTCAAAAACTGGTGCAGAAATCAAAGTAAGGAATATCAGACTGGTGACATCTACAGATCTTTTTAAGATGACTGTTTTCTATACCTCAGTGATGTTAAGAAACACCACGGAAATGCTCTGTCACGCTTGCAAGTAATATTGTATTGCACTGTTGTTGTGATTTATAATGTACTATTTTGTATTTTGTTGAATGAAGCCTGAAAAAAATGAAGTGTAATAACTAGGCTGTAATGAATAAAATAAACCTTTGTTTCCCCCCAGGTGAGGCGTAAGCTGACCATCGCGCTGGCGGAGGCTGAGGAGCAGGTGGAGACTGCCACCGCCAAGTGCACCAGTCTGGAGAAGACTCGCAACAGGCTGGCGGCAGAGGTGGAGGATCTGCAGGTGAGATTATAAAGACTGGTGTATGAAGTAGGGAGGCGCTCGGGATACTTGGCGATGTAGAACTAGTAATCATTGGGCTGTCCTTTGTCTGTATTGAATTTCAAAGTGTACCTTTGGGAAAGTGTGCCTTAACATAAGACAACAGAATAAGGTACTAGCAAAATAACATATTTTACGACTATACAACAACGATTCACACATAAAAGGATGCAAATTGCAAATATGAACGGACACATTGACGGAAGTACCATTACAATTGAGATACATATACACAAAACAAACACACACCCGCATCATCTGTTTATCTCAGATGTATTGTCCGACAATTAAACAACATGGACCTGCCTCTAGATTCTTTTCCAAGAAAAAAAAATACCTGCCCCCCTCCCCCTCAGGTTGACGTGGAGAAGGCGCACTCCCTGTGCCAGCAGCTGGAGAAGAAGCAGTACCTGTACGACCGCCAGCTGGAGGAGTGGCGCTCCAAGTGCGACATCGCCGCCAGGGAGCTGGACAAGTCTCAGAAGGAGAGCCGAGAGACCCAGTCCGAGATCCTCAAGGTCAAGGGCGTGCTGGAGGAGGCTCAAGACGCGCTGGAGCAGCAGAAGAAGGAGAACAGGTTCCAACAAGGTCTGAATCCTATCAGTTGTTATCTGAACACGTTGGAATTCGTTACATCACATAGCTTTAGTAGATACCCGTCGACACATTTAGTAAGGCCCCCTTTCCACTAGACGGCGATCGCGCTGCGCTCTCACTGCGACCTAAAGAGGATATGTGTAACATTCGCTTTCACACTGGGTATGTCATACAAAACGTAAGAGTGTGACGGAGAAGACAACAAAACACACAAAGTGTAAAAAGATTCGTTTCTTTTCGATCCAATTCGTTGAACGATATGTCAAATTTTAGGTCGCAGAGAGCGCGCGGCGAGAGCGCCGTCCTAGTGGAAAGGGGGTGTAATAGATCAAATACTACACTGTACATTTTGTAATACATTCTATGTAGAGTGATTTTCCAACCTGATCAAATTTCCTAATTTGGTTTAATGTTGACTATACTTGTAATGATATTTTTTTCATGTACCTATTATTAGCATGCTTCTGTTATTGTCGCAAAGTATCTCCTTTTCCAACCAAGACAAAGGAATAGTTAATACTAGGATTTGAGTAGCCTCTTTTTACAATAATGTGTATCACTGTTCTTGTCACATGTATGTCCCCCATGTTTCTATTATGTACTTGCAATTAGCCTCCGGCTATGAATACTATCATTAAGCACGGCTTTCTTTCATGTGTACTCTTTCCAGCTGAGATCCATGATCTCCAAGACCAGCTGAGCGGCAACGCGAAGGTTGTGGCGGAGCTGGAGAAGGGGAAGCGGCGGCTGGAGGTGGAGATCGAGGAGCTGCACGGCTCCCTGGAGGAGACGGAGAACGCGCTGGAGCTGGAGCAAGGCAAGGTGGTCCGTGTGCAGATGGAGTTCGCGCAGCTCAAGTCCGACATCGACAGGCGTCTGGCTGAGAAGGACGAGGAGTTCGAGAGCACGCTGTGGGTCTTCGTGCTTTTGGTTTCGTTTTCTAGAGTGTCAAATGATTACATTGTTCATCAACCACGCTATGGGTCTTGTTGCTTTTAGGTTTTGTCTATCTCCTTTTCAAGCTCCTTAGGATGTTGTTGACAAATCTTCACTTTGCATTCACCTAAACAGATTTCAATGTTAAGTCGTCTTGAAAGAAATTACCCCTCAAGCACCTTTTGAAGTCCCAGTGTGACGTAGTAGTAATGAAAAATTTAAACATACTAGTAATAGAATATCTTCTCCTTTCCTGTACACTTTTTAAAATATATTATTTATATTTTTAGTTTTGAACGTTCTATTTTGTATCTGTTCACTGGCAAAGTCTTTGAGAGATCGATACTATACGAACCAATATTTTATGTCATTTGTTTTGTTTGCAAAATAATCCTTAAGCCTTATGATCGTGTGCTTACAGCAAGCTTCACCAGCGCGCCCTGGACACCATGAACCAGAGTATCGACCTGGAGTCGAAGGCCCGACTGGAGGCCGAGCGGGTGAACACCAGCCTGGCCCAGCAGCTCAGCGAGCTGGAGACGGCTCTGGAGAACGCCAACAAGGCCAACCAAGAGAGCCGCAAGCTGCTGGGTTCGCTGCACCAGACCATGCAGGAGCTGCAGGTCATTTTTTTGAGACACTGCATTAATACCCCCCTCACATTAGGCGCGATTCGATCGGACGACGAGTCTGCGAGCTCTAACTTACGAGGAGGCATGACCCTGATGCCGACGAAGAAATGGCAGAGTTTCCCCTTCCCGTCAGAGTCATGCCTCCTCGTAATTCAGAGCTCGCAGACTCGTCGTCCGATCGAATCGCGCCTAATGTGAGGGGGGTATAAAGCATGCAGAACTTGCGGGCTATTTATTTATCTATTCATTCAATCTCAATTGCAAAACAGATGGGTTGCCCCTTTTACGTATAACATTTGACTTCATAGAGAGCCCAACATATGCAGGAAAATACATGTTGCATTCAGTCAGGTGGGGACAAACGTGGACGACATTCATTGAAACAAACCTCTTTAGGTTATTTGTTTGCGCAAGCGGGGTAGGCAGGCGGTTTTAAGGGTAGAGGGCGAAAGAAACCCCTGCCTTTATTTGTCTGCCAACATATATTTTTCTACTATATCTTGTCTTATTTAAGTGTCCTTACTTACTGAAAGCACTTACGGTGTTTTTATATTATAGCAGTTGACTTTAAAGTTTGAATCGTGTGTGTGTGTCCGACAAAACATATGTAGACTGACAGAGGTGAAGAAAACGCCGCACCCCCCCCCCCGTATTCTGCATGTATACTTGCGTTTATCTTATTTGAGTAATAATCTTATCAGTGAAAAATCCGTTTAATAATGACAGATCAAGCTGGACGAGGAACAGCGCATCCGGGAGGATCTAAAGGACCAGATCGCCATCAAGGAGCGCTACTGCAACTCCATGGCCAGCGAGATCGAGAGCCTCCGCGCGCAGCTGGACGAGGTGGACCGCATTCGCAAGGTAACGTCACGTGGAAATTCATGCTTACAGTGAATATACAATCAATATAAGCTAGGTATGAAGAGTCGTTCGGTGTAATATAATCAGCTGCTGTCGCACCGCGTGCCTGCGAAGCTGGTGTGTTACGCCGAACGACGGTTATACCGGCTATATAGATATAGATAGATAGATATTAAGGGCCATATAATGACCAGTTGTAGTAATATCCAATGATCAAACTGTAAATATTGGTTTGACGAACAAGAAAGTCACCATTCTAGACATGCAAAAAGGATTCTAAAAATGATAATCTTAAGATCTGCTTACTACCATCTCTATTATCAATATATCATAACGATCAAAAGCGTAAGTCCCCCCACACTATACATTAATTGTTACGGTAGTTCGGTATCCTTGGGCCTCACGCATCTATACCATTATAGTAGGGCACGTATCTGCTGCTGATAGCATGACTAACATTACTTTATCTTCGTCCTAGATCGCGGAGGTGCAGCTTGTCGAGGCGAACGACCGTCTGAACGAGCTGACGACCCAGAACAGCGGGCTGGTGGCGCAGCGCCGGAAGCTGGAGGGTGACATCCACACCATCCAGTCTGAGCTGGAGGAACAGGTCAGCTCACAGCGCCAGGCGGAGGAGAAGGCCAAGAGAGCCATCAGCGACGTGAGTACACACTTACTTCACACATTCACTATTTCAATTCGTGTTTGTGTTGTTTGTTTTCTGAGGACAGCCACCATATATGCATAAGACTCGTCTGCTTGACTGCCTTGTGTAATGTGCGTTCACGTTTTCAACGAGATACAAAAACCGGATACAACAGTTCTGCTGTAGTACAAAGGAAAGCTGCCAGGGATCCATAATCTGATCTTTTCTTTAATAAGCCAAGAACCAAGAGTCAAGACCGTCCATCATTTCAAATTCTGTAACAGTCCATCTATAGCTTCTTACGCTTAAGTTAAACAGTTAAACCACAGAAACTGCTTCAAGCAGTTCGATTTCAGTCGTTCATGAATAAACAGAGGCTAAAAAAACGAAAAAGAAACAGACTTTCTTTGCGAAGTTGTTAGCACTTGTATGTAGACAAGCTTGGTTGGCAACAGGGGCTATCAGCTATTCATGTACGCTTTAAGGAAAATATTTTTAAGATTAAGAATCCTCTTACTATCATTTTAGGCCGCCCGTTTGGCTGAGGACTTCCGTGCCGAGCAGGAAGCTGCCCAACACGCCCTGAAGGTCCAGGCTACCATGGAGGCCAACCTGAAGGATCTGCAGCGCCGCATAGAGGAAGCCGAGCAGGCTGCAATCAAGGGAGGCCGCCGTGCCGTGCAGAAGCTCGAGACCAGGGTCAGTTTCCTCCTCCTTCTTCTCATTCTTGGGCCTTTTGGCCCACACTAGAGCATCAAAGACTGCTATGGGAATTTTTGTCTTTCTCTTTCCAGATGGTTCCAAACCTTCTCTAATGTCATCAGCGCAGTCCTTTCCTGAGTTTTGAGAACACCACGTGTTTTACGGATCTGGATAAAGATGAATATGAGTTGTTACACAAATGTATACTCAACAAAGATGAAAGTAGCTGAATGTATCATTACTATTATAATCATTTAGGTTCGTGAACTGGAGCTGGATATCGAAGCTGCGCAGAAGAAGCACCAGGAAGACCTGAAAGGACTGCGCAAGAACGACCGTCGTCTTAAAGAACTCACCTTCTCGGTAAGCACCTTATCTGGAGTCGGACGAGTAGTCAACTTCGACTCAAGCTAGTATTAGGTGTGGGGTAAAAACATTCAATTTGATATTTCAGTTGTGAAGTTTGCAGCCTAATATTTACCGTGTACCATTCAAGATCGGTCAGACGGAAGTCAATTCTACTGAAAACGCAAGTGCATGCTCCAACCGTGTATTTGAAGAACCAAAAATGACTCAATTTTCTTATTCTAGGCTATCCCGATGTACCCTTTCTTAGCGTAACAATGCAAATACGAGGTGATTGGCTTACAGCATGTGAGTCAATCCACCATCCAATCATTGATGAAAGAGAAAAGGCTTAAGTGATACAATAAGACCCTTAACGAGTTTTCTGCAGTTAACTACAAACTACAGAATAGAAATACAAAATAATAGCAGAGCTCATTGTGGGTTTCATTATATTTTCAAACAACGACAACAAAACAATGACGAGAGAGTTAATTCATCATTTTCTTTTTTTGTTGTCAGTCTGACGAGGACCGTAAGAACCAGGAGCGTCTTCAGGAGCTGATAGAGAAACTCCAGGCGAAGATCCGGGCTCTCAAACGCCAGGTGGAGGAGACGGTACGTACAACACACGATCACATATTATGATTATTCTTCAACTGTGAAAGAATGTGCATAAATGTCCAAAGGTATTTACAGATTAACAGATATCCAAGAAAATCCAATAGAACTCCACAATGTAGAATAGTGAACAGTTAAATATGTAAAGTGATCGCAGATGACAAAATATTAAAGACAACTTCCCAATTAGCCTGTGTTTACACAATCTCTCGCTAGCTGGGGTTAATGATCTCCTTCTGGATGGTGGCAGCTGTACGGTCGGCCGCTAGGAGCGCGTTTTTATTCAGGCTACTACCTAATAGTATAATCTTTTGATCCTGCAAGAGGTCAAAAGGAGGTGTAACTAAACGAGATTTTATCTTCATCCTCAGGAGGCGAGCGCCAGCCAGAGCCAGTCCAAGTTCCGCCACTGCCAGCACGAGCTGGATGACGCCCTGGAGCGGCTGGAGATCGCGGAGAGCGCCCTGGTCAAGCTGCGCCACAAGACCGAGACTGTCACCACCGTCACCCGCGGGCCGGGCGGCTCGGTCGTCCGCCGGACAACCACGCGCCGCACCGAGACTCCGGAATAAGCGCACAGGTGGAACATTCTTCCCAAACCTGTTTCTTTCCTTCTTCTGCATTCAGCTTCGTACCCTCTTTTACGCGGCCTGTGTAGCTGGCCTTCGACGTAACACAGCTTAGCAGGTGCGGCATTAGCTTGCTGTATGACACTGGACGACCTGTAACTTTAGTAAATCTAACCACGCGCCGCAACGAGACGCCGGAATAAGCACACAGGTGGATCATTCGTCCCACAATGTTTCTGTATCTCTTCTTCTTCTTCACATCCAATATATAACTACCCCAAAGGGTTTTTGATATGTAGTAAACTGTACAAAACAGCTGGTTCATCTATCTTAAGGCGCGTAGTCTAGTGATTGATTAAAAGCAGTCTTTGTTATAGCTAGTATTAACTTGCACCTGCAGCATTTTGTAGCAGGTATAACCCACTAGCTTCTGTAACTTTATAGTATGTGGCCTGTATAACTGACCTTCAGCATAACACACCAGCATCACGGGTGCGGCAATATCTGTCTGTATTACACTGAACGACCTATAACATCTAACTGCACTGCGTTAGATATGGGTCTGTTCCAACTAGCGATAGTCTGCGAACAGCGACGCAACCAGGCGTTCTGTGGTGCTTTTGAGCCATGTGGAGTTCGACGAAGCATCTAAATGTGAATTCGGAATAACAACTAACGTGCTTTTTAGACTTAGTAGTAGTCCACTGTGTAGACTGATTACGCCTCACGAATAATTTCCATACAGCACTTGACAAATTGAAGTGTGACAGCAACCGTTAACGGTGATATAAAAATAAATCACTACGCGGTCTATGAAAGAAGTCATGCAGACCCCAGCTAGAGCAAACCTGTTCCTCAACATGAAATGCTCGATTGTTCACACGTTCTGTCCCATCATATCTTTGAATGAAGAGCATATGTTTTGATGATGTACTTCTCTTTATTTCAGAGAAGACCCAAACGGTACAGACACGTTACAACAGAAACCAGACCGACGGACCGGAAATGGACCAGAGTAACGCTTGCTGTCGTCAGAAACGCCTGATGACGTCATTACTACCCTTACACCAACTTTTACTCTCCGCCATATTGGAACCACGTCTTAGGATGGACTTTACAACAAGAGCGATGTTAGAGAAATACATTGAAGTCGTTACGCATGATGTATTGAGTAATCCATTGTGCAGACAACAAAAAGAGACCTGACTCACGCAACCTTTGACATGGTGTTTGCCGTATGTGCGAGGAGTAAAAGTTTTAAACTTTTCCCTGTATTTTGTTTGCAAGTTTGTTGGCGTACTAGAAATAAAGATTGAGATAATGATAGTGGTTGTGTTTGTTGTATTCTCTGAATGATCCCACTGTACCGTAATAATACATATATTACATAGAGATTATGAATCTGAATGTTGCATAAAGGTGGTATCTCAATGCACTGTCACCGGTGCGGCACTGCATGCGGGGTTGGAAAAATTACTCAAAGAATTTTAGAGATAAAGAACGAATTTTCTTAAGTTTTGTGTGTCTTGTTGTCTTGTCTATGTCATACTTTTACGTATTACGCAATATATAAATTATCAAAAAAACGGCGAAAATAACACAACAGTGCCGCAGTGAACGAACCCCACAGTGCCGCACCAGTGCCCCAAGTGCAGTCAGATACCACCCTTAAGCTAAGGGCACAACCCGCCGAACGTGCAAATACGTGCCGTGTACGTGCCAAAGCGTGGGCAATCTTTTTGGAACCGTAAGTGGTAAGTACCGCCTCCGTACGAACTCGTAGGGAATCCGACGGATTTTGGAGCACGCAGACACGCCGTAGAACTTAACGTGCAGGCAAAACTTAGTGTCGCCGTGTTGACGTACTCCCTTCCTGCTCTTGCCAGTCGTTCCCCACGGTTTCAGAAATACCCCAAAAAACGTACGGGCTAATTGCACGTACGGCGGATTGTGCTCTTAGCTTAACATACCATCACTCATTGGGGAGTGGAATGTTCCATTGGCATTGAAGGCGTACTTGTCACGAACGGGTGACTTGGGCGACCTTCGGTACCCCGGAGAAAATATAAATCAACGTCTGTCGCAACTGTACATGTAGTCAGCAAGAAAGTGGCTATATAGGATATATGGGCTTTGTTGGTTGGGAGCAGTGGGGTGGGCTATCATTTTCAGATAGCGTACGTGATCATTTACACCACGTGTTAGGGCAGCTTTCCTCCAAACATGGATGTTCCAATATTGTGTAATACAATCATCTAGCTGTGCAGGTTTTTTTTTCTAAATGACCAATCATTGATAAGACCGAATTAAGAAATAGTTTTGTAGATGTGTCGATTCAATTCAATTGAGTACAAAATGAGTACAGTATAGACTTCGTGGCCTTGAACTAAATGTAGCGACTATACACTGAATATATGAAATCAAATATCAGAGAAGGTATAGTATAGTCACGGGAGGACGAAAATTGAAATAAAGAGAATCAGTCTCTGATTGATTGTTTCCAAACCCTCCCGGGGACCACGGCTGGCTGATGCAGGTCTGTTGTACAGTAATAGACTCAGCCTCGTGCCGTCTACTGACCTGATTTGGCCATGAGGGAAATTCCGCCGTGAGATAAGTAATCAGGAAGGACTTAACGGCGCAACTCTAGGGAACATTAGCCACCTACCAACGGGAGGCGGTCCACCCTGACACGGTACGCCGTTCTGAAGTAGTTTTGGGGTTTACGTCACCCTTTTTACTAGACGTCGATCGCTGAGCTGCCATACAGGGGTCGAAATTGAAATGTGACTCTTGATTTCATCATCGGAAGATAAAGGAAGATGTAAAAGTACGATTTAAATTAAGAACATCAAAACTCACGGAACTTGAAAAGAATTCGTTTTTATCTATGAAATTGGTTTGGCGATCACTCAAGTATGTTGTCTAGTTGGAAAAGGGTGTTAAGCATAAATAGTACCAAGTGTGGCCATGTCGCGCTGGTAGTACAATAATCATGACCTCGACTTTAAATGAAGAATATCATAAGTTTTGTCTATTGCCTTTCTAAATATTGTGGAAAATGTACCGAAAACTCAAAGGAAATGAAATAAAAAAAGGAAAGACCTGGCATATCTTTGCCTTTACACGATAGCTGCGTTCTTCGAAATGTACATGTATTATATTAGGTGGAAGGTTGACGGTAAATGTTAAAAAGAAAGGACAATGTTAAAAGGAGGTGTTCTTGTTCAAATTTCGAACACATTAGTTAAGCAGTTTAAGGTGAAAGTATCAATTCCAGGTTAAACTGACAAACAATTAAATTAGTTACACAAACTTGAGCTCATTGTAGACTGCCACATCAGATCATACGATAGCGCTTGGCGTTACTTGACATGCGTGTCGATAAGGAACACCATATACGACTTGATCACAGGTTAAGACTCCACTAATAATAGTACATATCCTCAAACCCCAGGGGTTGGCTACATTCTAGAATATAAAACGAACAGAAACGCCCATCTCCACACACAGCCTGTCCTCTTCTTCTGGTAAGTAGCTGATTTCTGACGTTCGGCTTTTCATTTTTGTCAAATACATAATGTTAAAAGTTCTTCCTTTACTCAAACAGACCTTGGTAATAGATACTTCAGGTATATGCTCGGTGAATTCGTGAAGAATGAAACTGTAGTTTGTGTACAAACTTTTAAAAAATGAATCTGTATACTTTTTTCCATCAAATGTATGCGTATGATACTTGCTTCAATTACACAGGGTCAATGGAAATAATTTGCCGTAAACTACACGCAGCAAATGCTTTATATTCATCGGACAAAGTAGTGTTCTGTCGATGTTCCCAGCCTTACCATATTGCCAGTGTTATCTGTGAAGTTTTGTCGGAACTAAGACGCGTTGTTTGTCCGTACCACAGTCAGTCTGTGTGAAGCCTCCGCCAAGTCAAGATGCCAGCCTACGGACCCTCGATGATGGTAAGACGTTCCTCTCGTACGGGGCAAGCCACGTATTACAATCAGGTTGGGTTTGAAGTAATAAAAATGGAATGTGGGTTGACCTTTGTTTGACGCAGATCTATTCAGGCGTCGAGTATGAAATGTCTAACTCTAAGTCTGTGATAAGCGTTTGCCACATTTTCAGTACGCACGTTATAAGCAACCTGACAACCTTGTCGAGAGCAGCCAAGTCCCCTAGGCTATCAAAACACAAACCACATTGTACTTTTAGACATAGAAAAGGCTTTACGCCTGGCCCGTTTTACTTGTTCTTTACGATGCGTGTATCCCTGCTGTAACCCCATCTTTTTAAAACGGCATTAGCGCCCGTCTTTTCGTCTCCCAAGGTAGTCATTTCGTGTCCAAGGCTGCCATGCATTCTTGTATAGCCTCGCTTCCTAATAAGGGTGAAGCAGCGATTTAAGAGATATCCGCCCCTCCGATTAGATATAAGGTTACATTCTTAAGGATTTCCCTAAGGAACAGTGTGCTTATTTTGACACCGGACCAGTTTTCAAATTTGGGCATTTGCGTCGGTTGAGATGTTTTTGACCTACTGGATGTTAGAAACTTGGAAACTTGCAGTTCTTGACATAACATGAATGAATTAATGCCTTACTTGTTAACTTTGATAGTGATGCCAAAGACCTCATGATATGTATAACAGAATCGTGATAGGCATTGCAGCTTCTTGAAGGATTAGATATAATGATCAATTCTGACAATGACGTATATAGACCGACTTTCTTCTTTTTAATGTCTTTTGATTCTTGACGTCTTGTTACTCGACAGACATTTGGTTATCAATCAAGCTTGAAAGATAAAAAAAAGAAATAGACCTAAGTGAAATGATTTGATGAAAAATGTGAACAATGCATTAGGTACGATTCCAAACCTTATATTACTAGATCAAACGCTGTAACAGAGAAATAAACAAACAAAGAAAAATAAACAAACAAACAAACAAACAGACATATAATATACAACACTTCGCTCACAGGAGCAGCCCTCGGAGCGTTTCCTTTACGGAGACCCCGCGGACATGAAGAAGCTGCGGTCGGCTCCTTACGATGCCAAGAAAAACTGCTGGGTTCCCGATGCGCAGGAAGTCTTCATCGAGGCCGAGATCAAGGCCAAGAAGGGTGACCAGGTCACGGTCACCACCAGGACCGGCAATGTCAGTCAAACTCTTCTCTTTGATGCTTTTCTTTGTGTGATACCTTTACACTGAATTGATGTTAAAGTGCAAATTATTTATCCTTTGCACCGTCAATGTCGGTGGCTCTTCTCTTTGTATGATACGATTTTACTCCATTGATTTTAAAGTGCAAATCATTTATCTTTTGGACCGGCAACGTAAATGAGTGAGTGAGTGAGTGAGTGAGTGAGTGAGTGAGTGAGTGAGTGAGTGAGTGAGTGAGTGAGTGAGTGAGTGAGTGAGTGAGTGAGTGAGTGAATGAGTGAGTGAGTGAGTGAGTGAGTGAGTGAGTGAGTGAGTGAGTGAGTGAGTGAGTGAGTGAGTGAGAGACGTACGATATTTTGACCTTCTACGAAAAGATACAGTGATTCGAATTCATGTCAGTGAACATATGACGTCATTACCACTTGATAACTTACTATGTTGTTGAGTCTACGGACGAAAACTGAAGTCGAGTTTGATGATGAATCCCAGAATGTTTCTGTTTCTGCAGACCATCACCGTAAAGGCCAGCCAGATCCAGGACATGAACCCTCCCAAGTTCGCATGCGCAGAGGACATGGTGAACATGACGTTCCTGAACGAGGCGTCCGTCATCAACAATCTGCGCACGCGCTACGTCAACACCCTGATCTACGTACGTACCGAAGATAGAACATATGTTTTTAGAGGAGCACACTCGTTCATAAACATATTATCCAAAATTAGCAAGTGCCCCTTATCATTGCTTACTGTTACTGGACATTTACATCATCAGCATCTTCCCTCGACGGGCTTACGCACCTTTGGGGTATTAGCTACTCGTAGTTTTGAACTTGTTTTCCTGTTGTTTTCCGACTGAAAAAGATGTTCAGAAAACGGCAGCTACGCAACAATAATCAGACAAAATAATCAGAAAGCAAACAGCAAACGAGTCGACATGAAAACTCGCAACGAAAGACGAGTTCTCTAGCTCTGCATATCTTGTACGTCGTCGACAAGGACATCATCGTCGGCGAGGACATCATCGCATGCCAACTCGGGAAGCTCGAATCGTCTTAAGCCACTCTTATACTCAGACTCAGCCTTAGACTTAGAGGCTCGCATGTTACGGATGAGACAGAAATGTCCAGCACGCCGGTCTACAGCCATTCGCCCCTGACATCCATAGGATATCGTACGTCGACTGTAGTAAACTTGTAATATGTAACGTGTTACAGAACTTGTAACATGCAACATGTTACAGAACTTGTCACATGCAACATGTTACAGAACTTGTAAGTAACATGTTGTTCTAACGTTGTTTCCCGTGCAGACCTACTCCGGGCTGTTCTGCGTGGTGATCAACCCGTTCATGCGCCTGCCCATCTACGGAGAGAACGTGGTGAAGATCTACCGCGGCAAGAGGAAGCAGGAGGTGCCGCCTCATCTCTTCTCCGTGGCCGACGGCGCCTACATGAACATGAGGGGCGGTACGTAAACAAAACAAATTCCTTACGTCACAAGCTGCCTCAAATCAAGACCATAATAGCATATCCAGATCAAAAGATACAGAAAACAGAATTTCTGCTGCAGTATCAAGGTGCAGTATCAGGGAGCCCAAAATTGACCTTAATATACGTCTTCCCAACACCTACCTACACACCAAATATCATCGTAATCGATCCAGAGGTTATTGAGTTATGCTGACTGCAAAAATCAAGAAACACAAACAGAAAGGCAAACAGACAGACAGCGCTATAGACAGATACTCACACATAAACTATATCTCTATTTTTCATGGAGATGATAAAGCCAGGCGAAAATTTGACCCAACTTTGAACTCCTTTCCACATCTAGATCCTCCAATCCACAACTCATTTTCTAATTTCTATGGGCCACACAGGCCACCACAGTGGGTGCCTACTCCAGTTGTTGTGGAGTCCTTCACAAAACAGTCTTGGGCCACGCAGACCACGACACTCCGTGTATAACATTGCTCTTAGACATAGATAGACGGCTGTCTCTTTTATGGCAAACCAGTCACTACACCAGGCAATACAGAAACAGAACCCAGTAGTGACTTTGTAGGATAATTAAATTGTAAACTGATCTGAGATTTATCCAGCTCAATAAAATACAATGCATAAATGTATTTCTTTTTGATTCACAGAGAGGGTGTGCCAGTCCATGTTGATCACGTGAGTATACTAATTTAAACTTTTATTTTGAACCGTATTTTAAAGTTTTTGTCATTACGAGTGGTTTATTCTATTTCTTTATTTCCAACCAGGCCTTTCTAAAAAGAGTAGGGGCATGCCCCGGTGTACGTGCGATAGTGCAAACCATTCTGGCTGGAGTTGGTGATTCACTGCAAATCACCCGGACGGAGGCCTGGCGAACATGATTTACATCATTCACCATGCATGAGAAATAACTGCCTGTTGATTCAGCGTGGCAATTGTTGTGCTGCCCCTACGGCTACGGGACTGATGCCGATAATGATGATAATTCATCATAATCTGATGATTTCTTTACTAATCTTGCAGTGGTGAGTCCGGTGCCGGGAAGACCGAGAACACCAAGAAGGTTATCGCCTACTTCGCGACTGTCGGTGCCAGCCAGACTGCCGGGGAAGCTGACCCTTCGGCCAAGAAGGTTCGGCGCGAAACATCGATAACATTCTATAAATAGTATCTTTATAGATACTGTAGCTGTTATATTAATCTAATTCAATCTGATTTCACTTGTTGAGATTGCAGACAATGTAATTTACATGGCAAACCCAGGCAGCTTAGATGATTTTGGGTGCCGACACTTCTAATAGAGTACACATAATCAACTCTTACTAATGGTTAACGTATACTTCAAATGAAACAACAGAAAACGCCTTAAGACAAACCTTATCGAGTAGAAAGTAAGTTAAAATTGATCTATAGGTTTGGAACGTCTAGTCTACGTACAGGTATCAATTGAGTAACAAATTGGAAGAGACTGATCTGCGGAGTTTAGTTTTTCATATGCCTTTGTAAGAAGTCCATCATTTGATTTCTTAAAGCAATGTATAAGTGATATTCAGAGCATTCAGGCCCTGATTATAAGTGAAAGAGTCAAATCACATGCGTATACATACTCTTGTAACTTATAAATCTATCTATCTGTTTATGTTAGGTCACCCTGGAGGACCAGATCGTGCAGACCAACCCTGTACTGGAGGCATTCGGTAACGCCAAGACCGTCAGGAACAACAACTCCTCCCGTTTCGTAAGTCATGATTGGGAAATTTTGGTACAAAAAGACGCTACGGCTATTTTTATACTGCCGTAGCTATGTAGAAGTAGAAAACAGAGTTGTTATCAGTAAATTTGATAATGAACTGTGTTCTAAGTTCCATGAATATGCTTACCAGCATCTTTACTTAATCGATCAAGAATTAGAAACCTACAGTGGCTGAATGGATTAGCACTCCTGCTATTTTCCCTATGGGTCTCATTGTACTTCTATAACTTGTTGTGTCATTTGGGGTAAACACAATGCATGCTGAACTTTGTATATACCATCCTTCTTCTTATTGTAAGTCCAGTGTTTTCTGTCTGATATCGTATATGTTTTATCGTTTTTCAGGGAAAATTCATCCGAATCCATTTCGACCAGAAGGGTATTCTGGCCGGAGGCGACATCGAGACTTGTGAGTAACTTTTAGTACTGGCTCATGTAACGGATTACAATGAGAAAGTTATGATTTAGATGATAAAAACAAAGGGAAAAAAATATGCTTTGACAATGCCACGTCTAGTGCTACACCTATAGATGCTGAGTAGTATTTGTAATTTTACTGCAGCATTCTACACACTTGTATCTCTATGTTTAACAATACCAGATATGTAGTATTGATGTGAATTGCAGCATCCGCGCTTTAAGCGAAGCTTCGTCACTTGTATCGCCACGTTGCTCTAAACTGCGCACCGCTTCAAGTCTTGAGAAAATTTGGCGCTGCTTTGATCATTCAGAAACTACAGCCGATTATTCCATGCCGTGACTTCACTTTGATTAATAAGACCTAACGTCTCGTAATTTATATCAATAAATGAATATATATATATATATTCTATCGTTAGTAGAAAAAAAAAGAAAAAAATTATGTATATTTTTCTTTTCTTTTTTAAATGTACTAACGATAGAAGGTTTACATAACTGTTCCCATTGAATTGTTGAGACAAAGCATGAGCACGGAATATGCGGCGTATTGTTGTATTCTGGGTCAACAAAACTGTTGGTTTCAGACTTACTGGAAAAGTCGCGCGTGATTAAGCAGCTTCCGGGAATGGAGCGCGGTTACCACATCTTTTTCCAGCTGTCGTCGAATGGTGTTCCAGGAACTACTGGTAAGTGGTGTCAGCTTGGACCAACGACGAAGGACCAGTTAACATGACGTGACATGACGTATTGTTTCAGATCTTCTCGAGAAATCTCGCGTGATCGCACAACTTCCCGGAATGGAGCGAGGCTACCATATTTTCTTTCAGCTCATGTCGAACGGTATCCCCGGCACCGTAGGTAAGAGAACCGAGACGTCGGCTGATACCATGCCTGCCCCTGTGTGCCGAGTGACTCTTCTCCTTATTTGGAAGTGACGCATGATGAGATACGTAACGTATGACGTATGAAATGAGTTGACTCATGGGAAGTTCTAACTTGGTGTCAAATCTAACGAATGACGAAGTGGACCTGTCGATTGACGACTACGCTAACTGATCAATTCGAATTTGACGCATGACGAAGTCAACTGATTAATGTACGACTTAGTGACTAATTTGAACATGACGCATGACGACTGAAACGCACGAGTTCGACAAGCATTTTGATTAACGTAGCTTGATGTTAAAATCGGTGAATGAGGAGCTTGAAACGTAATGGATAACTGATAACAAAAAAAAAGCATACAATAACGCTCTTTTACTTATTTTATAACCAAACGAGCCAATTGTGATATATAGGCTTTTCATTGACGTCATACTAATTACAATTTGAATCCTCCGACGACCATATTGGCGGGTAATTGAATTTAGCAGTAGCATCTTCGTGTGGTTAACGAAGTACGCTGTAATCCAAAATGGCGTAGATGACATCAAATGAAAAGCCGGTATACCAGACATTATTTAACGTCGAATATTTGTCATCAGTCTGAAATTTAAAAAAAAAAGAAGATATAGCTATGTTATAATAAACAATAATGTTTTCATGTAACCTCTAAACAGACCGTCTGCTGCTGAAGAAAGACCCGTCGTTCTACCGCTTCGTTAAGGAGGGAGTGTACGACGTGGCGGGCCTGGACGACGGGGAGGAGTTCCGCGCCACGGACGAGGCCTTCGACATCCTGAACTTCGCCGCCGACGAGAAGGAGAACATCTACAAGATGTGCGCCGCCATCCTGTGGTTCGGCAACAGCAGGTTCGCACAGAGGGGCGAGCAGGGAGAACTGGAGAGCATTGAGGGTAGGGAACAGATCTTTTCTGGGCGAAAATGGCCGTAGGTTCTACCTTTATCTGAGATACCTTCAGCAAAGATGTGATCTACAGAGATCTAATTTAGATAAGTTTCAAAATGAATGCTTGCATAAGAAAATTTCATGGATGAAGAAGTACTTGAAATTATAAGTCAAACGTTATAGGGATATGACAAAGACTAACAAGAGTCTGATTGAAGAAGCATGTTACCTGTTAGCAAACCATCTTTGTTCAGACCTATACTTTACTATACTATACTATACTATACTATACTATACTATACTATCTAATATTCTATACTGTGCGATGAGTTATCATAAACTTTGTATTTGTTACAAATTTTTGGGTTTATCTTCTTAAGGTGCGAACTCTTAGTCTTACGAATATATTTTATATCTCCCACAGAGATGCAGAAGGTGGGTCGTCTTTTTGGCATCGACGCTGACGAGTTCGGTAACGCCATCTGCAAACCGCGTGTGAAAGTCGGGGCGGAGTTCGTCACCAAGGGTCAGACTGCAGACCAGTGCATGAACGCAGTGGGAGCACTGTCCAAGTCCGTGTACGATAGGGTCTTTAGGTGAGTCGGCCTTCTCCAAGTCTGCATATGAGTATTTAGGCATGTAAGCCCTAGCTCTACAAGTTTATCTACGATTGGGTCTTTAGTTGAGTCAGCTTTCTCATCTACGCTGGAGTCGTCGGGTAGATGAGTCTTAAGGCAAGGCAGGCTTGACAAGTATACTGAATTGGACACACGCATACACATACATGCATTCACAAAGTGATGGTGTTAACATCCATTCGTATTATTGCTCTCCAGTAATTCTGTACCTGATTTTAACAGATGTTAATGCTTTTGAAACAAACAAGGACTCGATGATGCGAATGAAAAGCCTAGGGACACTTTTGAAATGACTATTATTTTAATACTGTGTCAAAAACGATCTGCTGAATATTGGTTAAGAATTGTCACTTTTTCAGGTTCATTGTCCAGAAGTGTAACCAGACCCTGGAGACGGACAAAGAGCGGGCGTACTTCATCGGTGTGTTGGACATCGCTGGCTTCGAGATCTTCGAGGTGAAGCAAACTAGCTAGAAATGTAGTCTCGAAGTTACTGTTCATTGTCTATCACGGTAATTTAGGTGACTTTTAAATCACAAAATGTGCTGCATGGTGTATGTTTCTTTATCTTTACGTGGTGTAAACTGTGACATTTACTTTTTGCTCCTGTATATGCAATATTGTGCGATAGACCTTTAGGTAGGCTAAGGTTTAAGTGGCTTAGGGTCAGCGGTTCGGATAACTTGCAAATCTTTAGAACTATTATCTAGAATGTAAAGTAGGGCTGATTTGACACCTGTTAAGACTGTCGATGGGCTCTTCATTACGATCGAGCTCATGACTACACTTCCGGGTGAAGTACAATGATTGTGTTTGGATCTATCATTCACAGTTAAACAGCTTCGAGCAGCTGTGTATCAACTATACCAACGAGAAGCTGCAGCAGTTCTTCAACCACCACATGTTCGTACAAGAGCAGGAGGAGTACAAGCAGGAACAGATTGAGTGGGAGTTCGTCGACTTCGGCATGGACTTGCAGGCTTGTTTGGATCTTATCGAGAAGGTTTGTGATCTCAATGTTAGAGAGGAGCTTATCTAATCTCCAAGCGATCATCATTTAATGGAGATTACCACAGAAGCTTCGTGCTCAGGTACATACGTATCGCCGCAAATAATTGTATATGTTTTGTAATTCCTCCAGAAAATGGGCATCCTGTCCATGCTCGAGGAAGAGTGCGTCATGCCCAAGGCCTCTGACAAGACGTATCTGGACAAAATGAACGGCCAACATCTGGGCAAGAACCCCAAATACGGCAAGCCGAAGCCAAGCAAGAAGAAGTACGAGGCCCACTTCGAGCTGGGTCACTACGCAGGGCCTGTCGGGTACAACGTCACAGCCTGGCTGGAGAAGAACAAGGACCCCGTCAACGAGACGGCCGTCAAGGTCTTCAAGGCGTCCAAGAACGCGCTGCTGAGCCACATCTGGTCTGACTATCTCACCGCAGAGGAGCAGGCTGGTAAGGGGCCATCCCCCCCCCTCGTTTTATTCACAAGTAATCCATAAAATACAGAACATTGTAAGCTATTTACACTGATATTAACCTAGTAGTACATACATGTATTACTAGATATTCACACTACTACTTCTTACCATTCAAAATACTTAAGTCTACCTTTACCTAATCACCTAGGCACATGCATTACTGAATTTTATATAACAAAACGCCTTAACATATTGTTGCAGGGGGCCATCATGGTCGAAATATGCACTCTCTGCAATACGATACGCTTTCATACAATCGGTACCGGCATGTAGAGAATTCATAAAGGTTGATAAATATTCTCATACGTTGCGTTTACGAGTGTTTCTATTTGCAGAGCAAAAGGGCGGCAAGAAGAAGAAGGGAGGCTCCTTCATGACCGTGTCTGCTGTGCACAGGGTAGGCAACAGCCTTTAACAAGAATCATATTGGTCCAAATGTACATGCTACATACGTTGTACGCTAGCTTTATGATTGCAAATTGTGGATGTATGTATTGTCAATTGTTGTGGAGCCTGAGGGCGGTTAGCCCTGGAACGGTCTACTTGAAAATCCTGTGACAAATTAAAGATGACAAAAAATGTGATCTCGTCAGCTGTGTAGAGAAAGGACTGTAAGCAATGGTCTGATGGTGAGAACATGTATAGTGAATATTGTATTATAACGAAGGAAGATATGTTCAAATATCTTATGTCATCATCTGACCACGATATACTGGAAAATCTAAGTGTAATTTCGTCTACACTTGTAAGGAGCATGTAAACTATAGTATATGTATAATTTTTCGTTTACTACCTTTTGTTATCAAACTGACTGCATTTAGCTCAGGGCATGTAGCTCCAACTTCATTGTCATTGTCATTGTCATTATAACTTACATTAGAGCTTTACTCGATGTTTCACATGCTAGGAACAACTGGATCACCTGATGCACACCTTGCACGAGACCTACCCGCACTTTGTGCGCTGCATCATCCCCAACGAGGTCAAAACCGGCGGCATCATCGACGGGCCTCTGGTCTACAACCAGCTGACGTGTAACGGTGTGCTGGAGGGCATCCGTATCTGCCAGAAGGGCTTCCCCAACAAGCAGATCTTCTCCGATTTGGTGGAGAGGTAAATCGGGGTTACTTTTCATTTAGTTACAAGTTGGGCTTATCTATTTCTAGGTGCTTATGTGATAATAGTTAATAAGTACATAAGATAAAGTAATTTTTGAATTTACATGGGGACCCTTTCGATTAGTGTTTGAAAAAAAAATCGTTCATGCAAGGCGATGAAAACAGGTGTCTAAGGCATAAGAACTTTTTTTTTTCAATTCCTGATCATTTCTACAGATACCGAATCCTGGCAGCTTCTGTCTTTGCGGATGGCACCTTCATTGAGGGAAAGGAGGCCTCTAGGCTGCTTCTTGAAGCCACGGGGCTCCCGAAAGCCTCATATGGCATTGGTCTCACCAAAGTGTTCTTCAAGGTATCTTAAAAGTTGTTTATTTTGACTCTACGATGCTCATACAATTGAAGTGATACGTAAGTACTATGTGTCTTTATTTTTCTAAAAGACACTGATTACTGATAAGTTGCTTTGCTGATTTATTCAAATTGGAAGCCTTGAGATACGAGTACTTTACATACTTTCCACCAAGAATTTCTGTTTCTATTTGTTGTATCTAGTTGCTATTCATGGATACAGGTGCTGGACTAAATATTTCATATCCTCCTCTAGGCTGGAACTCTGGCCAAGCTTGAGGAGCTGCGTGAGGATAAAATCAACGCCACCATCACCGGAATACAGTCTGTTATCCGCGGCAGGAAGCAGAGGCAGATCTTCGAGAAGCTATATGCAGGAAGGTACGTGACACTGCCTAGTTTGTATATGTCCCTTTCCTGGCGTGTTCATAACTATATTTTCTTACTAATATAGCACTATTGCTGATTTGATCTTACGTCATGAAGAATGCGGATGATGACGTGTGAGGATGGTGATGATGGGAATGCTGATGGAGATGATGGTGATGGTGGGGGTGATGGTATTGATTATAGTGGTAATGAAGGCGATGCCGTATGGTGATGATGGTGGGAATGGTGACGGTGGTTTTGATGGTGATGATGGTGGGAATGTTGATGGTGTTGATAATGTTGGTAATGAAGGCAAAGCAGTATGATGATGATGATGATGGTGATGGTGATGAGGAAGTTGATGATGGAATGAATGATGACTGGGATGATGGTAATGTGGATGATAATCGGAGTAATGTTTTTGTTGTTGATGATGATAACATACATAGATCCTCCTTCCAGACAAGCCTGTGACATCATCCAGCGCAACATCCGGTCGTTCTTCAAGCTGCGCCATGACGGCTGGTACAAGATGTACGGAGCCATCAAGCCGCAGCTCACCGGCGCCAAGGCTGAGGAGATGCTGGAGGTCAAGACCAAGGAACTGGAGGTGTGGGCATGTCACCTCAATGGTGCTATAACGACTTTGACTTTATTGACGATGAGACAAGTCACTACAATGGTCTGCCTAGGCAGCTTTGGGCTGGTAGCGGCAGAACCTACACAAATGCGGAAGAACATACAAGGAATTCATAACAAGAAAAATACAATATAATGCAATAAAATAATCAATAACTATACAATGTCATGCAACTACATATATGGAAGAAATTGATCTATACCACATAGGAATAGCGTACTTGGCATACTAGCAAACTATGAGTTTGATATTGAAATCATGACAATAGGTGGGTTCTGCAACGGGCTTTGAGCTGTTAGAGAGTGTTAGAGTTGGTGACATGTTTGGAAGGTTGTTCCAGAGCATGGAGGTGTAGGGGATGAAGCTGTTTTGTATGGTGTGGTTCTACATCGGGGTATGTGCAGGTGACGACGACGGAATCACGATACATTGATACACATGGAATTTTTGTTGGACAAAATTAAGCCTCTCTGATCATGTCCTCTTGCTTCTTTGGTTTCCAAATAAGTTTTTTTGGGTCATGCTTCTAGAATAGAACTTTTATTTACTTTGTTACATTTGATAAGTCCTGCGAATTTCTTCCTTGCTGTAAATTTATACCCATCATTTCACACGTCATAGCCATAGATTCTACATTGTATACCGAGATAAGGAATGCGTATGTAAAAAACTCTTTGTTTGGAGCAACCATTGAACAAGTACAATCGAGAATAAACTAACTGTTTATACCATTTTTCAACAGGAAGCATCCAAAGCTCTGGAGACCAAACGAAAGCAGAGGGATGTCCTCGAGAAGCAGATCAACGATATTCTTGCCGAAAAGGAAGATATCCAAAACCTGCTTTCTTCGGTAATATAGCTTTATATTCCTGTATATTATATTACAGTATGGTATACCATTGTATTGTATTGTACAATATCATGTGTCAGATAACAAGCCTCGGTATAGTTATAGTCATGGTATTTTGACTCCTAGTCAGCTTGTAACTGCGATAGTCCAGCACATTGCTTTCTAATACTAGTATTGGAATTGTTGAAGAATCATTCTTTTACCATCGTCCTAACAGGAAGGCTCTGTAGTCCGTGAAGCGGCGGAGGAGCGGGTTCGCATCCTCGGTAAGGAGTTTAACGAACTCCAGAGCGAGCACAAGGAGCTGGAGGAGCACTGGGAGGACATCAGCGAGAGCAGCAAGACCCTCCAGATCGGCAGGGACAGGGCGCAGGCGGAAGTCGACAAAATGAAGGTATCTTTTCCAAGCCTAGATATTCTTATAACCGATTACATTACCCCGGCTGCTCAGCTATCTCCATCGGGGTAACATAACCTTTTTCTAGATCTATAGGCCCCCTTCAGAGGGCAAACACTGGGTGACTGTCCAGTGACTAATACTGGATTTCAGAATCGAAATATTACTGTAACATGACAAATTATCGCACAAAATGTAAGAAACCTCTTTATGAGATTCGATGTTTCAAATCAATGGTCGCTCGGCTGTTATAGCCTCTTGTGAAAACGGGAGTTGAAAAAAAGAAGCTGGTAAAATTATAAATCACAATACGTTTCTTCCTCTGCTGAACAGAAAAAGATCGAGGACCTGGAACAGAAACTCTCCGAGCACGAGAAGAGCAAGCAGGGCGAGGAGGAGTCCCTGAGAGAGAAGGAGGACGTGGTCGCCAACAACCAGGACAAGATCGCTCATCTGCTGAAGGAGAAGAAGAGGCTGGAAGAGCTGAACGCAGTAAGTTAGGGAACAAACTATTTGCATATCTTCAGGAACTGCGCCATAAGATATATATGTGTCATGCATGTATGCAACACATGCATGCAGCAAATAGATATCAGTGAAAGGTGAAAGGTGAAAGATTATTTGATTTACAAACATGTCTGACTACTTTTTTTGTAAGCATCATGAATCATGATTTATTCCCACGTTTGTCCTACGCAGCAAACACTTGACGACCTTGCCGCTGAAGAGGAGAAAGCCTCACAGCTGTCTAAGCTTAAGATCCGGTTGGAGCAGACTCTGGATGACGTAGGGCTTCTTTTGACTTATTTTACACTTTTAGTGAAGATTCTTGGTTGCGTATATAGGTTTGTTTATTAAAGTGTGTACTTCCATTGCCGTTTTTCGCTCTTTCGCTCTACTATTAAAGACATCAAATTGTGCCATAGATGGATAAGTACATTTTGTATTCACCCATCAGTGATACACCAATAATGAAGAAGAATCATTAAGGTCACCAAAATGTTTCGAGACGTTGCTAATCACGAACGTGCGGGATAGAAAAGGCAATATATGTAGTGGAGTGGATTCATTCCTCACGCTACTGACATCTTGCACACTGCAGTCGTCCCACAGTAAGACATCTTAAGTAATTTCGCGTGGCACAGCGGCAGCGTGTTCAATTCAGCTTAACATCCGGCTGGGACCGAGAGGTCTCGAGTTCGAATCCTGCCGTGTCACCGATCTTGTGCCCTTGGCCGTCCCTCGGATAGGACGTTAAATGGAGGTCGCGTGTTTGGGGAGAGCCACACCCCATGCACGTAAAAAAACTCACCGGTACCACACGTGCGATGGTGCGGTGTGCGATGGTGCAAATCCTTCCGTCTAGAGTTGATTATTCTCTACTAATCAAGGAAGGACTCAAGGAAGAATAGTGACATATCAGTCACTAATGGAGATCTATATCAAACTAAACTAAACCTTCCCTGTGCCTGACAGCTGGAGGACGACCTTGCGCACGAGAGACGCATCGTCATGGAGGTGGAGAAGGTCAAACTGCGCGTGACCAACGACCTGCAGAGGGTCCTGGACGATATTCAGGAGACGGAGAACCTCAAGATGGAGCTGGAGGAGAAATTCAAAAAGTAGGCACCAATCTTCCGTATTTCGTAGTATTGGAGTACACATGTATAATGAATGGAAGATCTTCATTTGCATACTCTTGCCAACACTGGCGTAATGCATTAGCTATACTATTATATTGCAGCAAAGTGTACAGTTGAAATATTATTTACTGCAGTGTTGAAAGTGAAGAAGAGGGGCAAAATAGTAAAGCATATGAATTTCTGCAGTTGCCAAGTCTATCGTTTATAAAATAATAGTTTAAAAGCATATAAAGCTATGGTACGACTACTAGTAACTCTATCGTTCACGTTTTTCTTATCCCCTTTCAAAGCAAGTAAGCGAGTTCACAAAGTTTTTTGTTATTTTTCGTTCAGTCAAGAATAATTCGTCTCCAATTTATTTTCTTAAGGGCAGGCCGGAATACTTTTGTGCATTAAGAATACTATATAGTAATAACTTATTAACCTGCTGTTGTACTTTTTTCCAAAAGGAAGGAGTTTGAATTGAATGCAGCTCACTCTGCTACTGAGGATGAATCCGGCCAGGCATCTGTGCTGACCAAGAAGTTTAAGGAGATGCAGGTAAATAGCGCTGTGACATCGTACACCAATGCTCGGCCTTAAGGAGCAGTCTCACTGCACTTGCGTCAAGCTTGCGTCACTGCGGGGTTCAAAAAATACTCAACGAATTTTAGAGATAGAGAACGAATTTTCCTAATTTTTGTGTATTTTGTCGCCTTCTAAGTCATACTTTTACGTATTACGCAAGATCTAAATTATAAAAAAATCAGAGAAAATAACAAAACAGTGACGCAGTGAACGAACACCGCAGTGACGCAAGTGCAATGAGAATGCACCTTTTCCGACGTTTTTATTGATCAGATATGAGGGCTGTCAATTATAAAAACGTGATGACTATTCTAAAACAAAGTTGTAGTATAAGCCCAAAATTTAGATTAGATTTGATTTGATTTGAGATGGTGTGGTACGGTTAACCACTTACTATCACAAGAATCTGTAACATTATATAAATGAATGAGACCATAATGTTTTACTGAAAGGTATGCCTTCTAGAACGATTGGCGTTTTCATATGAAGTAGGCATTTTAACTAATGACTAATTGAGCCCAATTCCTCCCAACAGAGAATAATCAGCGAACTAGAGGATGACATGGAGGTGGAGAGATCAGCACGTGTCAAGGTACATTAAACGTGTACAGACTAGTAGTTGAACCGTCTATACAGTTTTGAACAGTATACAAGCTGCAGCTGTGTAAGTCAGGACTGTAGGGTTTGACATAAGCAAGGACCCCTACTATGTGGTAGTATGTTTCACGTGCTGAAGGTGTGGTTAGTGGCCAGTGTCAGGAGAGGCTTAGTAGCTTGGTCATTACATGGCTGACCCGGTCACAGTTGGTACCCATGTAGGGTGAAGGGTTCTAGGATTGGTTATAGTATGACGTATATTATACACAGTAACGTTTTTATTTCATCTTGATGGATTTCACTAATGATGCTTGATTCTCTGGCGACGCAAACAAAACCCTCATTTTTAATACACACACAAAAAAAACGTCATATCATATGTGCTATTGTAAACATCTATGTTCCCATACAGTAAATAAACTAACTAGATATTGCTGTCTTTTCTGCAGCCCGCTTATGGTTGAAATAAGAACAACAATAACAATGACATCGCATGCTTAATGAAATAGTTGTTTTGTGGCAAGACTAGAATGCTATTTCATTACTTCTCCGTTATATTCCGTAGGCTGAGCGAGCTCGCGCCGATCTACAACGTGAGCTGGACGACGTCGAGGGCAAACTGGAAGAAACATCCGGGTTGTCCCAAAACGAGGCCGACAAGAACAAGCGGCGTGAACAGGATCTCCTTAAGGTGAATATCAGCTGATATCATCTCCTCTTCAGCCCAATACATGTATATGAATATGGGAAATACCATGACATAATCAATGACGCATGAAACCGTTCATTATCTTGATTGGTCCATAACAACTTCTTATGAGACCTGATTTGTAACGCATGACGAGGTCATACTTTCCATGAATTACGGCGATGAGTGGAAGTGGAGGTTTCAGAAGATGCCTGACAAACTCCTTGCTATATTACGAATAGCATATACATGTCAACTTGTCCAACATCTTGCTATATTCCCAATAACGGATACCTTATACCACCGTTCTCGAACATTTCGTCCCAGTTTTATCGTAGAATATGTACATCATCGACCCTGTTATTTTGCGTTCATTAGATACGGCGAGACCTGGAGGAGACCCTCGCGACTCAGGACGCTGAGGTGTCTCTGCTGCGGAAGAAGCACTCAGACGTGCTGGCGGAGATGTCCGACCAGTTAGACGACCTCCAGAAGGGGAAGAACAAGGCAGAAAAGGACAGGGATTCCCTGAGGAGGGAGGCGGAAGACCTGAACATAACGTTCGAGGCGTTGTCTAAGCAGAAGGTACTTGTTTGAGAACTTGTAACAATTGAAACGCGTGAATATAGTAATTATATCATTGGCCTCCGACGATGGGTTCGGCCATGGTAGGCGCTGGCATCTTGATAATGTATTCCATATGCTGTTGTCGTTCATATACTGAGAGACGAAGAATCCCAAGGGTAGACCGCTTAAACTATATAAGAGACCTCAACAAAGTCAAGTATGTATATTGAATCGGATACATATTAGAGAATGCGTGTTAGCTACATGTACGAATTTATAGATACAATGCATAAATGCTTCCGAAACGTAAGTCAAGTTAGTATCTACTGGTTGTGAAGAAGAATTCTCCCATATCCAATAAAAACATGTTAAGAAACATTAGGTCCACACGTGTTGACCAATACCACATTGACGATCGACTACTCATTTTACAGCTTCAGTTGGAAAAGGCCAACAAACATCTGGAGTCGACCTTCATCAGTGTGACGGTGAAGATCGAGGAGCACACTCACATCATCTCGGAGCTGCAGTCCTTCAAGACTCGCCTGACGGCCGAGAACGCCGAGCTGACCCGCCGCCTGGAGGAGTCGGAGTCCACCGTCAACGCTCTCAGGCGAAACGAGTCCATCCTCAAATCTCAGGTTAATGTTATTAAAATTTGTTACCTAATTTTGTTTGTTTGTCTTGGTGCGTGTCGGTTGTTTGAATATTGTAAGGTGACAGGTTGCGAGGCGGAATATAGGATTAAAATGACTGGAAGGTTGGCTTCGATGAATATTAATATGAATATTAAACCCATACAGTCCTACATTTTCACTATTACCAAGAAGCGAGAAGAAGCCGAACTTTTGTGTTAGACTAGATTTGTGACACTTTTATGTATGTATATATCCTGATTTGTTGTGACCTGTACTTAGCCCGGTTGGGCAAAATTGTACAATAAAGGTCTTCATTCATTCATTCATTAATTTGGCCCTGCCGGCAGGCATAAATGGCATACTCGGACAACAAAACATGAATAGACAGACAACATATTGAGAAGTTGTGAGGTCCAACTGTCGTGTGTGAATGCAAATGTACGTACGGATTCAAGGGAGTGGTTAGATTAGGCACACTATAAACGGATACATTGTAAAGCTTAAGTCTCAATTCCAGTTCTATTGTCCTTGTCTTTGCCATTGTAACAGGGTACGTTAGGCAGTACTAACTGTGCGCCCGAGCAGTTAAACCAATACATTGTGAATAAAAATCATGGAATAACCATCAGTTAACATTTCCCTGCAGGTTGAGGAGGCTAAACGCGCCCTGGACGAGGAGATCAAGGCTAAGAACAACACGATGGCTCAGCTGCGCTCGGTGCAGGCCGAGCTGCTCCGCTTCCAGGAGGCCATCGAGGAGGAGCAGGAGAGCCGCGCGGGCATGCAGAGGGAACTCTCCAAGCTCAACGCCGAGGTGCTCATGTGGAAGAACAAGTACGAGAGCGAGGTGTCCGGCAAGATGGAGGAGTCCGAGGAGGTGAGTACCAAGATCTTTGTACCACACACACACACACACTCTCCTATGTTCAAATTTATATATAATTATTTTGTCATAATGGCATGGAATCTCTTGACTGAAGCCGTTAATGCTCTTACAGGTTAAGCTAAGTACAGGTCATAGTGAGAAAGCAGGGATTGATTGCAGTATGATGCGGTATCTCACTACATCTACATCTAATAATGTATGCTAGTACATGTACGTACAGGTCCAGCTTCTTTAGACACTTGTAAATGTAAGGACAGACGGAACTATAACACATAGTTTATCTAATTGCATTAGGAATATGAAGATAATTGAAGAAGATATCTGCCTCTAGCGTACACTAGTTATATACCGATTTCTTCTACGGAACCTTATGTTAAACCAGACTTGCCAACTGTGTACCAATTGTTCAGCCTTGACACGGAATTAACATTCAGTCAGCAAGCCATAGAGGACAATGTTCTTGATGGTTTTTCATTGTGGAAGACGACAAAGATGTATATGCCGTACAAATGATTTTATGGGGGATCACTTTTCACTAGGACAAATAGATACGTTCTACCTGCTCAAGAATGACATACGTCTGACGTATATTCCCAGATCAAGCGGAAGATGGCTCTCCGGTTGGCGGAGGCTGAGGAGGCTCTTGACGCCGCGAACGCGAGGTGCCTGAGCCTGGACAAAACTCGCATGAGGCTGGCAGCAGAAGTGGAGGACTTCCATGTACGTCATATATAATATTATTTTCGGATACTCGAGCATACCTGTCATCGTCCGAAAACAGTGTATAGCATCAGTGACCATGGTATACTCTGGGCCTTTGCGCTATTGTCTTATTCTATATTGAATCAATAGTTAAATGTAGACGTCATTGTCTATAACGGAAGGGAGTTACAACGAAATGTAGAATAATGTAAGCAGACAAGCTACTGATTGAAATCATCGGGCTTCTATAAGATGGGTCTGCCCAACACGTGTCATGGTGTGTGATTGTAATGGTATTTACTACACTAGTATCGAGTTCCCTTCACCATGGTGATAGATTGAATGAAACATACCTGTATTTACACCAGCATGTGTCTTGTCTATCGCCAGGTTGAGGTGGAGAAGGCCCACACCCTTGCCTCTCAGCTGGAGAAGAAGCAGACCTTGGTGGACAGACAGATCATAGAGTGGAAGACGAAGAGTGAAGAGCTGTCCATCACCCTGGAGAGGTCCCAGGTGGAGAGCCGCACGCACCAGGCAGAGATGCTCAAGCTCAGGTCCATGATCGAGGAGATCAGCGAGGCTATTGAAATCCAGAGGAAGGAGTCGAGGGTTCTTCACCGTACGTGAACCACTTCTCGCATTTCATTTCATTAGCCTTACAAAACGTTTTCATAGTCCTTTTAGTCTTTGTGTTTCATTTCTTAGGAAGACCAGTAGATCCAAACATTGAAATGATAAATGATTCGTAATGTAACCATTTTTTCTTCATATTACAACTATTCCGCTAGCGTATCTATTAGCCATACGAAAGGGTATATCACCCCGTAAGGGGCGGTATAACCCCGTCGTGTGTAAACATGTGCGAACATGTTTGATCACGTCGACCGATGATGATGATGATGATCTATACTTAAGCAAACGTTACTTTTCATTTATATTTTCTATTCATAAGTGGTCTACAACTACGTACTTGTTAAGGTCAGAAGCCTCACTCAATGCAGAAGAAAAGAGTCACTTCTTCCTATACTCCTAGCCTTTTACAGAGAAGCAAAACCCCAAAAGTATAGTTTGTACTCCATTAACTAGAGACTCTTATTGGACTAGTCTCTTCCTCACATGTCTACATACGGTTCCAACATACTGTTCCATGCTGTAACTATCCTTTAGGCAAGCATTTCAAAATAAAGCTCTTGTCTACCTTCAGAGGATTGCTCGGACCTGCAGGACCAGCTGTCGGGCAGCGGCAGAGCGGTGTCCGAGACGGAGAAAGCCAAGCGCCGCCTGGAGGTGGAGCTGGAGGACCTGCGGAGCGCACTGGACGAGGCAGAGGGCGCTCTCGAGATCGAGCAAGGAAAGGTATGCCACCATGTTCGCCATCTAACGACCATAAGGAGTATGGTTAAGGAAATACGGTTACCTAACTACCTACCTAGTCCCTTACCTCCTGGTCGTTGGGGGAACAAGGTAGAGTTAAAGATGGAGAGACGTATTTACCTCATACGAAGAGTCCAAATATTATTCCAATAAATTCCATACATGAACAACAACCTATATTTCAACCATCGTTCAGTATTGACCATGTTAAAATTCAAATTAACGTCAACCGTACAGCATCGGCTATGGCTAAACACCACACTAGCACACGGAAAATATCCCTGGGACAGCTTGGATGTGTCGCACAGAATTCAGCTGCCTTCTGACGCAAAAAGTAGCCAGTAGTTTCTTGGTCCTGCGACGCCCTGTTTTGCAGTTGATTCGCCGATCAAATTCCGCGAACAAACAAATTTTGTTGTGCTGTCTTTCATGATCTTTGTAGTTGACAGTAACAATTGTTTATCTTCAGAGGTCTTAATGTTGGGTTTATCTTGTCATAGGTTGTGAGAATCCAACTGGAGCTGACTCAGCTGAAGTCTGACATCGACCGGCGCCTTTCCGAGAAGGAGGAGGAGTTCGAGTCAACCATGTTAGTTCCAATTTAGTGTCTTGTATATTTAGAACGATGATGGACATGGTGAAGATTCAGAAAAAAATATGAAAACTGCTGAGCTTTCCTTGTTGATGGCAAACATCTATAGTTAAAAGAAAATAAATGATTTTTTTTCTACCGTAGGTAATAGATTTAGCCGATGGTCGAAATCGTAACGTTCTGTTAATGACGAATTTTAAGACTTATATTGTACAAAACCCGAAGTGAAAGAGTATTACTTCAAGAATACAATATCTCCTTAATCGGACATGCTAGATGGAACCAATACAGTAAAGTGACGGAACCTCACTTTATTCTGTGCAGAAAAATGCACCATCGCACAATCGAGCAAATGAACGAGCAAGTCGATGTGGAGTCGAGGGGACGGGCCGAGGCTCTGCGTCAGAACAACGTGCTGAGCGGCCAGCTGGGTGAGCTCGAGATCAACCTGGAGGGCGCCACCAGGGCCAACAACGACGCCAAAAAGCTGCTGGCGAAACTGCACACACAGCTCCAGGAGCTTCAGGTAAGGGTACAGTTACATACGCCGTAGGATTGCTAACTTTGGGAATGTTTTGGACATGCATCATGTGTTTTGTAAAATTCAGCCGTATTACTACACAAAAGGCTGTCTTAAGAATCATTAAGATCCTTGTCGGTCGAAACAACCTGCTTGAAAATCCTACGTCATCAAAACCGTAAGACGATTTCATGACGCATTTGACCGTAAACTTCGCACGTTAGGTAGTAATGGGTTACTAGCGGTCACATTCGTTAGGTTGGTTCGCCGGTTGGTACTGTCAAAGTCTTCTTGAAAATCATCAAATCATACGGCGGTCAATGTGACCTCGCCCTTCTTTGCTTTAAAACTGACGATGACACACTAACACCTCTCCAGGTATTGAGTTATGTTCCGTGACCTTTACAGATGACTCTGGACGAAACTTCGCGCATGCGGTCGGACATGCGTGACCAGGTGGGCCTGAAGGACCGGTACTGCAGCACTATACAGTCGGAGATAGAGGAGGTCCGCAGGCTGCTGGAGGATGCCGACCGGGCCAGAAAGGTGACACGAGCAGATCTCTTTACTTTTGTCAGTGAAATTGGACATGCAACATGGACGATAGTCTGATATAATTTTGCAAAGAATAGTTCTCAAACATACTAAAAATTTTGTGACACAATCGCTTACTATTTGTCATTGAAAATTGACGTACGTCGGCTTGCATGTATCTGCTGAGCAAATAAATGAATGTCTGGTTGAAACCATAACTTGGCAAAAGAAAAGTTCTAATAGATCCTGCTGATGGTGGCGCCTGCATTGACGTGACGTGTCATTTTGTGAAGGCGTGAAAAGATTTTGCTGTTATAAAAAAAAGGTGAGGCTCGTCTCTACAGCTGAAAATTATGTACATACACAGTACGTAGTTATTGATCATTACCCACAAAGATTGAGTCAACCCATAGATGAATGGATGAATGTATATCACATGTATTTCAAACCAGCTTGCAGACGCCAGCCTGTCCGAGTCCCATGACCGCGTGAGCGAACTGACCACCCAGACCTCGGGACTGGTCACCCAGAGGCGCAAACTGGAGGGTGATCTGGACACGCTCAGGGCTGAGCTGGAAGAATATATCAACGAACTCCGCGTGACTGAAGAGAAGTCCAAGAGGGCTGTTAGCGACGTATGTCATTCACTTCTCATAACATTTAGCTGAACAACCATATCCAAATTGATTGTTTGAAATGAACTGTGAGCCACATAACTTGAATTTACTCCCAGGACTATTCATGCAACCTTAAGCATTTCCCACCAAACCCTCCTACTGTGTCAACTCTTCTCGAAAAGTCTTATTTTTGTTACGCGCAGAAGTTTGACGCAATAGTATCATTATAAGTAACTTCATGCACGGAGCCACAAATGCGACTCTTTTTCCAGTCCTGCAGGTGTCAACTGTAAAGAGTGTCCCATTTATTGTAATGCACTGTCGTCATCTACAGGCTGGGCGCATGGCCGAAGAACTTCGCACAGAACAAGATCAGAACCAACACATGCTAAAGGTCAAGCACAACCTTGAGATGACCTTCAAAGATCTCCAGCAACAGCTTGAGGAGGCTGAGCAGTCCGCCCTGAAGGGCGGCAAACGTGCCTTGGCAAAGGTGGAGGAAAGGGTAAGGAACATGTTGCCGTTCAATCATCATCATCATCATCGTCGTCATCGCCATCATCATCATCATCGTCATCATCATCGTCATCGTCGTCGTCGTCATCATCAGCATCGTCGTCGTCATCATCATCATTACATCATTATCTTCATTACCATCAACATCAGCAGCATCAAAATCAACATCATCTTCATCATTATCAACAGTAACTTTCACCACCATCTGCGTAAGACATCATAACTACTTAGTGAGAAAACATTTTGTTCGTTCTCTGTGAGATTTGTAATAATTTTCTCTTTATGATGTTCGATGGTCATACTTTGTATTTCCGTGTCAGATCCGCGAACTTGAGATGCAGCTGTCAATCATCCAGAAGCAGCACCAGGACGACGTCAAGGCTCTGCGGAAGAACGACCGCTCCTTGAAGGAGTTCGCTGCACAGGTACGTACAGGTCAGGCCATGTCAGTCCCATAGTCAGTCCCACAGGTACGTACAGGTCAGGCCAGGTCAGTCCCACAGTCAGTCCCACAGGTACGTACAGGTCAGGCCAGGTCAGTCCCACAGTCAGTCCCACAGGTACGTGCAGGTCAGGCCAGGTCAGTCCCACAGTCAGTCCCACAGGTACGTACAGGTCAGGCCAGGTCAGTCCCACAGTCAGTCCCACAGGTACGTACAGGTCAGGCCAGGTCAGTCCCACAGTCAGTCCCACAGGTACGTGCAGGTCAGGCCAGGTCAGTCCCACAGTCAGTCCCACAGGTACGTACAGGTCAGGCCAGGTCAGTCCCATAGTCAGTCCCACAGGCACGTACAGGTCAGGCCAGGTCAGTCCCATAGTCAGTCCCACAGGCACGTACAGGTCAGGCCAGGTCAGTCCCATAGTCAGTCCCACAGGTACGTACACTCATAAGGAATCTCCAAAGGAACTCCGTTATTCTTGTTTGTTTGTTTGGTTGTTTGTTTTATTAGGATCTCCGTGAATACGCCAATCACCAATGCACGACTGTGACGTAGCATCAAACACTTTTTGATAAACACGATGTTATTCCCACAAACTATTCCAAACGTTAAGCAATTTAGTCCCATCAGTGCTCAACTTCGGTCTGATAATTCTCATAACTAGATCTATGAGTTATGATCATGTACTATACATGTATGTTGACATCAAGCACTGAGATATGGGACATAGGTATTGAACTAATCAAACATTGATGCCATGAAGAAACACTGATTGAATCCTGGATACTTTTACTCTTAGGATGATGAGAACAAGAAAAACCAGATCCGCCTTCAGGACTTGATCGAGAAGCTTCAGAGCAAGATCAAGATGTACAAACGCCAGGTGGAGGAGGCGGTAAGTAAGCGATGTGTACAAAAGTAATGTGATCCTCACGGCATGTTGTTGAATTTGGGGAAACTGTTAGAAGAATCGGAAGTTGAAACTGTTTACTTTTGATGGTAGATAGACGTTTGTAATTGTGTGTACGTGTCTGTGTGTGCGTGCCTTGTGCGTGAATGTGTATGAATATGTTTGTGTGTGTTGTATTTGCATGCGTATTTGTTTGTGTTTGTATTTGTGTGTGTGTGTGTGTGTGTGTGTTTGTGTTTGAGTGTGTGTGTGTGTGTTTGTGTGTGTGTGTGTGTGTTTGTGTGTGTATGTATGTGTGTTTGTGTGTCTGTGTGTGTCTGTGTGTGTGTTATTTAACAAACACTACTTCCAAAAGTGCTTTCATTCTAGTAGACAAACAAATCATTGCGGCCTTCATTAGGTTAGGTTTAAATGACCAAGGAAGTGCCAGGAAGATTCTAAGCGCCCCATCTCTGTTTCTGCAGGAAAGCAGTGCGGGCCAGAGCCTGTCCAAGTACCGGCACGCCCAGCACGAACTGGAGGACGCGGTGGAGCGGATGGAGATGGCGGAGGCCTCTCTGAACAAGATGCGCTCCCGCACCACCGAGACCCACGTGGTTACCAGGCGTCATGTCGGCTCCGGCGTGCGTTCCGCCGCGCCCTCTGCCCACTTCAGCGGCGGCCACTCTGCCCACTACACCAGCGGCGGCGGTGGAGCACATTTCACCAGCAGTGGCGGTGGTGGGGCTCATTTGTCCATCGGCGGCGGCAGCTCCAGCTCCACCCACACCTCCCGCCAGGTGTACGGGGATGAAGGAGCTGGTGGCACCACCGTGGTGAGGCGCACCGTCACCCGGACCACCCGCCGGGTTGTCACCTCCAGCGATGAGGACTAAGGTGAAGAAATGGTGATGTTTTGTTCGCCACTCAAAACAAAAATTAGATGCACGAACTTTGACCCTCGACCTGTGACCTCATCAGATCAGATTCAGTCTTCGTATGTGTCACTGGCGGAGAGGGGTGTACTATAGTTCCTCCGTCAAGTTTCCGTTCACATTTTAAATCAGGACAGGGGCCGGGTCGGGCAGTTTTGTTGAACAAAATGTATAATATAAAGGTCGGCTACAAAAGTTTACTGGTATATCTACTTACCTACCGGGTCCCTTGGTCTTTCCTTGTGGTTGGGGAATAAGGTTACATGCATATTAACGTCCACGTTTGTCTAAAATGTATACAGATATATTATTGAAGCCAATGTTGTGAAACTGTCATTCACTTTCCATGTATCTTTGTTTGTTTTCTGTATTCAGCCGTTACAGTCTGCTGCAGTTGGTCACCGACGAAAACTCTCCGAGACATGGACTTAACTGGACTCCTCCTTATTTTCTCCGCGCATGAAATGCTTGCTTGCGTATTCGTAAATGATGCTTTGGCAGTAGTTTAAACGTTGTAACAGCAATAAAATGAACGATGATGTTCACATCTTGTTTTGAGTCATGATTGTGTGTTTAAAATCATATGATACTGTACAACAGGAAGCGGTTTGATGTATGGCAATAATGGAGAAAATTCCGGGATCCCAATATATAATGAGTCATGCAGATATCGGTGCGGGATAAGAAGGCTTCTCTGAAGGGAAGTGTTTGAAAAAGAAAGTTGTATTGCCATTAGCTGGTTATAACAAGAAGCCATCATACAGACTGCTGGGTCGTTTTGTACTTGCTGAACAACATAACGCACGGCTGTAGACACATGGGGGTGACCCCACTCCAAGATATAGAAAGCTGTCCTTGGCGCCCACATCTTATTTCTTATTATCTTGGTCGTGTCTTACACACACTCTGTACAGGAATAGGTCTCATCGTCAGCTGTCATGGTTTGCCTCACCTAACTCCACCTTAAGATGACTTAAGTGGTCCCCGGCGCTCCGTAGATCAAAACTCACAACTTCGTTCTTTATTGCTTATTGGAGCGACACTATGTGGTCCCTATTGTCTACGTCATCATGCAGCAGGGTACTTAACAACTCTAGATACACCCCGATGAGTTGACACTGACCGTGCACTTACGTACAGATACCTCTCATTCCCATCAGAGCCTACCAGTGTTGAACTTCGTAGATGGTACTTGTAGTTAGATTCATCAGCACACCGGAAGCAGCTCAGTTGAGCACTGATTTTTTTCGAGGATCTTTATCCGCTGTATATATGTGTGAGCTTGATACATTTATGTTTTCAACTTAAAGCCGAAAACGAAGATCTGAATATGATTACTCGGTAAATGTGAATACATTTTGGACATGTTATTGCTGTGGAAAGATCATGTCTCTTTCCCTGCACTGATTTTTTTCGCATTGAATGTGTTGGATATGTTCATCTACAATGTAACATATATATGATGAGCATATCTTATTAACTGCACTAACCCAGTTCTAAAAACAGACCTCATGTATCGGTTAACGATGTTATTCTTTATTTTATTTTACCAGGGCTAGCCTTTGATAATAGTCTCCGGCTTGTTGGGTAGCCCTGGTTGCATTATAGAGCCGAATAAAGCAAAGCAAATTACCAGATGCAGCACACCGATATTCTGCTGTAAGTATATCCTGTTTAAGAAAGAACTGATAGGTTTCATTCGCACACACCTGGCCACAGACTCTCCAATAGGCTCCAGCACTCTGTACATAGGTATTGTCGCGAGGAGCTATGGATGACATTTTGTGCAGACGGCAAAAATAATGAGATACGGCGAAACAAAGAACAAGATTGGCTATAAAAAAACTAGACGGCTAAATTTTCAAAATATGCACTATAAGCGTTGTATCTTGAATTATAGTGACAATTAGGCCATCGGCCGGCATAATACAACAACCTTCTTGATAGGTTGCCGCTATCATGTTCTTATACAGATGTTTTCTAAGCAATAGGAAATGAGTCATTTTCATCAATACAGCACTACCTCAAGTCATGTAGTTTTTACTCTCTGTTGCTCTTTTGGAGTAATGTTTACAGTGTCTGGTAATAAAAGGAAAGATAGACTTGGACTTGACAATTGCTGTAAATCCTACTGTTCCTTGGAAGGGGACTTTGTGTCGGGGGTCCTCTGTTTGAGAAGGAGCATCTAGGACGTCAAAGAGCCTACAATTTTTTTTAAAATTCACATTTATTTAACGAGGATTTGACAAAAAGCAAAGTTGCTTATCTGAGTCTTCTCCTCTTACACATGACAAAAATAAGGACACACATACAAAATAACGAACACTAAATAACATAATCAAAAGATAATGATACAATAAAGCCTACAATTATGGTTACCTATAATAATAGGGACCTACCCCGATGTGAGTGGATCAAACCCATTGACTAGTCGGGTCTTTAAGGTACGCTATACAAGATTTTGGACCCAAATTGAAAATATTTTAAAGAGCCAAACAGTTACTAGTATGTGAATGACCTAAACAACAGTTTTTAGCATATCTGCGTCATAATTTCGTATTCCTAGTTTTGGTGAATTTTATAAAAAGATAAACTACACAAGGTTCGTTGATTTAGAAACACCATGATATCAAATTAAACCCTCCTATTTGGAAACAGAATCTTAGTGGTAATCAATCAGTTAATCACACTCCAGGCTGGCAAGATAGGAGAAATATCAAGATATTCTTCTTTGGAAACACTCATATATTTTCACTTCGGAATAGTATATGATTATGAACTTGTGGGGCTTTGAGGAACTTGCACAAAACCGCGATGGCGTATTATCGGGCAGTTTAATGGTTGTAGGACGGAAGAAAATAGCAAAGACCATGTCCGTTATGTTAATGACAAAGATATGAATGAACGCATGATGAAACGTTAAGTCTTTATTGAAGTTCTGTTGAAAATGTATTGCTTATATTTAATACATTTTATATCAGGACATGTCCCATTCTTCGGTATAGTGGCTGCCAATTTTGCATAATTAGGTCCTGTGGTCCGTCGTTTTTTTCCGATCCGTGCAATCAGAGATATAATGAACTATCATCTTGTGCCCACTGGCTATATTGTAATCAACAAACGCAATTTTAAGATGCATCAAAAGTTTATACCTTATAATCAGACATAACGAAACGAATAAGCCGAACTAAATGAGATAAGATGAAATGAAAATCTACTATACATATCGACGTATGCTTACAACAGTACATATCCATACTGCCCTCGAATGGACTTTGGAAGCGTTGCCGTCTATTTCTAACATGTAAAGGGCATGCCTTCTTGTCAAAGTGAGACTCAGCATTGTCCTTTCCTGACATTTGTGTTTCTGTTGACGCTGCCGACGTGCCGGTTCCTATCCGCACTTCCCGAGGAGTTGGTTGTTGCTGCTCGGCAGACAGCGCAGGTCTCGCTGGCAGGGACACAGCCAGAACACCCGAGACGATCCGTTCGGCTCCGGACTGAAGTCCTCCATCACGCCCTCCAGGAGGGAGCAGGGGTCTCCGGACTTCCCCCGCGGCTTGCACACGGACACGGGGAACCCGCCGAACCAAGGGGCGCAGCACGTCCCGAACCCAACGTGTGAACGGCAGTCCACGTCGGCCTTACAGACCTATACACAGTAACATAAAAGTAAAATAGAAAAAGACTGGGCGGGCTTTACAGACGCAACAGGTACAGCAAACAAAAACATAAAACTGTACACTGTCAGCCTTATATAGCTGCATGTGGAAGAGTAAAGATTATACCTGCGTTGACTGTATCGATATATATATATTTCATTGTACGTGAACAGATTTTGCACCATATACAAATAAGTATTGAAGAAATCTACTGCGGTATGACGCTTGAGTAAGCTTTTCACAATTGAAATAGAGTAATCTTTCCCAGAAATACTGTACACGTTACGATGGATCAATAGATATTAAACACCATCTATAAGGTAGACACGTTGTGATTTGCGAAAAAAAAAGAGTCAATAAAGTATATAAAACAAAATGTACGTAAACAGATTTGGAAATACTTGTCTGACACAAGTAATATAATGCAGCATCGCGAAGAGCGTTCTTTTTTCTCGCTGAACTGTTTGCGTACAGGACCAATGAAAATCTTTGCGGATTGCCTTCTTTAACAAAATATGCTTCTTTCCTTTCTAGCGCTATCGCTTTATCTAAATACATGAGAAGGATTCTAATCACAGTGATATAAAGCCTCTTTCGTGCATGGGAAGCAATACTTAATCCAAATCCCTGTAGCTTGCCTATTGTAATTGTTATCTATGTAACAAAGACTTTCACGAACTGTAGAAAAGCCGTCGTTAACTGTCACCAACATACTCAACAGACAGTACGTACCCCAGTTATGATAGCCGTGTTGACGGGTAGAAAGAGCAGCAAGCAGAAGCTCCACATCATGACGACTCTTCTCCTCTCCGACATCAGTCGAAGAACACCGGACACCGCACTGCTGTAGAATTCCATCTCCGTAAACCTTTTCTGCCCCCAGCGCGCATTATAAAGCGCCAGCATCACAAAGCGCACACACCTTCGGGTAGTACATAACGTCATACCACTTAACAACCCACGGCCTGCAACGCGTGCCCACATAATGGAGAAACAAATTATCCCATTCAGTGCACCGTCCCCTCTGGTTCGGACTAACTACTCCCATCACACGAAATTGCATATTCATCTGGGAACCAATGGGACGCTATTGAAACCTGTTGAAAAAAATAAGTTGCCCGAGGAAAATATCAGATTGGATTCTTTTGTAGAGAAATCGTTTTTTGTAATACACGACGATTGGCGGTGCCGGGAAGGCTATTGAATGTCACGATTATAGCAAAGAACAAAACTGCACAACAGTTTGGTACTGTTCTGCTTGACGTCTCCCATGATTCGGGACACTGTATACGCTACGATATACCACGATGATGATAAATACAGTTTATTCTCTGGTCGCTTTATTCTAACACCCATATCCATATATACATAGGATTTGTCATTACCGTAACGGTAAGTTGCAAAGAACAACAACAGCGTAGTCAATAGATACTGGACCTAAGTTTAGAAATGCGGCGCAACTCCACAAAGTTAATAAGAGAACAAACAAAACCCTTTCCTTGCGCACCAGACACCTCACAACAGTAAAGGCCCTCCACGTGTTTTTTTGATGCACCGTGTCAACAGCTGTCTGTAGTTAACAAAACTGCCCTTTCTCTAAATCAAACAAAATTTGAAAAGTTCCAAAGTAACCGCTCGCGGCGAATCATACCCGTCGCTAATGTGCTTTTTTTATACATGAAAGTGTTTTAGTTGACTGTGTACGCGATAATTTCTGTCACCATGGTCCATCAAAATTAAAAGAAAGCTCTAAAAGTTACTCAAGCAGCTGGATAAGTTTTGGGAACGGTCAGATGTTTTGGAAGCATCCGCCGTCCTTCGTCAGCCATGTCTTAGTCCAAAAAGGAAGCAAGAACTCCATTGCCCCACACAGCTTGAAGCAGACGGGAAAATCACCTCGCTGACGTGAAAAGTAATCTACTTCTCGCCTAGAGGTCTTTTACGTACGTCACCATTACTCATTGCGATGTTCTCAGTGAATGCAAATGGCTGAAAGCATTTATACCATAATTACCATATTTGACTAGATTCGTTCTTTGAATCACGACTATAAAAGAAATAGATGATAGATAGATCAATGAATATCTAGTCAATGACGCACTTTGTTTCCATCAAACTGGTTCCACATCTTAAGCTTTATTGAAGTGAAATTAGAGCTTCATTGGACATATGTTGGTACCGAATTCTTGCATAGATGATTATGTACAATACCCATCCTGACTGGATAAAGAAGAAAAAACAGCTCCAAATGAGCCATTTTCTATCCACTGAATAAGGTACAACACATTGCAAGTCTTAATGTCAAAAGATTAGCATTATGAATCGACATTTAATATTTGAGAATATGTTGACTTTGTACGCACTGGCTAGTAATAAACTGGTCCTTGGGGTGTGGCAACTTTTGTGAACGTGTATGCAAGATAAGTGGTTCTGTGAAACACACCACAAAGTTTTGCTCAAACCCAAATTATAAAAGACCAAATTATCCCAACTTCCCCACATTGACAGACGAACAGAAAGCCACTCAAGTTTCTCTTGAAATCGCAGAACCCACAAATTTTAGAAAATGTGAGGCTTTTCGTCTCCCTCTGCTTCCAAAAAAGAAGAAGTCAAACCCTACCTGCTTAGAAATAGCCAACACTAGTATTAGATTAGAATATTGTTTATGACTGCCCATTGTCACTATGTGTATACCATGTACTTGCAATTAGCCCTCGGGCACGAACTTGCAAATAAACTTCTTCAATAATAATTATCTGTCTTTCATATGCATGCCGTGTGTGTACACGAGTCTATGGTCTATCTTCGTCTAAAGTGGGATCTTGTAACTAGGGCACCAAACGCATTCTTTAGCACAATACCCTCCGATCACAGACTTAAAAGATTTAAAAAGCGTCAAATACCAAAGTAATGTTGTGTCACGTGAGGAGTTACAAACACCAGTTATTCTAACTCATGACTAAGATGTTCTGAACCTGAAATTTCAGACTTACGACTGTGACTGTGGTTCTATTTATATCTATAGGTAGATGCAGATTTGATGGGAAGTGGGTGGACCTTTACCATCGAAAGGTCCTCCCTTCACCCTCTTCTAGCACCTCAATATCTCCATTAAGATAATGACTTCACCACTTGCTTTTTGGACAGACGAGGACAATGCGGCACTGCACTCATGCTATTAACTACTGAAGCCTGCACAGTGTTCAGTGCCACATACACAGTAGAGATAGAAGGTAAAGAAAGTCACCGTGATTTGTGACTACCAGAAGGATGACCTGAACTGAACTGAGTCTGACCTGCTCAAACTTCACAGATGTTATCTCCGAGCAGATGTAGGATCATGTGTTTTTCATACAAACTACGGATATGTGTACCAGTTGGTACAGAACGTATGTAGAAAAATGATACTTTATCTCAATATGTATGAAAATGAGATACATAACAGAAAAAAATGAAGATATCTAGTTTCCACGTTTATTTGCTATTAATCTAACGTTACATTTGTCCAACATCAAAATTCGCAAATTTCAAATTTCATGACTTGAATTTAGGTGATGTCCATGAGTAATTACGTTTAATACATGTTCCGACTGCCACCGTACATAATCATATGTTTACTATTTTATTCCACCTCATAAATACTACTTACTTTTACTACTGTTTGATTTTTCTTACGATTTCTTCATTTTCGTACTCAATATGTGTATGGTCACAATATCAGATAGATAGATAGATAGCCTATAGTGACCCCATTGTATACATCTCTTGTTGCAATTCCAAGTAAAGTAAAGTTAAGTAACTTCTTGTAAGACCAAACCTTCTGTCTGTTGTGGGCAGAGCGACGACAACTATTTTGACAATACCGCATGTGACGGCTGACCGACGGTTGACCCCATGCATACACACGAGCTCTGTGAGGTTAAACATACCGTCACGTGACAATGAAGCTCCAATACAAGCTCTACCACCGGGTTCATAAAGAGGCAGACTGTGTCTCGAAAGCTTCCCAAGCTACGTACGAACTGCAGTTCTTTGTATATCTTGCTTGAAAGTTTGTCGAATATCAACCTTAAACTGCTTCACCTGTCCCGTACAAGAGCGGGACGTATATATCCTGTTTGGAAGAGTCCACGCCCACGGCTATACTTTATACAACCTGACAGCTTGTGAATGTGCATGATAGGCCCAGGACAATGTCCAGTTAAAGAATGGCCTGCACAGGTGACCTTGTGTCAGCCATCACAGAACTGGAGGCCGAGGCTTCCCTGCTCGATCCCGGACCGGACCGGAGGCGCCAGTGGACGGCAGAAGTCAGCAGGTGCGCCGAGGAATACCTGGGGACGCTGGACGCTCCATCAGAGAAGGCCTATCTTCACCCGGAACCGGAACAACTCCGGACATTACAGGATGGGTTCATACAGGATGGGCCAACAGACATAGGTTCATGCTTGTCTATATGAAGGGTGCATTTTGGTTGTGTTTACTATACTTATAGTAGACCTAACAGTCATTACCGTTGAAAGGATAGACGTTCGATCTAAGGGGTTTTCAATAACTTAAATAGGTAGCCACAGTTAACCGGCTGTACATATTACGAATACCTTTTGATAATGTGTAGAAGTTTTAAGCAGGGTCGGCTGGTTGAGTGACCTAGTTATGGCTAAAGCGTATGCATCCTTAATGAATACAGATCCATACTTTACAGGTACGTTGCAATAACTTGATCAACACACAAGGTATATTGGTAATACTGTAAGTAATGACTTCGTGGGCTTTGAAACCAGTCATCTGAGAGTCAACGTTGTTTGCCCTTTTGTGTAGACCACCTGTTACGTGAGTTTAGGAGCACCATCGGTGACGTGGGGCTCCGAGCAGGCCATGGAGGTCACGTGGGGTACATCGGGACCGGAGGGGTGTTCCCTTCTGCACTGGGGGATTTCCTGGCCGCTTCATTCAACCCTTATTCTGGTAGGACATAAATATTGATTGTGGGGAAAAATAATGTGCATACAGTTCATACAAGTCTAGCTTTACGCAGTCTAAATTCTATGAGTCATCCTGGCTCTAAACTACATTTGGACAGCACCATTGACTCTGAAACAAACCAACTGGACATGAGCCCAACGAATTCAAGTATTCTTCTACACTACTTGCAGCCGCAATGTAATTTGAACACGACTGCGTACTGCACTCCAACACAAGCAAACAAACAAACAAAAAAACAAGCAGACACGCGAACTGATTACAAATTTTATCACGGGGGCAAAAAGAGAGTTTAAAAGATAAAAAAATTACAATCATTTGCCCTGGTCTCTGTAAATATTTGGTTTATGTCGTCTACTTAACTTTAAGCGATCGAGACGACCAGCCCTGGCGGCGTGCAGATGAACAACATGCTGCTGAAGTGGATGGCAACTCTGTTTGGCTACCCAGAAGGCCACGCGGGAAACTTGACCTCCGGTGGCACAGCAGCCATTCTCCTTGCCATGGCAACAGCAAGAGACGCGAGAAAACTGCACTCCAAGGATTTTCACCGGTTGGACATTTTTGCTTTAATTTTTTTCCTTAGCTTTCTTTCTTGATACCCCCATTTCCACTAAGACGGCGCTCTCGCCGCGCTCTCTCTGTGACATAGAATTTGAAAGATCGTGGAACGAATTGTATAGAAAAGAAACGAATTCTTTTCTTACACTTTGTGTGTTTTGCTGTCTTCTCAGTCACACTTTTATATGCTGTATGATATACCCAGTATGAAATCAAAGGTTACACATATCCTATTTAGGTAGCAGTGAGAGCGCATCGCAATCGCCGTCTAGTGGAAAGGGGGCCTTAATGCATCATTAAAAGACAACTCTGGAAGAGACTGATGGGCAGACGTACTGTCCAAGAACTAGAAGTACTTTATCAAGACTTAAAATATGTTTACTTCATATATGTTTTGACTTGTCTTTAGGGCCGTGGTTTACGTCACTAAGCTAACTCATCACTGCTACGCAAAGGCGCTGAACGTCATCGGAATGTACCATTGCATCAGGAGGGAGGTTCCTATGGACAGCAGCTACAGAATGGACCCGTCCATGCTAGATGGACTCATAAAGGATGACATAAACGTAACACATATCAACTGTGTTATTTCTTAGTGGTCTTTTCACGAATGTAAACATTTCTCTCTCTCATTTCACCTGCTCTTTGTGTCTCTCTGTGCCTGTGTCTCTCTCTGTGCCTGTGTCTCTGTGCCTGTGTCTCTCTGTGCCTGAGTCTCTCTCTGTGCCTGTGTCTCTGTGCCTGTGTCTCTGTGCCTGTGTCCCTGTGCCTGTGTCTCTCTCTGCGTCTGCGTCTCACTCTGTCTCTCTGTCTATCTCTCTCCCCCTCTCTCTCTATATGTACATATGCTTTTTTTTCGTATGACAAACCGCATTGAGCATGGCAGTATCCATTTTATGTCACGAATCTTGAGCAATATTCTACATGTACCTTGCCTAATCACTTAGTAGTTGATGCCCTGCTTCTGTGATAAAGCCCATTGCGAATAACACCATGCTTTGTTTTATCTCTTTAAAGAACGATTTGATCCCTTTTATGATCATCGGAACCATCGGCACCACGGATGTGGGATCGGTGGACCCAGTGGACGCTCTGGCTGACGTCACGGCGCGCCACGGTGTGTGTTTGTTTGTTTTATTGATCAACAGTACATATAACGTTAGATTACTGCGGAATACACCGTGTTGCATTTTATTTATGTCATATCCACCTGAGAAAACCCATGTTTTGATGCAATATGCGCCAGAAGTTGAACAGATTTGGTGCCCTCGAACAAAAAGTGTTATAATAGCAATGTTCCAACTTCCTAACCAGATATTTGATTTTTTGACGGCGTTTTACTTAGTTGGTTCAGAAGATTGCCGAGAAGATTAATTGTTTGTTGTTTCCAGGTGCGTGGTTTCACCTAGACGCGGCGTACGGCGGGTTCTTCTCCCTGTGTGACAGCACAAGGCACTTCTTCAGCGGGGCGGAGAGAAGCGACTCCATCGTCGTCGATCCTCACAAAGGTGGATGAGAATTGTCCACCTAAGGCAGAAATGTTTGATATATAATACCCCCTTTCCACTTGGACGGCGCTCTCGCCGCGCTCTCTCTGCGACCTAAAAGTTGACAGATCACTCAACGAATTCTATAGAAAAGAAACGAATCATTTTTACACTTTGTGTGTTTTGTGATCTTCTCAGTCACACTTTTACGTCCTGTATGATATACCCAATGTGAAAGTGAAGGTTGCGCATCCTAGTTAGGTCGCGATCACCGTCTAGTGGAAAGGGGGCTAAACACGGCGAAAGGCTAGGGTGGCATTTATAATTTAGACACCTATTTAACAAAGGCTCACGTCACATTTCTACAAAGTTGCCCGGCAGGTCAGTTTTGGGGAACAAAAGGTATGATACAAAAGACAACAAAACAGCTGATTTGTGTAACTCTATTGGCATTAACCTTAATTCTTCGTTTCTCGGTTTTGTGTTTCCCTCGAAGGGTTGTTCCTACCTTACGGCACGGGGGCGGTGCTTGTCCGGCAGGGTCATCTCCTGCTGCGATCCAACACGGCGCACAGTCCAGGCCTCTATGTACAGGACGCTACGGAACGGTGTCAGGCGATGTCGCCGTTCCAGTTATCGTTCGAACTGACCACTCACTTCAGGTAATCATCATACCTATGGTGGGCAGCATGGTGGGCAGCGGTTTTTGCTGATGTTCAAGTATCAAGAAAAAAGCAATTTAGTACAAGAAGCTACCTGTGTATGGAAGAACGTACAAACAATGCACGTCAAACGTGGTGGAAGACGAAACTCATTTTATGTCAAACTGCTGTTTTTATGATCACGAAAGAAAAGAACTGACGAAAAGAAAACAATTCTCCCTCTAACATCACAAAACCCACACATAATAGAAAAAGGTGGGATCGTTCGTCTTCCACTATCTTCGAAAAGGAGTCGAACACAATAACTCAGTATATAGAGTTAGTTTTTGCTAGTTACTAATTTCAGACAAGAGTAGACACTTGCGATATTGTTTTTATACTGTTTGAATCTCTCATGTTACCTGCAATTAGTCCACGGGCAAGAATTTGCAATAAACATGAATTTGTTTATTTGAATTTAAAAGAATTTCATGAAGCTGACAGATATTTATCTGAACATGACTGCGGGATTCATTATGATGTGGAATTTTGTATATGTAATCTTCCAAGGGTAGCTTTTCATCTTAATCCTTTTGCCCTTTAGGGCCCCGCGTTTGTGGCTTCCTCTCAAATTGTTCGGACTGAAACCCTTCAGATCGGCCCTAGAAGAGAAGTTGCTTCTAGCCAAGTACTTCTACTACAAGATTCAAGGTTTGTTACATTCGCCAAGTCAATTCGTATCACCAAATGTGATGAATTGGCAATCATAGGCGCAGTTGCCTAGTGTGACATGTTTGTTAGATAAAAATATGGTAACACTTTGCATCCAACACTGGAATTAATACTATAGGGACTATCTGTCGACCCTGTTCACAGAATGACCCTCTCCTGCAAAAGTGGTGTGTTCCTGTCGTCACTGCTGGAGATATAATGGACATTAATTCTTTGAACAAGGTCGACGAAGATCGTCCGAAAATTTAGAGGTGTAGGTGTAGAGTACACCTTTACACCTCTAAAATTTCGGACGAACTCCGCACTTGCGTCAAGCTTGCGTCACTGCGGACTTCGAAAGATACTCGACGAATTTCAGTGATGAAGAACGAATTTTCTAACTTTTTGTGTATTTTGTCGTCTTCTAAGTCATACTTTTATATATTAATCAATATTTAAATTATATAAAAATAAAGAAAATAACAAAACAGTCACGCAGTGAACGAATCTCACAGTGACGCAAGCTTGACGCAAGTGCAGTGAGAGTGTACCTTAATTGTGTCCCCATAGTATTAATTCCAGTGTTGAATGTTAAGTGTTGGGCAGTTTTCTAAAATATATTTACCAACACAGATGAACTTTCATGCGAAGATGTTTGTTAGATGATGTAGACTCCTTGTTACCACAGACATCCCGGGGATTACCACCCTGAAGTCACCCGACCTTTCAGTAGTTGTGTTCTACTACCACGACACTCCGCTAGGGGGGAGTGCAGATGACTTCAACCGGCGGCTGCTGGACGCCATCTTGAAAGATGGTCGCATTTTCCTGTCGTCCACTACTGTAGATGGGGTGTTTTGCCTGCGTATTTGTGTCCTCACGTTTAGAACACACCTCGCACACATTGATCTCTGCCTCAGTGTCATCAAGGAATGTATTAGCAAGGTAAAACAATAGGCGTTTAGGTAAAATCTAATGTTAAAATGTTACAAACATTATTGGACAGGTTTGGCTTTTTTCAAGGTAAAGAGTTGATTTGACTTAAAATGTTTTAACCAGCAATCCCTCAATGGTTAATTGTAACCAAGATGTTTTAACAAAAATGTTCGCTATAAAGTGTTGCTCCAAAATGTTTCCAGCAAATTTGCATTTCCAGCCGATCCTTCATCGTCAAAATTGACGATGACGTCGCAGTAATCAAATATGAATTAGAATTAAATACACCTTGTTAACTATTACCGAAACCTCATATTCTAGTGTTACTAGTTTGCACTTCACATTATTCGGATGGAACACGTGAATAAAGAATACCACACAGTGTGTTTCACAGTATTTTACAACATCTGTATACCAGATACTCCACGTAACCTTCATATGTCTTCATAAAGTGGGCCATTTATTCATTCGTATATTTTTATTAACAGGAAGCTAACAAAACTAGAATTAGATGATCTAAGTATTTTATCTGAAATCATTTTGCCAAAGTCGTCATGATCAGCCCTACATATAACCACATATACTAAGATTACAACAGAGAAGATGTCTAATTGGAAGCTATTACATTAAATCTTTGTGGAAGGGCAACTTCTAATTTAAGAAAAAAATTTCATTGGGGCAAGAGAGAAGAGGCAAGGGTCCGACAATTCATATAACACAGATACAGTATAAAGTCCTAATGAGTCTTATAATATAAGCCTATATACGCAATTCTACATACATTGTACAAAATACATAATAGCGTTAGAGATGCATGATTCAAGTACATTTGTTGATTCTCTGTTCCAAATTAGCATCTGTATGTCATTTTCCAAATCCATAATTCAGGGACACCTACCTATTTAAGAGAAATGTTACTGAAGCAACTGGATCAAGTTGCTTGAGAAACTGTTACCTTCCGTATCTTAATACCAGAATGTCTAACCAACATATCAAACTAAGGTTGGAAGACAAAGTTTACACGAGTTCAATGCTGGCTGTACAATAAAGGTTTACTTGTATTGTAAAGCTTGTACTTCTACATGTTGCCGCGCTCGTTAGACGGCGGAGGATGAGTGACACCTTCCTGCGTCACACGTAGCCTTGACGACGAAAAACATCTTACAGAAACAGGATCAGGAAATTAATGATGAGAGATGAATGACTCTCACTCCAGGGGATAGATAGGTAGAGGCTAAAGATACTTTCACTGCAGACTGTTCCCAGCAGGGGATGGACAATGTGTTTCATGTGAGGTCTAGCACATCCTGTGTGCATCTGTTGTACGATCTAAAGTATCATTATAGTGCAAAAAAGGTCAGGGTAATAAAAAAAATTCTCATGTTGCAAGGTATGGGATCATCCACAAGATTTAGCACACGTTTAAGTTCTGTGGAAAAATCTGGAAAGACGGATAGGGTTTGAGGTGCTTGAAGCCAAATGTTAGCTTCAAATGTAAGGCCCCCTTTCCACTTGACGGCGCTCTCACGGCGCTCTCGCTGCGATGGAAAATTGGCCAGAGCGCGGTGAGAGCGCCGCGACGCCAGAAAAACTGCTCTAGTGGAATCGCTCCGGCGACCCCAGCGCGCTCTCACCGCGACGAAAAACTCAAATGTCAGCATCTTTTTATGAGCTAACAAAAGTTTGACAGATTGTTCAACGAATTTCAGAGATAGAGAACGAATCTTTTGGTGTATAGTGTATTTTGGTATCTTTGAAGTCATCCTTTTACGTCTTACATAACATTCAAAGAATAAAATCAAGGCTGTAAACAAATCCCATTTTGGTCACTGTCCAGTAACTCAACCCGAAATATACACGTTTGTCTTGTTCCTTTTTCTTAAATCTGTCATGTAGCTTGTTCACCATAAATTGTTTTATCATGCCACGCTTTTAATGTAAATCATACAACACTGAAACAGTTCGATTTATTGAAAACAGGACTTCAATAGTATAAATGTACAGATGAAGAACAAGAAAACTGATGTCATCATGTTGAAATTTAAAAAAAAATATGTTGAGAAATGATAAACCTTTTTTTAAACCCTGGTTATTCCTTCTCAGTTTGTTTCATTGTAAATCATCGGTACATATTAAACATTTCCCCAGGTTCTGTCTGTTTCAAATATACTTCTTCTCAAACTGCAGTTGAGAGCGCAGAGAGAGCGCCGTGAGAGCGCCGTCCTAGCTAATTTGGTATCATAAACCACTGTTGAGACCTATTGCGCTCGCCGCGCTCGCTGTGCGCTCTCTTGGCGCTCACGGCGCTCGCTGCGCGCTCCCTTGGCGCTCTCTCTGCGCTCACCGTCCACGGCGCTCTCACGGCGACTGTTTTGAGCAGGTTCAAAACAGTCGCGGAGGTGATGGCGACCATGGCGACCATGGCGCTCCCACCGCGCTCTCTGTGCGCTGCCATGGCGACCTTGGCGATCCCAACGCGCTCTCACCGCGCTCTTCCATATTTGAGGTCGCAGAGAGAGCGCCGTGAGAGCGCCGTCCTAGTGGAAAGGGGGTATTAAGCCTACAAATAAGTCCACAAATACTGCGATACCAAGAATCTACATTCACTGAACCCGACATTCCAGAAAGCTATCTGTCTTATCCTGCACTTAACAGTCTAATAGAAGATTCCCAGAGGAGACCTAGAAGTTCTTTTCCGTGTTTTCCTCCTGGAATTAAGGCTAAGATGACTGACATACTTCCAAACACGTCCCCCTGTCTCACACAGAGACCCTTTCATCTATCCACCACGCCGAGTCCGGCACCAACAGCCTCGCATGTTTGCGCTGTAACCACGAGGAGTGAAAAGATGACAACGCCGTAATCTGTAACAACAGACTAGTTCCACCCGTAGTGGACGATATAAACACGTCTCGTGGTGTGGTTGAGCAGGGGTTAAAGTAACCACAACATCGGATGTTTCTTTGCGGTAACACACCGATCAACTTGAATTAGAGAGTGAAATGAGGGATAAAGGGTATTTACAGAGATAAGCGGTTGTCAGCGGGGTTGATTTAAGGATATTAAAGAGGTATAACTGCCATATCATGCCTTTCTGAACATTTACTTGAAGAAGCAGTATTCTAAGCGCGACCAAAGTGCTATATTTATACCACAACATAAACAACGATCTTCATAATGTTCTTGAGGTTCATAATGTGATAGATACATGTTTCCGTCAAGTTTTTAATGAAGCATCTACCGTTCCCCGCTACATTCAGACGAAATTCAACGAATATACGAATATGAAGGCAATATGTACCAATTGAAACTATGGACTAGCCAGTTGAATGTTGTGTAACTGCGTAATGTCTATGGATGTTGAGATCTCTGGGTATAATCTGTCGTACTCGTAATCTCTTGTCTTTTTTACCTCTCACGTCTTGAGTAGATGGTCAACTTTCCACTATTGCGGAGCAGAGGGCTAACTTTGTACTCGCTGTCTATCTGTATACGTCAATTACATGTAGTTGTAACTCGTTTATCTGCCCAGTCCTTTGTACCAAGACTCACGAAGCAGACTATTTAACAATAGACGATGTGGAGCTGTTGTTGCGAACTAGAATTTAGACATGGTTGGTATTACTATACGAAATGAAGACCATTAGAGATACGTTGTAGAGAAATACCTTTCTGGGGTGAAGTTTGAATCTCACCTATCAGAGTATTTGTGGGTCCAAATTTATGAGAGTGACTCGGAAGGAGGTGTTTTCAGCTAAGAGATGATATCTTATATCATCCAACAATCTACAGGGCAAATCGTAAGCCAGCCGAATTACGTCAAAGGCTCTCTATTAAGATAAGCTTGTCAAGCAAGTATTGAAGCCAAACAGAAAGGGGAATGTAGAACCATAGCGCTATCATGAGGATTCGCCTACTTCAGAGGCCATATATCCATCAATCAGCATGAAGTGATTAATCACTTCAGTGGAAACAACGTCAGCGGTCACGAATGAAACCAGTGCCACATTTTCTTCCCTGTGCAAATGCACAATCCATTGTGTTTGTGTCATGTTATCTTTCTGTGTTTATTTTCTAATTACCAAGTCATCACAACAACAAGATGATGGTGGAATAACACATATCCGGTGATTTGACATTCACATTGAGACTGCCTGTCACCAGTTTGTACACAACTGTCAAGTAGACGTGTGGGGCATCACGGATTTGCGTCTGCTGCCTCGTCGGATTTATGACCACACATACTGAGTTCAAGTCAAGTTTAAGGCCGCTGCGATGCATATGGACGGGCAAACCCCGCACCCAGTAATACCAGACGTCCAACCACGCCGCAGCCGCTAACTTCGCGCGATTTCGACATAGCTGTGCCTTCGCACCTGAGGTCTACATTTCGCCTCTGTGTGCGCTGTAAGGCTACCCGCGCGCCGAGCTGTGGAGGCGTGGTCTCCCCGGCCACCCCTGACGGAGGAAAGGCTAAATTTCTCTCATCTTGGCAGGCAGGTCACGCGACAATCCTGCACATGGTGCCAAGCCGCAGCACCATTTATAGCCATCAGGAGGTCAAGTTCCAGCACGCGCAGGCTCCTGGAGAGGATAGGTGCCTGGCGGGGGTGCCAATTCGCGCCGGTGTTTTCTTTGGGGGAGTATATCTAGAGGTCCGCAGCCTGAGTGCACAGAACGACTGACTTGTAGCCGAGAAGAGAAGGTCTCTGCCACTTGTGCTCCTCTCCGTACAGGCTGCAAGGGTAAGTAGTGGTTTCTTTCCAGTGATTTTTAGTCTGTGCTGTGAATTTGTTTTAACATTTCGGTCTCTTCATTATTTAGTTGGTCGATCTAATAATTCTCCGCAACTACCTGAGCGATATTGTTAAATTTACCTCTCAGTTGATGATGATCGTTTTGTTTGTAGCTTAAGATTAGAGTATGAACGAGCGCTGGGCGCTGCTCTCTCTGATTTCTTGCTCTTTTAAAACGCACTTGAGAAGATTGCATCCAGCTATCAAGCTGTACCGTACACTCTAAAAAGTCTGTGAAATTTTCCATTTAGAATGTTTGTTTGGGCGTTCTTAGCAATATCTTGAAAAATGATGAGCACACTGTGAAGTGTCCCCCATCAAAACGTTATTTCTGAGAACACAAATGTTAGTCCTTATGCCTTATGGACAGTATGGTTCTACGTTTCAAAGATGCTCTCTTTAAACCTTGATCGCTTCATTTTGCTGAATATGAGGAGAACAAGTGGTGTTGCTTTATCGTATGTGATAGCTGCCCGAAAGCTTGCGTGAGGTTTAAGAGCCAGATCATCGGTTTCTTTATATGTTTGCTGTGAAATTAAAAGATTTCCACAGTCACCAAACGCTCCTACCGAAAAGCAATATTGCCCCTCGCATACCGAGTCCGTGCTTCAGTTGACTTAGGGAGGGCCGGATGGATTTTGAATCGACATCAAAGAGTCGGGCCATAGTAGTGCGCTTAGATGGATACCACCACTGTATAACGTGGCGTCGTCTAATCTATAAGATACCTTAGTCTCAATGTGTTATACATGCAAAGTTGTTGGTGCGATATGGTTAGATTGGTAGGGAAACTGTGGAGTGCAGACCATGGCTTGGCACCGGCGGGTAGTGACCAGATTAGCCGCCCTAACACCACACTGTTGTTTGGAAAACAGTCTGACACGTGCTTGCGACTGCTTCACGGCTTGTCAAAAAGTCCGTTGCCGCAAATAAACACGAATTCGGTTGATGCTTCTGCCTTGATGTTGACGACGTTCCACGGTAAACTTCCGTTCGGAACTATCAGTGCAACAGAAATGTTTTGCTTTTAAACATCCATTCAACCAAGTCTGGCGACTGCAGCAACGCAAATAAACAACGCTAAAATTTTTACATTGGATTATAATGCAATGGCTTTGTGTTGACATCGGCATATGCAAGATATCCTTAAAGCTTGCTTAACACATCACACGGTCAGCTTAGACATTCATAGGAAGGAGCTAACGTGACACAAAGGAGGATAGAAGACTTCGTGAAAGTTCCTCATTGTTTGGCCAACATGAACAAACATGGAACGAGACAGTATGTACGTGCCTCTATTCCAGGACATAGCATCCCATTCGCCAGCATACATTACATGGTTGAAATGTCTGCCATGGCCACTAAACGAAGGTTGTTTTCACAGCTTCATGGTCTCAGTACATAGCTCTCGATTTAGATTGACAAGTCAAACAGTAAGACAATTTGCTGAGGAGATAATAGAGCAAAAAGGAAAGGTGAGAAATTAGACAAGACGAAGGTTTCGCTGTATCTTGGATATTGATGTGCATGACTTTGAATATTCCAATCTATTCTAGATCACAGTCAGGCTCTAAAACAGTTGTCTCGTTAAGGAGAATGGCATAGTTCATCATACTTGTTAGTGTTTATCTAAGTCTATAGTCCATAACTGTCACATGGAATAAGTGAAAATAACAGTCCATGACCCTGTGGCGTATATACGAAACATGCATTTCGTCGTTTTGGGAAAGACGCAAAGCAAATGTAACAGTGGTCATATTTACCGACATCCTCATTTACTCTCCCGAGCATGTTAAGCACAGGGAGAGACTAGTCATACGGCGCAAATCTAAAGCGTCTCTCGCCAAGTCCGCACGCAAAATCCGTCCCGACTGAAAGGTAGAGGATGATTTTGGCACCGAATTTTGAACAGAAGCGGAAATGGTCAGGAAGCCTTGGCCACGACTGTCTGGATAGCATCACAATGTAAATGCGCAATGTGGCATTAGTTTTACATAAATGCTGGCTTACTAAAAATTGTACCTGTTCCTAGAAATGAGCGTCGTGCCTCCATAACTAAAGTTCCTTGAATGTGAAATGATAGTTTCTTTCTTTGTGCTATGCTTTTTACCTCCTTTAAGATTGAGTCATTGTTTTTGATGTGTATTATTTGCAATATTTGTGGTCAGCATAACTTAAGAACATCAGATGGAATGTAATGACATTTGGGATGCGGACGGCGGTTGGGAAGACAATGGTCAAAGTTAATTTTGGGCCCTGTTGTGTGACCTTGGTACTGCAACAGAACTGTCCTAGGCATGCTATGTATGCTATGGGTATCCTAGGAGTTGTAGAAAAGCGGCCGCACACTTGTGATTGCCGATGCACCACGTAGATGAGAGTTAGAAATGTTGTTGCGTGCAACTCACAGTTGGCCGAAATATTTGTCCATCAGATTCTTACGCCTGAGATGTTATTCTTGACCTCAGTGGCATTTTAATCCAACTAATTGAATCCTCTCTCTGAAAATAAAGTTTGTTGTGACAGGGACATGAGTTAACTTTGCGGTAAGTGATACGCTTTTCTTATAAATGTTTTTGGTCTGAGTGGTAGACCAAGTATTTAAAGGACCAGCAGGAGACATACCTCACCGTCTCGTTTCACGGAGGGTGTCTTGAAATATTGAAATATCCTTCTTTTATGGACGAAACTCATTGGATATAGATCATTGGAGTTGATCAACGTAAGTGAGATCTTCCAAGCCTCATACACTGTTCTGAAACAAAGTTGAACTCCGAATGCCCAACCCAAAATTTGCACTCTTCAAAATTTTCTGGGGGGGGGGGGGTGCTTCGCCATAGACGACCTGCAATTTATAACCTACTGGTGTCTGAGTCACGTGTTCTGTCTACATAAAGTAACGTCAAAGAAACAGTCTACTGGTCATTCCTTAGCAAACTGCAGTCGGATAGTAAAAAAAATGTTTTAACAATACAGATGAAATACATAACGCATAATATAGGGATAATGCTAGCACAAGATTTTTCTTAGAAACTACAGGCTTTTTCCATGACAATTAATCTATCTAATGCAGTTCGTAGCGGATGGGTTTTAGACTCGGCCAGACGATCCAAAGGGGTTTTGGCATTGCCGATGTAACATGTGAAGAGGAAACAGACTTATTTGTAGTTTCTAAACGACTTTTGAAGGGATGAAGATCGTCTTTCTCCTCTCGACATCATGATATACTGCTCACTGCCAAGGCAAACACCACGCTTTAGATCATATGTTTATCTTTCTTTAAGGAGGGTTGTGACTTTAAGGAACTTGCTTGTTTGTTCAGGAACGCTCATCGCCAGCAAGTATCTGTGATCTCCTCACACACTATTAGACACGCCAAACGGGACTGCTATGGTGTCTTATTTTGATTCGTGGACCCAGTAAGGCCCCTTTTCCACTAGACGGAGATCGCGCTGCGGTCTCACTGCGACCTAAATAGGGCACCTTCGCTTTTACACTGTGTATATCATACAAACCGTTTAAGTGTGACTGAGAAGACAACAAAACGCACAAAGTGTAAAGAGATTCGTTTCTTTTCTGTACAATTCGTTGAGCAATCTGTAAAATATTAGGTCGCAGAGAGAGTGCGGTCAGTGCGCCGTTCTAGTAGAAAATGGGTATTAAGGAGTTCGGTCTTTTAGTCGTAATGTTCATCGTTAACATAAGTCTTGAATTGTCATCCAGCGGTTGTTTCAAGATATCAGAAAAGATGACTGTAAATGTTAACACCCCCTTTCCACTAGGACGGCGATCTCGCCACGTTCTCCCTGCGACCTCAAATTTGACACGAATCTTTTTTATACTTTGTGTGTTTTGTTATCTTCTCAGTCGCACATTTACGTTTTGTATAATATACCCAGTGTAAAAGCGAATGATACACATATCCTATTTAGATCGCAGTAAGAGCGCAGCGCGATCGCCTTCTAATGGAAAGGGGGCCTTACAGAATAAAGTAGATGTCACATTTAGAAGCTTCATACTTCAACTCGTATCCTACCAAGTGTTCAGGGATCAACGCTTCAGCTTTTGTTTCTTACGGTTGTTTTTTGTTGCTGTAATGACACCACATGAACGTCCTAATGACAGAATATAGTCTTTAGTTGCTAGCCAGGATGCCATCCAACATAGTTTATATCGGAGTTGATTTACTTATGTACTCATGAAATGGGGCGGCATCAATGTTACCAAGCAGAAGCAGCATTATGCATTTCATTATGAAATATTTTGGATCATCATCTTGTAGTGACCCGATGAAAAATAGTAGGTACGCAAAATAAACTTGTGAGCTGGCAGCTTCCACTGGTTCGCGAGGTGGTGTAAAATGTATTTTAGGCAGACAGTGTAAGTTTCGGAGATGCCAAAATTTCTCTGCAAATCCATGCCAAATGCCATATCGACATGCATTGTCGCGCCATATCGCCGTCTTGGACTATAAGATTCAAAGGTTTGGTGACAATTTCTTACCGTATATGAAAGAAAGAGTTAGTTGTGCACCTGGAGACAAAAGTCAACACGTAGCAACGATTCTTACATCCCTTAAGACCCCTTACCAACATCATCATCGAAGCTGTCGTTGCGCTGTCGTTGCGCCGACGATTGTCTACGAAATCGTCTGCTTTGGTCTGACATGAAGGATGTGTCGAGTGGAGACCGATTAATTTTATCCTCCGCTTCGACTCTGACAAGGTCGCGGGCTCAGAGACATCGGTTCCATGTGAAGTGCAAACAGTGACATTTTTGGGGGTGCAAGATAGGGTTCTGACCGTCTGGCGACTGTCGAAAACGCAACTGGCGAGCACACAGAAATCATCTCCGAGAATGTAGATCTCCTGCGCAAGTTCATTAATCATACTCGTGGGTCAGCCGCTCAGAATCTTCTCCGATTTGACAATTCATAAGTCTTTATAACAACATTGCTTTATTTCTTATCGTTCCTTCCAGAAGAAGAAGAAGAAGCATGGGGACCTGCGGATTACTGTTGTTCCTGACGGCTGTTGTGGTGGGATCGGCACAGCTTGTGTCGGTAAGACGTCTTCCAGCCACACATCTGAAAGATAGATGTACATTGAATGCAGCATCTGTTGCTTTTAATTGTCCAAGTTTGCTGTTGTATTTCTTCAAAATGAAAAAAAAAAAACTATTATATCTTTTATAGTTTTATAAACTGGTATGTATTTCATGATTGATTACGTTAACCTAAATGGAATCTAACGATAAAGTTTTACGTCTGAAAGAACAGCGAGTGATACGAAGTAAAAGTAAATAAATCAGTGCAGAAAAATACAAGCATGTCCGCCATATTGGCACCTATAATGTGTATTGATTATACATGAACGATGGGGAGAAGAGGGTGATATCCCAAAAAAAAGATTAAAAGAAAAATAAGGAAATTGTCATGATAAAGTTTTTCTTAACTTGTTTTAAACTTGCCCTTGTTAGAGCAGAAAAAAACCTTCCATGACCCAGTTTTCAGTGTTACAAGATATGTGCATAGATATCATATTACAAAATCTGTTCTCAAGCTGAGTTTGACTAGGCCAGTGCCTGTGCTTGAAGAACATACCATTGGAGGTACGGATCGTAGACTATTTACTTCTCATGCTAGAACTTAACATCTAGCAATCACTTAAGGTTATGGCTGTACCGAAGCTCAACCGCATGTTTGCTGTGATGTCGCGTTTTGGAAGGGACCGCAAACCTGGCAGCTGCTTTCAGGTCACATTCCTCCTCACCTTGCACCACAATATGGCGGACATAGCTGCAGGTTTCGGCGGAGTCCTCTCCAAAGATTTCTTTTTACACTCAACTACATCTGTGTAAGGCACAGCGTTACAGCTCCTCGCCCCGTTCGATGACGTAGCCTCGGAAACGAAGTTTTGTGGTAAGAACATCCGGGTCCTACATCCGGGTCCTCCTGGAAAAGATGGCCGATTTAGCGCAGTGACGCGGTAGCCTCGCGGTGGTGCTTCGGAACAGCTATCACCTCAAGTGAGTATCAGTCAATTTTCGTCTCTATTATTTGTGCGATCCGATGTTTTCCACTAGAATTCAGCGCTTAGCGACCAGAATGTACGCTGAACAAACAAGCAAGCAACCTAACACTCTCCATGCTCAGCTTTTATTCGACATAGAAGCTTTCTAATGACACAATGTGACTTTGCAAGCACTAACCCTGCTTCCGTTTCACTCGCTTTGTACTATGTTTTCTGCCAGGCTGCCCGATACTGTTACAGCGACGTCGATTGTGACGCATACAGCTACTGTGACGCCCAGATCTTCGGCCAGTACGGAACGTGTGTTCGGAACAGTGACCGCCCAACCAGACTAAGGGTTTGCTATTTACCCCAGCAATCCCCCTAGCGCACCTCATACAAAAACATTTTCATTTAGAGTTTGACGATCATTTCCTTCCATTCCAATTTGATTAAATTTCTTAGACCTTAGCTCTAATTGTAGCTTTCTGAGTTTTCCGTAGGTTCAGATGTTACAGGTTGCACGCTCATCATTCAACGTCGTTTACATCAAATTACTTTGCTGGTTTTCAGAGGACCTATTGCTACTCGGACAATGATTGTGGCCCATCTACATTTTGCGACACAATAACATATGGAAGATTCTACTTTGGTGGAGGAATCTGCAGGGTAAGATTTGCTGACGTTACTGAGAACAGTTGTCTTGAAAACTTGATAAATGGCTTTCAAAGGGATCCTCTTTCTAACTAATTGTCAGTCACTGACGTTAAGCCAAGTTGGTATAATTTGATGTATTGATTACAAATCACTGTAGCATGCAAAGAGAAAACATTCTGTTTTTATGCAATATCTCCGTTTATGAGGTTGATTGATCTATCAATAATTTAATTTTCCTATCAGCCTCGGTACTGCTACAGCCATGCGGACTGCGACGGCAATACTTACTGCGACTACTACAGGGACACCAACTATGGACTATGTAAAAGGTCGCCAAGATCGGTAGGTATTTTCCTCTTCACCTAGACGACTCAAGACGTAGGCATATTCGCAATGTTTTCATTTTCTGATCTGTAGGCCTTTCAACATGAAACGACAACCATGTCCCTGTATGTTTGAGGATTAAAGATTAAAGCATTCCTATCCTGCCCTCACTCATGCTCTGACGTCTCGTCTACCGAGGCGTTTGCCTTCAGTAAACAGCAAGTTAAATATATATTTCAAGTGTTCTATATCCAGGCCAAAAACATGTAAATCATCCCCATATCTTTATTATATTGATAAACTTGTTTGTGTTTCTTGGTCCCCACCAGCCCTATTGCTACAGTGACAGTGATTGTGATGCAGCAAAAGTCTGTGACAAACATTCATTCTTGTTCCAAGACTATGGGCTATGTCGGGTAAGGATTTTCTATAATAAAGCATGTTCAATTTATATCCTTTACACTATTTGTCAATTTTCAAGAACCATTTATATCATTTTCTGTCAGGTCTTACGTATATCGTCCGTTTGCCAGTTTCAGTACTGCTACCGGGATCAAGATTGCGACGACTATGATAACAGCTACTGCGATACATTCTACTCATTTGGCATGGGCGTACGGCATTATGGAGTTTGCATTCGGGGAGGAAGAGTACGAAGACCAAGCCGTGTTCCCGCGGGAAGACCAGGACCCCCTGTAAGTTTTATGCTGAATTTTTAAACCTTTGATTCCTTTTGTTGTTTTTAAGACAAGCATGAAATGAGCAGTACATTGCGGTGTAAACTTTTGATGTTTGCTACATACATTATATGTATCCAACGATACTTACAGAGTTCCGTTCTTTGCTTACTTGTAGGACCTTGGGTCTGGATACTACGGCTGAGTGATTTTGCCCACAGTCACGGGGAAGTTTACAGACAACCAATCACAGTGAAATTCGAAATTGTCGTTGTGGATATAACTGCAACTACCGTTCAGTGAAAGCGAATTTTTGGTGAAAAAGTCAACCGTCCAACGTTGAATGTAAGAAAGTTATCTCGGTGCTATTTTTTGTTGACGTATGTTTTATATATATGATAAGACTTAACTTGTCATTATCTGCTATGATCATTCTAATGTCAGAAAGGACAGGTAATGCTATTAAAAGACTTGCTTTGTCATAAAATTCATCAACAGATTTTAGTAGTAACGATTCTAGGTTTTTCACTCCGAAGAGCTATCTGCCCTGGAGTACAACGAGTCTATACAATGGGACCACAACTTTGAAATATCCGCAGTAACAGGTGAGGCGAATGTAGTTGTGCAAAGTAGTTCTCACACTAGTTACCTTTTGTAATGGATTATCGATAGGCGACCTGTAATCATGTCGTCTGTAAGGAGGTGATTTTGTGAAATCAAGCACAAGATTTCAATTGCGTTTCTGTAATTTTACATATTGATGTTTTGGCTGCTAGAGATGCTATAAGCCGTGCCATGGCTTCGTGGAATGTCAGTAGTCTGAAAGGAATCCAAAATATAATACAAAACCCTTTATATTGATGGTTATGCTGCATAAACAATGCTTGTGGAAATCAATGAGAAATAATTGTGCACACTTTTTTCCCTTAATAGTTCTTTTTTATGTCATATCGATCCGAACTGTTCATAGATACTCTGATCTTTTAGAATGCTTCTAATGAAAGGAAAGAATGTGTTCAAGCGAAAGATTCTTTATTGGAAAGAAGAAGCTGGATTTCTTACTGTTATAAAGACATTGTCATGTAGAAATTACACAAAGTCATCATACATATCCAACATAGAACAACAAAACTTAGGAAATGTGTATGCAACAGCATTACAGTAAGCTGTCATCTTGTAAAATATTCTAGCATGAAAGCTGTCATTTTTGTAAAATATTTTAGTACGAAAAATAAAATGATCTAGTCACTGATGTAGGCATTTCTTTTTTTCTGAGAAATATTTAGTTCTTCATTTCTTATTCGTTAAAAATGAAGTAGGGACACGATTATATGTACCGCATATTGTCATTTACTTGATTCAACAATAATCCGAACTCGGCTGTGGCATGTCTATCCGCGGAGAGGTTGGTCCCCGCTGAGTACAAAACACCACACGGAAACTCTGGTAAGTTGAAAACTTTCAAAACTGTTCTCCTTGCTTTTCGCAGGCCAGTTTAGAGAACCAAATCAGTTATAACATTACACGACACTTGATGTGTGGCGTGTCCAGTAGCGCAGGTAGGCCAGGAAGAGCAGCATGTTATGGTCAAACCTTGGGTTGATCAATGTTTCATGACTGAAAATTAACTTTGACAAAGCAATTCACGCCCTGAAATCTTAAGGTAGCTCATCCTATGCATCATTTGAGACCACCGTCACATGATTACCCCGTATTACATATTTTCATACATTCCAACATGTTGTATATGGCTTTATTGATAAGAAAACATCTAAAGCTGATTGTTCATGTTCTATTTACGTTCAAACTTTCCTGTGCATAAGGTCAGAAACACTGCGCAGATCAACACCTTTAGATGTAGATTTTGTCACGTAGTTAGTTGAACGTAGAAAATGCCTGGCTTTAGATAAATCGAAATTCCACAAACGTTTGGCACCAAATGAATGCTGTCATTTCTTTTTAACGACTGAGCCCCCTTCCTCCATCCATAACGTGTATCCACCTCTGGGTAGACGTTGAGTAGTCCTTTCATCACCCCCTTCTCCCCCATGTATGGGTAGGTCTGCGATGACCCTCCTAGCGCACTGCCGTCCAACAGCGTCAGTTGTCGGACGCACCATTTTGACCGCTGGTATTTCGTGACTTTCGTCCCCTTCTAGGCGCAGGTGGGTTATCCGGGTTATCCAGGGTACAACCAGTTCTATGGTGTGTCCGGTCACGCAACCGAATGTGAGAGTGACAGCGACTGCAGGTCCGCCGGGTACCGGTGTCAATTCGCGCCCGTCAGCGGCAAGTCTTATTGCACGCCAAGCCAGTACCAATACCCGTACAGCAGCTACTACGGATACGGCGGATACCCTTATGATGTAGGTTGTTTTATCTTTTTACTATCGTCTCCAGTAAGGCTAACTATAGACGGACTGTGCAGAGACATGTACATAATACAAGCTTTTCTGGTGGTCGAAAAAGCTAATAATCATGACGTAAACGGTAACGCATGTCGCATTTTGGTTGGCAATTTATTATTGTCATTCTGTTTTCTGGGTGCAGAATTGCTGATGTAATGATGTTTCAGAAGTTTTGTTCATTTGTGAAATATCGTCTGTGTCATATTGCAATTTGATGTTACGTAGCAAAACCCCTTTCAGCAACAGGCGACATCGACAATATTGCTTAGTTTGTGTCTCTATTCTTAATGAATTTTTTTTTGTTCTGAACGTAGTACTACGGACACTATGGATATGGTGGATATCCCTACTACAATTACTACGACTACTACGGATCCGGGTACTATGGTTATAACTACCCCTACTACAACTACTACGGCTCATACCCTTACTACGGCTACGGCTACGGCTACGGCTACTACCCGTACTATGGTCACCCATACGTTGGGGTAAGTATCTTCACTTTCATCTTTCAAATCGTAAGGAAGATAAATCTATCATTTGTGGTAGGTATAGATGTTGAAAAATCCACATTTTGCCGGTCACACTTCAGTACACCGGCGAGGGCACGGCAGAGCCACGACAGGGCCCTCCCCCGACCCTCACACCCGAGCAGCTGGAGGAGGCGAAGGCCAAACACGAGGAGATGAGGAAGAAGGCAGAAGAGTTCTGGAGGAACAGGCAAGGCAAGGAGCAGCTGAAGCCCGGAGAGAGCCTGGAGGATCACGTGGTGCCGATGGGAGGTGAATGGCTCCCTCCACCGCCGCCCCCACCCCAGGGGGAGCAGGGTAACCAAGGTAACCAGGAGGAGAGGAGGAGGTGGATGCCGCCCCGCGTGCCCAGGGGACGGAGGCCTGCTACAGAGGAGCAAGGTAACGTGGCTTCTGTTGATTGATGCTGTCACACGCACAGAATGCATATACAGTAGAAGCTAGTTAATTGCACAACGGATTAACGCACACTGGTCCAGTCAGATAACTTCGCTTTCGGCAAATAGGCCGCGCAATAAAGCGGCTTCTACTGTAGTAGATGATAATTACGCCATAAAATTCGCAATAGAGGTAAGATAACTTTTCTTTGATTTCCCCAGTATTGGATTTACGTCACACATTGGGATGAGATATTCAGCTGTGGCAACACGGTTTTATGTAGCAACCTTCTTTTGAAGGGCTTGCTATTCATCAATGACATCTTTTTCAAAATTCTTGTCCTGTAGTAAACGACGACGGAGTCGCAGTGAATTAAAGACACTGGGGAGTTGTTGAAGACAGTGATTGTTCTACTTGCACAAATGATGACAAGACTCAGACCGGACAAGGACACTGATTTAATTTCTACTGCCAGCAAAGCCTGCTGATTAGCAATGCAATGTGTGGGTGATCTTTAGCATAGCATGTGTGACTGATTAAGATTATCACAAGCCATATTAACAAGAATCTGATGTGGATTTTAAAAGTCATCCCTTTGACATAGAGCTCCCAAAGATTGACAGTCTCGTGTCGATTACAACTGCTGAAATCTAGTGTACAATTGATAAGGAATAAGTCAAAATTAATCAAATAGGAATCATCATGTTCATTCTGGTACGGACGTTGACAAAGGGAAAATACAATTTGAACGCATGATATTTTGCGATACAAAATACATGTATTCTTTACGGGTCTTATACAAATGTGGAAAAAGAAAAGTGGATTGCGTACGTACTTTGCGTCATACGTAAGTATCATAAACGAAGATATTCTCGCTCTTATTATTGCTGTGTGCTCACGGACTACCACCCGGTTTCAAACCATGTATATGATTTTTGAAATAAAAGCTGCTGTTTTGCAGATGACGATGCTAGTCGATGCTGTATGATTGTATTCTTTGATCGAACATACAAATGTGTATTATCTGCAGGATGCTTGTGAGAGTGTGAGCCTCACATCCGTTGCTATATCTTTAATTGGCTCAAACCTGGTGTGATATCATTTCGCACCGCCCCTATGTTGACTCTGTGGTGTAGATTTTTTTTTGTTCTGGACTGGCCGCAGCATCCTCGGAATGCCCCCTGAAGGTATGCTGCAATTTGTTCCTTTTGTTGTGTTACTGCCGTTATCGTAAACGAGGTAGATAGGTCCCAAAACATGATTATTGATTACTTGAAATAGAGCTGTGATAGAATAAAAGATATAGTGAATCATAACGTGCATTACAGAAATAGACGGCGTTATTGCTTCATGAAGAAAAATATCAATTAAACTCCCCTCAAATGCCCCAGAATGAATAGACTTAGCGGCAATGTCTAGATCTATCGCACCATGTTTTACAACGATTCTTCCTTCGAAAAAAAGTTCTTTATTTGCCGGTGAAAAAGTCTTATATCTTATATAAGTTCTAATTTCACCTGGACTGCCTCATGGAGTTACCCTCTTCTCCTCACGAGTTAGTTTCAAATTTGGGCCTTCCAATATTTTGCGGTTGAGCCAATGTTAACCATATATGGCCTCAGAGCCTTTCTCCTTTGTAGTGTTCTATCTTACCCCGTTCCTCTTACAACATTTGCTTGAGCGCCACTTACACGGTTCTGTCTGGCTTTTCTACAGGCACAGTATTACCCGTATTATGGAGGATACGGGTACGGGTATACAGGGTCCCACCCAGCCCTCTCCAATACGTGTGAGAGCGACGAAGACTGCAACGGCGGCGGGTACACCTGCCAGGAGTTCCCGGCTGTGGGACGGGCCCTCTGCGTCCCCAGCTCCTACGTCAGCTACGGTGGGGCCGGCTATGCCTACCCTTACTACGGATACGGATATGGATACGGATACCCATACGTAAGATCATAAAACCTTTTTTGTTATAATTTTTTTGTTTTAGCTTCTGAACTATCACATGTCACATATGTCACATATGTCGTACGGAAGAAATGAGGAAATTCTTTGGACAGTTTTGGATGTGTCGTGCAGAGCTCATCGATCAGCTGGATTGAAATGGAAAATTGCGTCATGTATCCGCTAGTCCTTCCCATCATATCTATCAACCTACTCAGTGCCTATGATAACCTCGACAAAATTACAATGATATCAAATCTATTTCCCAACTATATCAACCAGAGATGGCACCTTTCTGATGTAGCATCCAAATTTATTGTTTTGTTCCTTTTGTTTCTCCAGAGCTATGGATACCCTTACAATTACGGCTATCCTTACAACTACGGCTATAGTGGCTACGGATACGGATATCCCTACCACTACGGAGCCTACCCATACTACGGACACCCCTACCTTGGGGTGAGTTGTTTTGCTTTTATTGGGTTGAATAGATTAATTGATTCATCTGTAATACCCCCATTCCACTGGGACGGCGCTCTAGCGGCGCTCTCACGGCGATGGCAAATTTGACCATCGCTTTGAGAGCGCAGTGGGATCGCCAAGGTCGCCATAGAAGCGCGGTGAGAGCGCCGTTAAGTGGAATGGGGGCCTTACATATATTCTATTATATTTCATAAGTCTGAAGAACACAACAGGACATGTATCTCAGAATGTTTGATGAAACAACAGGTACCGGTCCGCCTGAGAAAGCAAATAAGCTTGGAAGTGCATAGATATTTCATGGACAAGATGTAGTAGTTTAAGTCCACTGTGTTCTACTGCTGTGCATGGTATGTACACCCTGCAGCTGCAATCAGTCTTTCTTCAGATCTTACACTTAACCCTGTTGATCGCAAGCTTCCTCCAAGGTCTCGCCAGACGTTTTACAGCTCAATTTAGGGAACCATAGTTAATTACGAGACTCATAAGGACTTTAAACTATATAAATTGCATATCTGTTATATACTTTGTCTGACCCTTGCCCCTTCCCCCATGACCTCAATGAAAAGCGGCTTGCAGGCCGATTTGAGCTTGCATGACTAAAGCCCCCTTCACACGAGAGCACGAATGAGCCAGAATGCCGTCGGAATGAAAATTCTTTTCTATTCCTGGCAATTCCTGGCGATTCGTAGTGTGTTCTAACTGCATTCCAGCTACTCGTGCCGGTTTTTTTGGCTAGCCCGAAAGTTTTAGAGATGTTAAAAACTGTCGAGGTGCATTCGAAGTGGAGAAATATCGAATGGCATTCATAGTGGATTCTAAGTGGATTCTAACTATTCCTACTGCAGTCTGACCGCATTCTGCGGCATTCCAACATTATTCGAAACATTCTTATCTCATTCGATGGAGAATCGAAACGGCAAGCCATCTCGAATCCTGCCCGAATGTGAACGAAAGAATATCTGGAATGTAGTCGAAATGTCCAGAATACACTACGAATGCACAGGGATAGAAAAAAAATCATTCTGACTGCATTCTTGCTCATTCTTTCTCGTGTGAAGGGGATTTAAGGCCCATTTGGAATTCCCACCCGAATGGCCCCGAATGTGGCACGAATTTTGCAAATATTTCATTCCGGCTGATTCTGCTTGATTCCTGCTGATTCGGTTTCAGTGTGAAGGCCCTATAAACAAAGGTTCAAACAAATACTTACTTTGTATCTGATTGTTGTAACAATTCATAAGTGATCATTTGTGAAATATTGATACGCAGTACGTCAGCGAGGGGACCGGTGAGCCCGGGGCAGGCACTCCTCCCGGAGCAGGCACTCCCCCATCCCTGACTCCGGAGCAGGAGGAGGAGATGAGGGCGAAGCACGAAGAGATGAGGAAGAAGGCTGAGGAGGCGATGAAGAAGTTCTGGGAGAATGTGGCTCGCGGAGAGGGGCCGAAGCCTGGAAACGACGACATTGTGCCCATGGGGGGAAACCGGTTCCCGCCTCCTCCCCAAGTTCCCGGGCAGGGTCAAGGTCAGGGGCAGATGCCACCGGTCATGCAGGGGCCCTGGATCCCCCCGCAAGCCGCGAGAGGACAGCAGCCCCCACAGAAACAGCCTGGTGAGTATCACATTAGAATGTCTGAAATAGCTATAAAGCGTCTAGCAGCCCTTCCATTGGTTAGACCCATTGACGCCCGTTGGTGAGCATCTCTAAGGCCTACGTCACATTTTCAAACCGGAATGTTTGTGGAAACGAAAAATTGAACTGTGTACGTAAAATTATGCGCAAATAATGCCTACAACTAATGTCTTTACGTCTTGTGTAGTTTGGTGTCTTTTCTATCATACTTTTTGATCCCGAAAGCTGCCCGGTCGGCCCCGCTTTGGAACTGTGACGTACACCTGAGTCAGGAGAATCCGGAATATCTCAGTGATTTCTGCATATGTGCCACCTTGGACCAATTATTGTCAGACTTAGCACCACTGAATATACAAGCTTTGATGACCAGTTTCAATAGTGAAAGAAAATACTGAGCTCCTTCTTGACTGATTATCATAGTGATGAAGAATCCTGAGGTCCTATTGGTAGTTCTGTGAACGCTTATCTCAAGTTTGAAGGGTATGGCTACGAGTTCTTGGTAGGGTTCCCCAGGCACCCATAGACTGTGTAACACAGGCTAAGTATCGTCAGTGGCCTTCCCCTTTACGAAATATGGAAAAATATTTAAAAATAACAAATCATAAATAAAACCATCTTTTTTCTCTGATAGTTGCTAACTTTGAAGGCGGAATCGCTGAAGACTGAAGAAGCCGACAGCAAGACAATTGATTGACAGATATGAAGAATACGATCTAATTGTAGTATGATATTGATTGATCTACGTATACGTAGGGTCATGTGTGTGCCTGTGTCACTCTGAAATCTACTAGTTTCACTGTTAACTGGTCAACAGTATAAAATCAATAATAAGTGATGATGTGATGAATTAAGAAACTGTGCTAACCCATAGATCACCATCGTGCTTAGTTGTTGCCATGCGAATGTTACATCAATTGAAGGAGACCATAGAGTGTAGATATGCGGAGATATGCAAGCTATTTGATGTGAAGCAATCAAAATAAAACAGTGTATAAAGTTGTTACAATAAAGTCTTCAGAAGCAATTATTTATTTTGCTTGTTTATTTCACATGTGTCCCTTTACGCTTTTAACTTTACAAATGATCAATCTAATACCATGAAATACAATAAACTTATACTAATCAGAGTCTAAGTATAACCGCTGTAGGGAAAACAGCTAAAATGAATTGTCATACTTGTACACGGTACTTTGCAAGTAAAAGTATGCGTTATTGTAAATAGTCTATTGTTCTGCTGCATGCAATAAAACATTGCAGCGACTGGAAGATCTTGCTTGAATTTACATAATTCCACACGACACAATTATGCAATAGGAAGGTAAACCATTCGTGTACAAGAATGTGTCCCGTCCACTTGGATGGAAGGTGCTGAATTGAGGCTCATGATCTGAGACTCTTCGGCTGATTTTGGAAGAACTGTTCGATCGAAGGTATGAACACTGTCTTGTTCTTTTTTGGTGTGGTTTTGAAGCTGAATTAATAAACTTAACGTAGTATCTAATTGTGTGAATAGGAACTAATCTCTGTGGTACATAGTTCTATGTATGATTCGTATGATTTAGTTTTACGTGTCGCAAAACTGGTGTTGAATAATGACAATCTTGCCCGTTTCGTCAATAACACATGTGTATGTTGAGTCAATTCGGGCTTCCAAAACCCTCGCTTCGGTGTTTTTCATCAAAACTCACTTTGTATCAAAGGTCCCCTAACCCTCATCTCCCCACGTTCCTAATGCTTATAACATCTGACGTTGTCAAATATGAAGTATGATGGTGTGGTCCGTTTTAATTCGCCATCTAATTATCAGCTTAGAATCGATGTTATCTGTGGCTTTGCTGTTGTATGGCTTTCTTGATCTGTGACGTCTCTTAATACTTGTCTAATGTTGCACTGTTTTACTATGTTTATATTGTTGAAACGCATACTGCCCTACCGGCATCACGATCTATGACAGCTTAGTGTGTGGACACTTTGTAATCAGATTCGTGCCTTATCATCAAAAGAGAGCGATTCTAAATTAAAGGACACGTTTACAATTTCTTAACCAGGCCCAGGGTCGACCATTCTTCACCGTGACATGTAATTCGGACGCGGACTGCACCATACCAGGCGACTACTGCCAGACCTTCCACGGTCTACGGGAGACGGGCGTCTGCGTCCCGGCGACTGTCAGCGGACTGGCCCGGCACTATGTCCCCAACTACGTGAGTAAATCAAACTGTCTCCTGCTCTCCGTTTTGAATCAAACCGTGTCTTGCTCTCCGTTTTGAATCTTTGAATCAAACTTTCTCTTGCTCTCCGTTTTGAATCAAACTGTTTCTTGCTCTCCGTTTTGAATCAATTCAAACTGTCTCTTGCTCTCCGTTTTGAATCAAACTGTTTCGTGCTCTCCGATTTGAATCAAGATGTGTTTCTTGCTCTCCGTTTTGAATCAAACTGTTTCTTGCTCTCCGTTTTGAATCAAATCAAACTGTCTCTTGCTCTCCGTTTTGAATCAAACTGTTTCGTGCTCTCCGATTTGAATCAAGATGTGTTTCTTGCTCTCCGTTTTGAATCAAACTGTTTCGTGCTCTCCGATTTGAATCAAGATATGTCTGTTGCTCTCCGTTTTGAATCAAACTGTTTCGTGCTCTCCGTTTAGCAGTAGATATATTTTGAATGGACTGAAGAATCATATACGACATGTTCACATAAATCGGAATCACTGATGCTTCTTTCCATTGAGGCGGCAACTGTCGTGAGACCAAAATCTCGTATATTAAACGAAATTTCATTGATAAAAAGGTGTATGTGATTTGACCTTTGTACGTTTTTTTGTCTTTGAAATCATGTTTGAATATAAAGCTATATTTCTAGAAATCCAGTTAAAGGTAACGACGATGATACCTTTAATCGAACTGCATGAATAGTTCCTTGATTAAATTGTTAGTGATGTATATATATATATACGGTGTTTCTCTGTATATGGGCAATCTACACTGTTTCAATGAATGTGAATGTTTTCTTCAATAGGCTGCTGCTTTGCGCCCTCAAACTCCGGTAAATATGTTTACAATACGGGGGTGCTTCGACTTTACGGGGGTGTTTTGAATCAATACAGCCATCAGTGTGGAGTTTGTGAAGTTTAAGAACCACCTATCTTTGATAATTTTTTGACTCCATCGTTACTCTCGATAGTTTGAACATAAATTATGTGAGTCTTGAACCCACAACAGAATTTTTTTTTGGGGGGGGGGGGTCAGAGTATAATCATACATTTGATGAGTTCTATCCTCTGCTGCCATTATTTGAAACATGGTTGCTACTTTAAGAAAGGAAGGAAGAAAGAAAGCTAAGAGCTCAAGGTGATAGTGAGTTAAGTCTTGGATACGAAAATAACGGCAACCATATATCTGACCGTTTATGTTGTCGAAGTGATATCAGGGATAGCAAGAAGTAATGAATGAATGAAGACCTTTATTGTACAGTTTTGCCCGACCGACCCAAGTACAGGTCACAACAAGTCAAAACATATATACATATAAAAGTATCACAAATCTTGTGTAACAAAGAAGTTCGGCTTCTTCTCGCTTCTTGGTAATGATGACAATGACACCAACATGTTACCTTGTCTCCGGCAGTATCCTTACCTGCCCACGGCGGCAGCTCTTGCTCTGGCCGGCGGCAGGGCGTGTGTGACCGACGCCGACTGTCCTGCCACTCATTACTGTGCCAGCAGCAGCGTAGTGGCGGGGGGACTGGCCTGTGCGCCGCGCGGGGCACCCTTCTACCCTCACCCTTACGGGCTATACAACCCGTATGGACTCTACAACCCATTCCTCTTCCGGACAGAAGTAAGTACCTGTAGACGTATTGTCATCAGTCCTAACGTTTGTTGTTTTCTTTAGATACTAGATATCTGAATCAATGTGAATAAAGAGCTCTGATAAGTCCACCGATTCTTCTCTGTGCATATTTGTACCAGCAAATATCAGAAAACATTTCAGTCATTTGCATTATTAGCAATGTATTGATTGTATAGGACAGAAATAATTAATGGCCTGTTTTAAATGTTTACTTTAAGGCTACCGACCCTCATTCTGAGTCCGGCCAGCCCGGTGAGTCTGCCCAGCAGCAGGGGAACGAGGCCGAGTCGGGGCGGGGAGGAGGCCAACCGGCTTCCAGGGGACCACCTGGGCTTCTCGGTTCGTAACAAATTTTTATCTGGAAGGCGTTAAGGTGCACTCTCACTGCACTTGTGTCAAGCTTACGTCACTGCGGGGTTCGTCCACTGCGTCACTGTTTTGTTATATTTCAGCCATACCATAGGTATGGTGAAATATATTGTATTCGTAATGTTTTTTTCTCCTGTCAAATCTTCAAATCGAATCAACTCTGCCGTTTTAAACTGATTGACTTGAAATTTGGCACAAAGGTAGAGTAAGCCAATACCCCCAGGTTTTTTTTTTCATATCTGCCTTTAAAATGATTTTATTGAGGTTTTTGTCAATTTTTATGTATATTTTGGGCTCCAGTACCCTGGTACTACAGCCGAATGACATGAAATTTGGTACAGAGGTGCCCTGATCATATGTCCACCCAGATTTAATAACAGTTTTGGCATACGGTACAACAAAATGCTTAATTTTGTGATTTTTGGCCATTGTTTGACAAAAAGGCACATTTTTGCCTCCTGTACCCTCGTTTTACAACCGAATGACCTGAAATTTGGTATAAAAGTGCCCTTCAATTATGTGCGCATGAATTCAACAGTTTTTCCATACAGTACAACATAATGCTAAATATTGCGATTTTATGGCCATTTTTGGACGAAAATTGGACATTTTTTTGCTCCAGTTCCCTCGTTTTACAACCAGATGACCCGAAATTTGGTAAAGGGGTGCTCAAGATATTTATCCAAATGACCCCTGTATAATTTGTGGCATGAAACACTTTAAAATGATATATTTGGGAATTTTTTTGGGTCATTTTCCAATGGCCAAAGGGGTCAACGACCTCAAGGCCTATTGTTGCATAAGGGAGATGGCTGAAATATGCTGTATTTGCTCTCAAGCAAATGTCGGCCTTTCTAGTTATATTCTCCTTTTTTATCATTTAGATATTGCGTAATGCGTAGAAATATGGCTAAGAAGATGAAAAAAAAATCAACAACAAGTAAGAAAAATTCGTTCTTTCTCCCTGAAATTCATCTTTCGAACCCCACAGTTTTGCAAGCTTGACGCAAATGCAGTGAGAGTGCACCTTTAGTTTTTGCGGATGCAGATTTTGCTTTGACAATTAAATCAAGGTAGATCAAACATTTTGAGCTTTATTCGTATCTACACGTAAATAATGAACAATCAATTCGTACAGTTTGCTCTACAATGAATCATTCCAATCGTCATTTATTTTATTGCAGCTCGTAGAACCGGCGGCATGTGAAGATCTACCAGGCGTGGGACGCGATGCAATCACGAATTTAGCCTCTTAAAGTAATTAATCAGTAAATACTGAGTCTAGGGACAGTACAGTATGTTTAGCATCGACGACGGGAACTTGGGGACGAGTAGGTAACGCGGGGAAACGGTCTGCAACTGTCCGTGCCCCTCTGGCGTCATGAGGCTTTACATTTGTGAAATTTGTATACCTCCGCTTTGTTAGATAAAACGGACAGCAAGGCCTTTATAACATGTTAATATAATCACCAGGAAAACAGCTGCTGCTAGTTTTCGACAAGTACTCTGTCCCAGATACAGTACATAGTACATACAGTCCATTTTCCCGAAGTAATTATCATATCTATTCGTTTATATTTTCGAACTGTATGCTATGTTATTTATATAGACTTAACGTTAAGACATGGAACCTCATCAGAAATTTGACCTGGACCGGCTGTGGACTTTTGAGATCATCTTAATAAAATCATAATCAGAACATTACCAAATTGTCCTTTCATCATTCGCATGTCTTTCTTACCCTCGCTTAAGTGTATGTAGTGTACATTTCCAAGTGAAACGGTGTTGACGGAATGAATAGCAAATTATAACAGCCTACAAGGTGTACGAAGTGAGACATAAGGATAACAATTTAATAGAACATTCATTTGGTAAAGCGACGCTCATTACGTGGTTTCTGTGAGTTTGAGAGAGGATGCAGACAGCAGCGACCTTCAACAGGACGCAAACAGAATGAACTGCACTGGTTATAAAACAAAACCTTCCAACGATGGCTACAAGTGAGGAAGAAGAATAAAGGACTGTGGCGAAGGTATGGACGAAGATGTCTGTCTCCAATCAGCGTCCCAACACAAACCTCATGTATTAACAAACCCCATGTCTCACTAAACTCAATCATCTTGGTGTTTGTTTTTAATGGGTTTCTCTTTGTCATTATTTGCTTCAGTTACGTTTCTGGCTATACGGTTTAACCAAACGGCGTATGATTAAATTACCAATCTAAGAAACAACCAAATATCACCCTTTTCTCCCCAGTTAACACGGAATTAATTGCTTTAAAATTCTAATGATTAACAATTCACATTGTCTTGTTGATATTTCTAATGTAACCCATACCCTTACAGGTTTTGTGTCAATGCAAACATTACATATCAAAATGCAATGCTACGTTGTATCTAACTTGTTTCATGAATATGGCATGTAAACTTATATGAACAATGTGCCTCTTTCATTCTTTTTGATGATTTTTTTTATTCAACTCATGATCAGTGTTTTTCATTGCAAAAGAGAAGTCAAACCCAACCTGTTTATAAATAGCCAACACTAACATTAGAGTAGAATACTGTTTAATACTGTTCGTTTCCACTTGTATATGTACTATGTTTATACCATGTACTTGCAATTAGCCCTCGGGCACGAACTTGCAAATAAACTTCAATAAACAGTTATTGCTTTTTTATTAATGCCATTCTTTGAAGATGTACATGCCCTAACCGATTTGTGTTTGTTCCAGGTTCCCTTTCTGACGACGACCTGCCAGAGTAACGGGGACTGCCGACTTCCCGGAGACTATTGTCAGAGTTTCCGCGGCCTGGGGCAGACTCACCTCTGCATCCCGAGAAGCGTCAGCGGACTGCCTGCTCACTATGTCAACAGCGCGGTAGGACACGCTTTTCTCATTAACATGCATATACAAAGTAGTAAGGTTCTTTAGGGGATCCGCCAGTCAATCCGCCATGCAAATTGATGGTGGTCGAATATAGTTCAGGGTCTAAAACTTCAATATTTTTTCCCTGGTCAAATGGGTAGAAATCCTGGCAGTTTTGATGGGGGTGTGACAGGGGAGGGTTTCTACTTTCTGATTAGGGCCAAAAAGCTTGAGTTTTTGTGGGTGTTAGGGGGTTTAAAGTTGGGATTTTTTTTCCCTAGCACATGGCCTCCTCACTGGGTTGTGGTGCGGTTTTGAGGTCATGGGTCAATCTTTCAGTTTCCCGGAAGTTTGTGCCGTTAGATTCATGCCGAGATGTGTTTGTTTGGATAGCTGACCTGTCGGGCTTTTAAATGAGGGTATGTTTGTGTGCCAGTATCGTCAGAAAGTTGAGTTATTAACAGTTGTTTTCTCCTCTTTTTGGCATAGGAGCCCATTGTTAAGAGGTTGTATATTGAATCACTGGCGGATGCCCTCAAGGCACAACCAAGGAGTACTTACTTCCAACGTTTCGATGTCTATCAGACACCATCATCAGGGTAGAGTGACTGGAAACTACATCGGCTATAAGTAGCAGCAAGAAGTAGTTTCCAGTCATTCTACACTGATGATCTTGGTGTCTGATAGACATCGACACGTTGTAAGTAAGTACTCCTTGGTTGTGCCTAAAGAACCTTACTATATGAATAATTGCCAACCTGATGAAGTTATTTACGGTTGCGTTCTTCAATTTTCAACACCAATAAATAATCTTCGTCAGCTACCACCTTAGCTCTATTCTAAGCACAAGCACAGATTATGACTATGACCTAGTTGGATATATTAGAAAGTTATACAGAAACCTGACTAATTCCAATGTAATCATTTGTGTTATCATCTCAGTTTTACCTGTCCTCTGTTTTACATGTCTTCTGTTACATGTCTTCTGCCTCTCTCTCTCTCTATTTACGAACCATGATAGCATAATTGTCACTTAATCTTATATGTGCGCTCCCACCGCACTTATGTCATGCTTGCGTTACTGTGTCACTGTTTTGTTATTTTCTCCGTTTAGATATTTAGTAATACGTAAAAGTATGACTTAGAAGACAACAAAAAACACAAAAATTTAGAAAATTCGTTCTGTATCTCTGAAATTCGTTGAGTATCTTTCGAACCCCGTAGTGACGCAAGCTTGGCACAAGTGCGGTGTGAGCGCACCTTACCTCAGGTATGTATATCCATCTAACAATCCCGCGACAAATGAACCTGACTGTATTTCCTTTTATGTAATCAACCTAACCATTTTCAACTGATCTTCACTTTCCTTAATAGGCCGCAGCTTTACGCCCTCAAACTCCGGTAAATATACTTAAACAATATGAATGTACCTGACATTATTTGGGCGTTTTGGAGAGTGTATTGCATTATCGAAACATTCGTTGAATCTAATGGTTACAGTGATGGCAATGTTCAATGTGTGCGTGTCGAAGAATGTTTCAATGTGTGTGTCTACGCTGTCGGTTTCAATGAATGTGTTTTTTCAATAGGCGGCTGCTTTGCGCCCTCAAACTCCGGTAAATATGCTCAAACTGTATGGGGGTTTCTGATCATTTTGGTTCCACTTTAGGTACTATCATGAACATCAATGATATTAATACGCTGGTATTATCAATCTGCCTTTGAATTTTAAAGAGAGAGCAATGCATGGGTCAATGTGTTAAATTTCGTTATCCATACACAGCGATTGTCAATCCCAGTTTGTGGCATATCAGCATGTTAAAAATATCAAACCTGGTAGTAATTACCATATCTGATTTGAAAATACAGGACATGATGCTGAATTCTGCTGATTGAATTTATACACACAGTCGCGAACGTTTCCATAAGGTGATATCTCACTGCATTTTTGGGCACCGGTGCGGCACTGTGGAGTTCGTTCACTGCGGCACTTTTGTATTATTTTCGCCGACTTTTTATAAACATTTAGATATTTAGTAATACTAGTACGTAAAAGTATGACTTAGAAGACAACAAAAAACTGAAAATTCGTCCTCTTTGATCTCTGACATTCGATGAGTAATCTTTCGAACCCCACAGTGCTGCACCGATGCTCCATGTGCAGTGTAATATATACCACCTTTACATGCCTGCTTCTGTCTCCCCCGTGGGTAGTTGTTCCCCCACTTCCTGGCCAGCCTGCCGAGCTGCCGGCGGAACTCGGACTGCCCCCGTGGGTACTACTGCGGCAGGATGGTGACCGGCCGGTACAGCTGTGCGCCCCTGGCCCCCGGCGCTTCCCGCCTCATGCCATACAACCCGTACATGTTCCGCTTCCGATCCGATCCAATGGTAACATTTTTTTTTATTGTAACACATAAGTACATAACATTATGGTGACAAACTCAAGCTCAACACGCTTATTTTCATGCCGTTATCAAAAACTGAGAGTACAAACGAACATTGAAACAATAACAGACAAGAGAATATAACAAACATAATGTTGAGTAAAACCAAACGAAATCATAGAATATGAAAAAAATACATTTGTATACAGGTGGATTTTGGACAGGTAATCCGGGCCAAGCTGGTAGGATAGAAGTTAAGTTATTCAAATCATGGTAACATTTCCTATGCTCATTATTTCTTCTTCAAATTCAAGTATTTAGGTAATCTCGAAAGCTTGTAAAGTCATGCTTTTAGATCACGCGTTAACGTGTAATAGCCCAATTATGAAAGCATTCGCAATGGTCATTTACATGTATACTTTTGGCTGTCGTTAAGTTGCTCCGCGATCGCCGTATATATTTCAGCAAGAATGGCCTTAGTATGCAAATATTGCTGCAGTTATGTTTTTAGATAATTGTTCAGGGTTACTCTTGTGGCTGCGATGCAAATTATACTGAAGAGGTGTCTATTGCACTCCTTTCTCCAGGCGTCAGATTCTGAGACTGCAGAATCAGCCCAAGATGCCAGCAGCAGCAGTGGAGGCGAACGCACTGCGGATAACAATGAATGACAGGGGAGTAGAGAGACGACAGGAAGATAAACTTAAGGTAACTACAAATGGGCCCACTTCTTCCATACTCTTATGTATAACTGACAGATGTTTCTAATGCATGCATGCTTATTACAAACCCGCTATTTGTCAATATCATTTTTGCAGCAGATGTTCTTGAGATGAATGAGAAAGTACAATCGTGTTGTTAATGTTTTGCCTGGTCGCTTAGCCTTGCTTTTAGCGTCATGTCTTTTGTAAGTAGCAAGACAATAATAAGGTAGTACCTCTAGCTTGTCATGACTTTGTGTGCTTAATATACATTTAAATAACAATACGAAATCTCAGAACTAATTTGTGTTATGCAGAAACAATGTCCGTGGAGTGTCGAGTGCGCGGACAGAGAGCAGCACGTCTTCCTCCTCGCTACTAGCTACAGTAGGGTTTCTTTAAAAAATCGTTTCTATATGCGTCATGACCAGAACCACAGCCTGGTCCACATAGTGCTAATCTTCGATCACTGTTCGTCCTGTGGAGTAATGTTTATAAGTATAAGGCTGTGGCAGTTTGTTCTTTGTGCGAAAATCAACCTGCCATCCAATCTACATCCAAGATAAAGTATATGGTACAGAGTCAATGTCAGATGTTATATGAGCTGACATGATTACTATATCGAACCTTGATTGACTATCTAAAAGTAAATGTTAGCCTCTTGTTATTCTTAATCATCCTGCTTACCATGTTGATAAATGTAAAATAGCTATCAGCTTAGGGGCGAAGCATCATTACATAGCTAGCATCTAATACATATGTTTGACATGTGTCAATGTACATTTTGATGTACGTTTCAGAATCCTTTTTATAAATGCTTAGATCGCTGCTCTCAACAGTCCAAATTATTGCTAGAATAGTCGCTTGTTTCCACTTGTCACCATTGTTATCTATACGAAAGTCTTTTATTTTATGTATGTTAACTATGTATTCTGTATGCCCCATGTTGCAATTAGCCCTTGGGCAAAAACTTGCAAATAAACTTTCTTTCTATAATATGTTAAGTGTTTTGTGCGCATGCCCATTAGGAAAACCTCAAGTTGAAAGTCGGCATTCACAAGATCAGCAATATATAGACTCGTTCGACTAATATCCGAGGAACCTTTTTTTATTACAGTAGAGTATATTCATTTTACTGTCAGTCAATGTAATACTATAACTTGAATGAATAATTGTTCTGAACGCAGAAATAAAGCCATGCCATGAGATAACTTATTATTCATCTGACCCTGTTTCATCCTATGGTTTCTGCATATCTCATAGTTTACTTAAAAACATGCTGTTGTTTGCAGGCTACCACCTACAGGAGGCGGTAAAAGAAATCCATAATTCCCAAGTGTAATTTTTACACGTCACGTTTATTAAAGTCAATAGATATCTTGACAACATATATTTTCCTTCAAACGTTGCAAATCCAAACCAGTCCGTTCATTGGGCTCACCGTTCAACGTTAATGCCTTCCGACAAATTTCAATGATCCAATTCATGCCCTCAATAAGTTTCCAGTCTTCATGGCTTAAACAATAAAGATTAATGAAATACATCTATCCGCGTAATGTAAATTAAACATATATACTGGTGCAACATCATCACATCGATTCATTCCGTATACTAAGAACTCAACGAACCTACATTACCTTGACACAAGCAACAAAGATTGATATAACTCAAAACATCTATCCGCATACATACAAGTATACAAGTAACATATATGCTAGAATAAGAAGATAACGTTGATTCCTTTACATATTGAGGAGAACTGACTATCCTTAGTACACACGAATACCACCCATACTGTTTTAGCTGACATGATACGACTATGTTATAGGCATTAACATGCAAAGAATATTCACAGAATGATATACAAATTACTTAGATATACAACTAAAATAGGTATACGAACAATATAGATATACAAGTAATAGAGATATGCCAGCGAAGAAACTATACAAATGGTATAGACCAACAACTAAGATGATATACTAAACATAGATGGGCAGCTACATAATTACATCGACTACAGATCCAAAGCTGAATTGCTTGACCGTTTGTCTGGGACCTGAATGCTCTGCCATGAATGCTCTCCAGTTCAGGAGACAACCAACTAGCAATCAATCGACAAATATACCAAAGCAGGCGTTACGAAGGCTGGTCGGGAGATTCCCTACACCATTTTGGCTGGAATGATTTGATCCACTCGCACCGGGAAGGTCCTCTACTCTTTTCGATAAGTGCTTTTACGTGTGTATGGTGTGGCTCTCCCAAAACACGGGACCTCCATATAACGTCCTATCCGAGGAACGGCCGAAGCTGGGTACTCATTTCAACCTGAGTAAAGTGATGAAAGCCGTGTGAAGTGCCATTTCTAAGGGCACAAGAACGCTGACACGGCAGGATTCAAACACAAGACCTCTCGGTCCTTAGTCAAACACGCACGCCACGCGGTCTCACATACTGTAAATGCAGAAATGTTCGCGGTGGTTTTATGTTCGCTGTTTTCACGCGGCCGCCTCAACGTGAACTCATAACCACCGCGAACATTATCCTTTACAGTATGTGACTACAATATGTGGCGCTACCGCGAACTCAAAACCACCGCGAACACTACATTGTCTAGCTACTGCGAAATTAAATCCCCGCGAAATTAAAATACATTTGCAGTATTGCGCACACACATACATACATACATAAGTACATGCTGGCATTAGTAAAAGGTCGTCCTTTCCAGTCTCCGAAATTATTTTATGTTTATTTATATAGAAAATTGACATCGTTCATAAATATATAATATCATATCCTTGATGTACCAACACGATGGTAAAATTTGGCCCCAAAATTTCCAGACTTCTATTTGGGGATTTAGAACAGGAATCATGTTCTATCTGACGTAATCGAACAGAACGCTGACGAGATCGAACAGAACGGGCGTTCTATTAGAGGTCACCCGCAGTCACCCGCAGGTTGTTACAGTAAACACGCAGAAAACACCCTTGTTTTCGTTGGTGCCGTGCGTTAGAAGAAAAACTAACTTTTTCGCAAATATAAAACGTTATCTGGCAAGCTTAGTTTTGCTGCCGCCAAGTTTGGAATATGTGTCATGTAACAAAGCTACTGGCGTCATTATTGGTGACCTTGAATATCACAACACTTGTTTACGGCGGTATCAATTACTCCATGTCCCTATCAGTGTAACTCGACATACGGCCAAACATGGTATTTAAATCGCTTACAAAACGCGTGCAAATCAACTCTTTGAGGACTTAAATTGTCGACAACTAATATCTCCAGGTTTGTGTCTTAGGGATTTTTGGAATATGGAGGCAATTTTGAATTACGAGTCTTTGAGTGTGAAAAACATGATTTTTCGACCTTATCTTGGCTGTAAAAATAGTTCTAAGTACAAGTTCAAAAATCCCTAAGACAGAAAGTTTGATCTTACAATCATTAGTCATATGATATAAAAGATTTGGATTTTCAGTCAAGTTTATGACCGATCTAAATATGGTATTTGTTTTTTTGTGCACCAAACACCCTTTCCAAATCAACCAATTAGGTATATTTCAGAAAACATTGAAACGAAACTGTGCAGCACACGTACACGGTAAGATTTGACATGTACACACTGCCAATTTTCATTTAATCTCGACGAGATACGTGTGAGAGGTTGCTTTTCTAACTATCACGATCTTGTAGAAGATGTTTCAGTCACCGTCAGCCCTCCGCGGGGACCGCGCGGGAGCCCCGGTAACCCGATACTCCACGTTCGAATGGAAACTTTTGGGCCAAATTTTACCATCGTGCAAAGTGAAGATTTACTTTCTAGGACGTGCTGCCCATTTAGGCCCAGTCGGTGTTGTTTAAATAGAATATAAAAAGCGTTACGAAACATTTACAGGAAACCTCTAAGGATGTTAAGATGTTTTAAGGAAGTTTTGTAGCATGGACAACCACTTAAAATGTATGCCCGTGTTATCCATGAGGCCGTTTTATGCGTCAATCCCTATATGTACGTAGTTTTAATGTGTCAGTCTCCTGTGTACGTAGTTTTAATTTGTCAATTCCCTGTGTACGTAGTTTCGCCGTAAGCGTTTGAGACGTAGTGTTAACCATATATCCAGGCATATGGCGCCTTAATGTGTCTGCGCTTGACTCCTGGTGCCCTTTATGAAACTATCAATGCATCCAGGCTAAAGCCGAGAGCCACCTGGCATCCGCCGTACATGGGGCTTCGCCCCGGCTCCTGACGAAGGTGGATGCATGCAGGCAGGAACGTCAATATTCTGGGCAATGAGTAGCACAGTGAGTATACTTCACTCGGACGGGCGTAGAAAAACGGGCATAATTCTTTAAGTCGGACATTCGGTCGTTTGATTAAGGGTTAATGACCCACCCCAAAATGTGAAAGTGTACTCTGAGTAAAGAAGCCAAAATGTACTAGGTACTACACTTTTTCCAACTGTAAAGATCAAAATGAACCATTCTGCGTACTATAGACTCTATTTGTCCAATTTCTACAATAAAAACACCGATCCGCGGAGCCTGGTAGAGATTAGGCTGACTCTCCTGGCGTACTATAAACTCTATTTGTCCAATTTCTACAATACAATACGAACACCGATTCGCGGAACCTGGTAGAGACCAGGCTGACTCTCCTACCGTACTATATAAACTCTATTTGTCTAATTTCTACAATTAGAACACCGATCCGGGGAGCCTGGTAGAGACTAGGCTGACTCTCCTACCGTACTATAGACTCTATTTGTCCAATTTCTACAATAAGAACACCGATCCGCGGAGCCTGGTAGAGACCAGGCTGACTCTCCTACCGTACTATAGACTCTATTTGTCCAATTTCTACAATTAGAACACCGATCCGCGGAGCTTGGTAGAGGTTAGGCTGACTCTCCTACCGTACTATAGATTCTATTTGTCCAATTTCTACAATAAGAACACCGATCCGCGGAGCATGGTAGATGCTACACAATCGGCACCATGTGGTGATTTACTACTTTGCGAGTTTGCAAAGTAGTCCCCGATCACGAATCTGTAAGCACGAGTTTGATCCTACTAAAGCTATTTTCGTTTATAACATGGGTGTTATTAAATCCAGCTTACGCAGAATCCTGCCCGAAGGCAAATAATGATGACGAATTATTTCACTGAAACTTAACCGAAAAACACTAAATGAAAGTAAGTCGGCATTCATTTTGGAATGTATTCATCTATTTCCACGCGCTTTTTGTTTGTTATAATTGTTTTATCTTAGATTAGTGTAGGCAATTTTCGTTTGGTTCCGGTTGTTCTCAATTTGCTTTTGTTTTTGAAGCTTGTTTCCGGTTGTTATTCTGCATGTTTGAGAAAATGCTGCCTTTATAGTTTGTCTATTGTTTTGTTTTTTTGGTTGTTTTCGCGCTACTCTCAGTTGTTTATTGTTATTAGAGACCTGACCGGGGTTACACCCCCACAGGCATCGGTGCAAATGCGACCGTAACATTACACAGTCGTTTCAAATTCTATGATGGGTTGGATGGGCTTTCGGACGGGGTCCGGTCGCGAGTTGCTTTCTGGTCTACGCATGCGCAACATGACCAACGGGATAATCTCGATTTCTCCAACCCACTGGATGATTTTCCTGATGTTGTCGTACATGCTGGTCAGAGCTCGGCGGTAGATGTTTTTGGAATTGGCGAACACCAAGGAGTCAGAGAATGTGCTTGTCATCGTGAGGACGAAGAAGATATCAGCAGCGATGACACCTTTGTTAGGTGCGATGACTCCAGTTTTCCACAGGAATGTGTTGATCGTCGAAGGAAGCCACGTCATCAGCTGCACTCCAAATATGATCCCCAACGTCTTGGCTGCTGCCAGCTTGTGCTTGAGCTGATCCTTGGCGATCCCAGTCAGCTTCTCGTGGTTCTTCCCGCTATCCCAGGCCACCTTGTAGATGAGACACGCAGTGATGAAGCTGATGGTCAGGCCGACGGAGATCAGCGCCATCATGCTGTCAACTTCAGCTCCACCCGACAGACACGGCAGCATCAGGCTGATAGGCTGTGCGATGTCGACGGCCCCGGGGTACTCATCTACTGTCCATGACTGCACCGTGCCGACACGAGCGAGGCCAACCACCGGTGTTACCAGAGCAATCAGCAGGCAGGCGGCCATCGCCACGGTGAGGCGGCGTTTGGTCATGATTGAAGCATAGTCGAGAGGAAAGGCGATGTATATGAATCTGCAGATCCACAGACTCGTCTGTAGGTAGATTGAGAGCACGGGTAGGAACTTCATGAGGAAGGCTTGTACCCTACACCAGCCCTCACCAAGGATCTCTCCGTGCACCAAGTTGTAGACGGTTGGGGGTGCGTAGACCAGTATCTGGGCCATGTCCGCGAGCGCAAGGGCACACAGGAAGATATTTCCTGCTTCCTGTATACACGGGAGAAAGTGCTGGTCAACCACATGCATATTTTAAAAGAACAATTATGATCACAACTATGAGATCCTGATTATTTTGGCTTACATTTTTACGCTATTTTTTCGGCATTACTTTTGGTATTCCCTATTCTCTTATTCGATTCAGGTTTGAAAAATAGATTATCTCATTATTGCTTAGGAACAATGTTTCATTTGTTATGTATCATAGGCAGACGTAATAAACATTACCGGTAAGGTAAGGTGTTTTACATAATAAACATTCGCTTTACTCGTCGAAATGATTTACAATTTTGGCTGCATCGTTTAAGTATAAGAGGTGTAAGACGGAACACATAGAAACTCGACAGTTTTGTTTGAAATCTTATACCGGGTAAAGGAAATGACGCAGAAAGCATGGAATAATGGGATCAGTATTGAAAACAATTTGCCTATCAATGTTGGCTACACATGATAACAAACAATCATTCCTTGTTCCTACAGAAGGTAAGAAAGACTGTAAAAACTTCACAAAAAGGGCAATTTGTTGTCTCACATGTGGCTCATAAAAGTGATACGACTGCCTTACTCAAACGGTAACGTTAAACTTTGTTAGTGAATCTGGCCACGGGCATTATCTACTTTAGAAATCGTTCAAGAACAATGAAGCTTGTGGAAGTCGTTCGTTATCACAAGATATGTTTTCACGTCAAAAATCTTACCCGCATGTTTTTCTCAGTAAAGACGAGGTAGAGTAAGCAGACATTGCCGAACAAGGACCAAGCCGTCATGATGACAAGGATGAAGATGAGCAGGGGTTGTGAAGCCGGGTAGTTGCCGTACAAACCACAGGGTGCCGGGTCATAGCTGGTGACGGACGTTACCACATTTTCTAACGTGATGTTTCTCGTGACGAAGCCGCAGACGCCTGGATTTTCTGATGTGTTCTCCATGATGCGGGTCACTGCAGCGACCGCGGTGATCATTGCGACAGTGGTGTTCTTCATGATGCTTTACTGTAGCTCATCCCGATATGAATCTGTAATGTTTATAGAAACATGGTTGTTGGTAAACTGAGCCACGTCAGAAGCCACGACAGAGGACAACTTTCCAGAGGCGCACAGATGGTCTCCTGAGACTGGACTGCCAAAGAAGGTTGTTAAGAGACAGATTTCTATTTTGTGATCTATGTAATAATTTATTTATTTCTTTACTATTATTAATTTTTTTCGGCGGGTTTGCTCAGTGTATGGCCGCATGGAACTCTTCACGGTACTGAACTCTTCTCCATTATTGTGATCTGTAATGTGATGTTGTATTTTGTTGAATAGAGCTTTGAAAAAAAGACAGCATATAACAAAAGAAAATTCTCCCTTCTCCTTTGAGGTGGACTCTCACTACACTTGGGGCACCGGTGCGGCACTGCCATTTACTGTGCCACTGTTGTGTTATTTTCGCGATTTTTAATACTTTTGATGCTACGTAATAAGTAAAAGTATGACTTAGAACTTAGAAGACAACAAAATACACAAGACGGAGGAAAATTCGTTCTTATCTCTGAAATTCTTTGAGTCATCTACGAACCCAGCAGTGCCGCACCGGTGCCGCAAGTGCAGTGGAGAGTCCACCTTAAGCCTGAAACATCAAGCTCAAGGCCCCCTCTCACTTGACGTGCGGCACGCTTGCGGCATTGCTGCGTTCGAAAACGCAGATGTACCGCCACGGAACCTAGAGGTGCCGCAAGCAAACCTAGAGCTGCCGCAAGCAAAACTAGAAGTGCCGCAAGCAAGCGCGACGTTTTTTAAAAAGTTTAAAAATAACGCAAGTGGCAAGATGCCGCAACAGTGCCGCAACGGTGCCGCAACGGTGCCCCAACAATGCCGCAACAGTGCCGCCACCATGCCCCAAACAGTATCAAGGATATATTTTGCCTATTTTACACCAGGAATCAAAAGTAAACATCCTTTTATCACCGAAAAACTATTTTAGATGCATTTCTAATAATTTTACAGTGGTTTTCGATCCAGTAAAAACACTGCGAATTCCACAAAACTTACCTTGTATCCGTATTCAGAGTTAACATAAAAATACATCTTTTGATTTATTTAATTGGAAGTAGGTCAGTATTTTATACTTGAAAACAAAAAATAAGTAACTGGTTTATCGATTAACCTACGGATGTAGAGAAAAAGATTATCGTACAACGTTCAAAAAGAAATTATTTATGTTGGATGATAACGAGTTTGCGTTTGCGTTATAACGTTACAAGCTAATCATTGCTGGTAGCCTGCCGCCGATAAAATACAAAATTGCAGTCATTCAAACCGATGGGCCATATTTTTCTCACTTTTTAAAAATATGATAGACTTAGACATCAATAGGCTGGCAAGCCATCCGCCGACAATGAAAATACTCCGTGTCATACAAAATAAGTATGAAATATCAAGCATTTTCATTTTAAAAATTTGCAAAATTGGTGAATAAACATATAAACATACATAATTACACATAACGTTACATGGTGCAAAACGTACACATCGATTCAAATCTGGTATATGGTTCGTGTCCGTTCATTTGGGTCATTTCCTTTATTGTAAAAGTCTTTCAAGGTTATTTATAGCATATGTATTATATAATTCATTATCATAAGGGAAATCTTTTTCATTATAAATCTCATTTTGGGGCATTCTCATCATTTTACAGTGATTTTTAATGAATTGACAACGCTGCAATTGTCAATAACATGTTCATTTAGTCTAGACACGCAACAGTGCCGCACGTCAGTGTGAGTGCAAGACAAAATCGGCGAAATTAACACAACAGTGCCGCAGTGAACGAACGCAGCAATGCCGCAAGTGTGCCGCACGTCAAGTGAGAGGGGGCCTTTAGGCAACCCCGTCTAACTGTCTCAATGAGCAGGGGTTACAGTTACAAAGGCTGCTCTGGATATCCTATTTCCCATTTTAGCCGGGGTGGTTTTTGATCCACTCACCCTGGCAACGACCACCTACTTTCGATAAGCGCGGCGCGTTCTTTTACGTGGACGTGGCAGTTCTCAACACGGGACCTCCATTGAACGCTCTATCCGAGCCGGAGCTTTCACCTGTAAAGCGACGAAAGTTGCAAGGGTATGTGTCATGACAGGATTCGAACCCGGGATCTCTTCGGGTCTGGGTCAAACACGTTGCTGTTACGCGAAATGCATAGAAATGGTTTAAGAAAGACACGGACTCCTTATTTGAAATGATACAAACAGTGGTAAAAAATCTATTGAAATGAATCAGACCTAGTGGAGTGTACACTTTGTTGTCATAGCTGGCACGTACATGTACATAAAAGACTTAGAATTCCTGTCCAAGCATTTCCTCTGCCGAGATGCATTTCATTCTACAGAAAAACGAAGCTAACTGTTGAATCTTTGGTTAGGCCCCCTTTCCACTAGACGGCGATCGGGCTGCGCTCTCACTGCGACCTAAATAGGATATGTGTAACCTTCACTTTAACACTGGGTATATCACACAAAACGCAAACGTGTGACTGAGAAGACAGCAAAACACAGAAAGTGTAAAAAGATTCGTTTCTTTTCTATACAATTCGTTGATCGATACGTCAAATTTTAGGTCGCAGAGAGAGCGCGGCGAGAGCGCCGTCCTAGTGGAAAGGGGGTATTAGGATGCAGGCCCGTGCCGTTTTTCTGACGACAAGTGGGGTATAAATTGGCATTTGCTGAGAGAAGACCGACAGTTGGGTGTCGGTCACTATGAAATATGATTCCTAAACGCTCTGTGTGTCCTCTTGATATTGTAATTAACTCAAGTGTAGTCTGCCAATAATCTCTTGAATTAGAGGCTGGGCAGAACAGAAGAAGAAGAAATTCTATCATCAGGGAGTAAAGAACAGTTCATAGTTTTATTGTTTAAATTTTGTCGAACATGCATGGAAAAACCAAAAATTTGAACTTCCAATATGAACAATCAGAAGGCAGGTCATTGTTGTTGTTGTCATTGTTACAATGTATTTGGCGGGATGAATTGCTAGAAAGGTCTGTAATGGTAGCCTGTATCCAGTGCCTAATAACATCAATACGACAATATTGCAACAATTGGACTGTAAGTATATGAACGAGCTCGAGCAAGATGTAGCTCTCCTCACACACGGGACCATCTCTTAACCCTCAAACACCCGAGTGGGGTCCATTTGGACCCCAGGCGTACATTTTGAAGTGCCATTTGAACATTTTTCATCTGAAGAAAAAATCCTTCCGTGACTTTGTCAGTCAATATGTCTTATACCTTCTCCTAAGTTTTCGTAAGGATTGGTACAATAATGTGGAAATTACAAAGAAAGTTTGTGTTCCATCCCTCTGGGGTCCAAACGGACCCCAGCAAAAATGTGCATTTTTTAAAACAAACTTTGGAGGCTAACTCCTTAACCACTCACAGTATGGCTACCAAACTTTCAGACATTAATAAGAATGTGAACCTAATTCATCACAAAAATTTCAGTGTCATCAACATGTAATGTGACGACATTATGACGTCATTTGCCTAATCAGGGCGGCCATCTTGGATTTTGACCAATGACGTCATGAAATTAGCATAAATTATAAATTTTAAGTCATGAAAATTACATTGAATTTCATAGAATTCAATTGTTGTCAGAAAACAGGTGTAGTTTACCAAGAAAACCTTGTGTAAATTGAAATGGTCAAATTTTGGCAAGCATATGCCTGTTAGAATATGGTTGCCATGGCAACCCCCAAAAATGATAAACTTACTTTATTGACTAAAAACTTTTGCAAACAGTATTTTGTGATAAATTATCAAGTTTCGTAGCTTTAGCTCTAGCCGTTCATGAGTTATGTGATATAAATGTTGCTGAGGGCCTCAAATTTCCCCTATCTGGTCGGAATAGGTTTAGTGCAAAATGTGGTCCTTCTGAACTTTTGCATAAATTATGATAATGAGTTGGAATTTGCAACACCTTAACGTCTCAAAATCTTCCTCTTACATTGACGAAGCAATGTATATACAATGATCACCGATAAGAAATGGTACTGAGCTTTTTTATGAACAAAACATTTTGGGGTCCGTTTGGACCCCACTCGGTCATTTTAGTCGCAAAAAAAGGTCGGGTGCTTGAGGGTTAACGTCCTAAACGAGGTTGGCCCCTAACAGAAGATAGATATTTATACCCTGTCGGACCCCGCAGGGGTGACTACAGGACACCGTCAGATGTTTAAACCTAGTAAGGTAGAAATTTCATACTTCGAATAATATGTAAGACTTAAAAGTATGACATCAAAGACAACAAAATTAAACCACGCACAGCGATCGCCATGTTAATTTTTATATTGAGTTACTGCGCCGTATTGATTTTAGGATGCCCGGTGGCCATGGTGTCACCATGGAGACAGCGTTTGACTGCAGCGCCATGTCGTGAGAGAAATAACAGTGTTAACCGTTGTTGAAACTTGTCAGAAGTTGGAATGTGAAAAAGCGACACTGAACGTCTGAAGGCAATTGCTATTTAACAGCAGAACAAACATTTACAGTTAGCAGCAATATATTCCCCCAAACTATTCATCGGCCGTATAAATGTCTTGTTTTTCCCAAGAACGAAATGTTGTCCTGTGGAATTTAGACCATTAAACATGTATTTCGTGATCATTTGTAGATCACGACAATCGTGTTTGACCTCATTTGCAAAAATATGACATAATCTCCAAGCAGATTCCTCCGGTGGCATAAAACGGTAACATAAGCTGGGGAAGTTAAATTTTACTCCTCTGCCGGCTAAACTCCTTCCCCAGCTTATGTTACTGTTTTATGCCACCGGAGGAATCTGCTTGGAGATTAAATATGACAGCCCTTGAACAAGACATGGTATATTTTGGCAAAGCACTCCTAAACCATGACATTCCGCAAGTATTATTGAGTAATTGTAACTGGTACCAGAAGTTTAGACAGGAAAAGAACATCAAAAGTGTTGAAGCGTATAGACAATTTTGTTATTTTAACATAGTATTTTATACTAATTATCGCATCAAAATGTTGTAAAAACGTCTTTTCCCCAATAGATAGAATCGCCTAGTCTGCCAAAAATTGCGCTGCTGTTGTTAGCTCTTCCCCTTTTCTATCTGGCCCACCTACCCAAGTCCACCCACTGTCACATCACTTTTGACGTGAAACATGATATCCCTATGTCTCACAATGACACAGTCTGGATTGTAGCAAATTTTGTCATTTTGACAATTACACAACTTTTTCTCATTTTAGCACAGCAGTTGTTGACAATTTAGCTTCACAAAAGGAATATTTCTCCTGCATACATGTGCAACATACTGCTATACCGTACAGAACACAAGTGTATTGTAGCTGTTGCTTCCTAGTCCGGCGGCATAGCTGACAAAATTAGGCTAATTGTGCACTTTTGTCTAAAAGCACCAAATTTGGCACACACATAGCCAAACATGTTCTAAGCAAATCTAGATATGGAGTCTCAATTTCAGCCCAGGAGCACTATCCGGAGAAAAAGTAAAAAGTATACGAAAATGAAATTTTTACAGCCAAACACATAAACCATACTCTCCCCGATACCTTTGACAGCTTTCTTAATTTTCGCTCGCAGTTCCACAATTATCAAACTCGCCAAAACACAAATCTACACATCCCCCTATTCATAACCTCTCTTGCCCAAATGTCTGTTAAATACATGTGTGTTAAAATATGGAATGATCTCCCCCCCTCCCTTAAGAATATCACTTCCTCTCTCCTGACTTTTAAACGTAATCTGAAAATCCATCTGTTAATCCATCCGAGCCCCCTGTAGTAGCCACATTTTTTCTTTTTTTAATCATATTATCTTAATTCATTCCATTATTTGCTCATTCTTATTGCATTATTATCATTTTCTAAGTATTATGTTGATTTAATATTTATTGTTAAGTCAAACCATTAATTACTTGTTTATCCTTATTGCATCATTATCATTTTCGATGTATTACGTTACGTTATCATTCATTGTTAATTCATACCATTAATTGTTGGGTGGTTTATCCTTATTGTATCCCAATGATCTTCGGACACGAAGAAGCAGCCATCATCATCATCATCATTATTATTCAATGTATTACTTTACTTTATTATTATATATCATAATCAACTCTGTTTAGTTTAAAGGAGGAGGGCTAAGTATAAGCTTCACAAGCTTTTTTCCTCCTCCTGCACCTGTTTTATCCATTGTTTTCGTTTTGTGTTTTAATATTTTTTGTGTGCGAATAAATAAATAAACAAACAAAACAAATAAATGGTTGCTAAAATGATAGATCTAGTATGCAGATGACACACTAAACCATTTCTTCCTGTAATCTGAGATTTATAATTACTTAAAAAAAGTGTGTACATACAAATGGCGATTTGTGGCTAGTTTACAATGTTAATTAAATTCATGTTTTATTTGTTATTAGATAAAAGAAAAGAGAAGTTAGCGAAGAAATAGATAAGTATCAAAATTATCCTTTTCCTCATGACAAATTAGGTCTACCGAAGTGAAAATTACACGATTTTTGAAATTTGTATAGATTTGTATATTCAGTATATATATATTCTGATAAATTCTAGATATTGATATTGGGGAAGAAGAATAGCCGTTGAAGGTGTTGCACAATCAAACTGAGCCAACAAACTTGGCCAGCATTTATACCCATTATCTTCATTGCATATCACAGGCTACAGAATTTGCCTTCTGCATGCACATGTTAAGGGCAAACAAACATTCAAGTTTTAATTACCTTCACCAGAATGGCAAGGTTATGTTTTAGGCTTGTACGTCTGTCTGTCTGTCAACAGCATAACTCGAGAAGCCTTGAATGAATCCTGGTGATATTTGGTAGGTAGGTAGGGCTTTGGGAAAACAAAGGTCAACTTTGATAATAGCGGCTTGCTAAGGTACTGCAGCAGAACTTCAATTTTTGCTATCTCGTGTTCTGGACATGGTGTGTTCGTGATGTTTGAGTGCTAGATATCATCCCTTGTGGCAGAGAGTAATTGCTGTGAGTTTGGGCCCCCTATCGGCGTTTTTTATAAGTGCAGGCGTCGGTTTTCTTAAAAACTTTGGACAAGAATAACTCAAGAACGTGTTGACGGATCGTCGAGATTTTTCGTACGTTTTTCCCCCTGACGTAAGCTCAAAATGTTCCATTTCTATCTCAAATTTTCAAAGGCTTAAATTTTTATGTAAAATATGCAGTTTATGGCAGGTGGAACATAAGCAGAAACCAATTGTGCACATAAGTGTCTAATTTGCATAATTAAGCCAATGGTGCCAAAATACTTATTTCTAGTAAAATGATTGGACTGTCAACATTTTGACCTGTGTAAGTTAGCTAACGGTGTATATAAACAAGCATAGATTACGGAGATGTTAAATTCATTTGCATAATCAGAATATTTCATGGATAACTGAGGTCTTCGAACTGTTTTCTAGAAAAACATACCGTTATTTGAGACTTAAACAGCCCTGGTAGTGGTATGAAAATAGTTTGTAACAAAATACTTATATATAATAACTGATGTTTAACATGCATTGGCATAATACCGGTAGTAAGACTTATACCGGTAGATTAAAAATACTGGAACTTAAAGAGATCTACACATGCAACAATAGTTATTTCTGAGCTATGCACACTTCAGACATCTAGGTGTCCAATACATCATTTACAAAGCATCGATAACAATGCATTCGAAGACAACAAGGCCAAAAGTTTCTTTTTCGGGGTAGGCAGCTCGTCGTGGGACGAACACACTGTCACATTCATTGCCAAATTTAAAGATCATAATTACACATGCTCACGGCACAAGACGAACATGATTCAACAACAATCTTGAATTTCTGTTGGTGACCTACAACTCATGTAAAAGTGTAACGAACCGTTGCATAATAGCCCGGATCTACGACTGAATGGGCAAAATTGAACGTACGCAGCCATTTTCCCGCCATTTTTATATCTACAGGCCCCCTCTCACTTGACGTTGGGCACGCTTGCGGCATTGCTGCGTTCGTTCACTGCGGCACTGTTGTGTTAATTTCGCCGATTTTGTCTTGCACTCACACTGACGTGCGGCACTGTTGCGTTTCTAAACTAAATGAACATGTTATTGACAATTGCAGCGTTGTCAATTTATGAAAAATCACTGTAAAATGATGAGAATGCCCAAAAATGAGATTTATAATGAAAAGATTTCACTTATGATAATGAATTATATGATACATATGCTATAAATAACATTGAAAGACTTTTACTGTAAAGGAAATGACCCAAATGAACGGACACGAACCATATACCAGATTTGACTCGATGTGTATGATCCACATTACTGTAAAAGTACAGTGTCACTGCTTCACTGCTTCGCAAACAAATAAAAAACCCTCTTCACTGTTACGTATCAAAACTTGCACTGCGTGTAAACAAAAGTATACGTAGTACAAAGTGTTCCTCTAACAAAAATGCTCTATTGGCAATGCTCGCAAACAAAAGTATATGTAACAGAAACTGTTCCTCTGACACACCTGAAATGCGTTTGGAATGTAATTAGCACCAGGTGCGTCAGGCATGCGGTCGCTAGACGTTGTGCGCGTCCGGAATGCGCCCAACACACGTACCTCATACGCAGCTATTCGCAGCACGGAAAATTCTAGTTGCGCATTCCATATGCAATCATACGCACCTCATGGGAAATGGAAACGCTGAAGTCGTAATTCAAACGCCAGATGGGCTCGACGTACAATTTAATTTATTCCAAAAAAATTCCAAATGTTGGGCGTGCGGCCGCGTATTGACAAAATTTCATGCGGAAATCATGCGCACTTGAAAATATACGCAGGTGTGACCCCACCATAAGATCTTCAGTACATCTGGTAAGTCCTACGCAACCTTTTCTGTTCGATCAAGACACAATAGACATGGTATCATCTATTGCTATCAAGGTATTAACATCATTAGATAGATTCTCACTCTCAAAGAAGTAGTTTATCGTACAAAATAATCCCTAGTTGCAAGAGGCAATCACGGGTCCCTTACATGTAGCTTTATATTAACAGCTGTATGTTTAGAAATATGAAGAACTTCGAAAATGTGTGGTGCCATCCTCGCAATCTGGTAGCTAGACCAGACTTTAACACTGCTATAGGCTGACCACCAACTAATGTTTCCCTACCAGGCTGTCTCTCTACCAAGCCGACTTTACGATCGATTTTTCCTGTTATGAGGAAGCAAAATTATCTAAATGTGCGACAAAACTAGCATCTTTTATCTATTGTTTCTACATCTGATCAAATGCATCAAAGAAACTATTTGACACTCTAGTCGCAGTGTCTTTGCACAGCCCGCACCCAAGTTAGTGAGAACCTGAAGCTTGATAGTTAACACTATCCGCGTCCATTATATTTGACCATTTTATAGTGGATTACCCCTTCATAAGGGAATACTTGATTGCAGTGGGTGCTCATATCATATAATACCCCGATACTTTGCGACCACGGTTCTTGTCGGTACATATAACGACAGTGGATATACGGTATTGTCATTGTCTCTGTATCCGTCCCTGATAATTAGAGGCGGTAGTTTACCTCGGAAAACGACAGAAAAATAGTTAGCGACAGAAAAATAGCAAGACAAACGTTTATATAAATTGAGACTCACGCTGAGTGACTGTACAGTGACCAAAATTGGCATGGATTTGTTCAAATCCTTAATCTTAGACTTTGAGCAATATGTAAGACTTAAAAGTATGACTTCAAAGACAAGAAACCACACATCGTCTTAATTGGTACCTTTGTACATGTATATTAAGTTACTGCGCCTTATTGTTTCTAAGGATGCCACGGTGCACATTGCATCGCCATGGAGACAGCTAATGACTTCAGCGCCATGTCGTGAGAGGAATAACAGTTTTATAAATCTATATTTAAGTCATAGGATCTAACGGTCTCGTTACTCTAGTTTGGTTGTTGCCAAGTTGAAGTGGTTGAAAGCAAGGGAATTGTCCCTGTTGAATGGCCAAGGTGGTATTGTGACGGTCTTTCCATTAACACTAATATTTGTGTGTTGCACGCTGGCGTCAGTTGAGTCAGTCAAACTTGTCCTCTGACAGTCAAGCACAACCTTGTATAAACTTCCATCATTAGTTATTTACGTTTACATTTTCTACAAGGTTGTGAAAAGGTCCTATCTCTACCTCGATGGGTGATTAAAAGCACAACGGAAAACCCTTTTACTCTATTTGGTTTTGTACAGCAGAAAAAGTTGAAGTGTTTGAAAGCAAACGTTGTCCCTGTTCAAAGGTAGCATCGTATTGGCCTTCCATTATTCATTGATTTTATGCTTCTCACAGAGGAGAAGTCGATAAATTAGCAGCCATTAAAGCAAGGTTAACTACCAGTAAGGTTGGGGTTAAGTCCATGAGGTACATCCATATAATACATGTTTTCTTTCTTAAACAAGTAGGAGTAAATGGCTTACTTTCGTTTTTCTTGTTTTACCAGTTCACAAACTCAGTTCGTTGGAACAGGCTAATGAAGATTAGCTTGTGATTGGAAGTTGTGATTGGAAATGTGAGGGCATTTAATAATATGATACGTGATCTTAACCTTCATGGCATTTAGATTTAAAGAGAAAATAGAATATACTCGGTCAAAAGAAGTCTGACTGTCCTTTTGTTCCAAGAAGATTAGATTTCTCTCCAACTAATGACAAGAATACTTGAAAGTGTTACTTCCTGCCAAATGCTCCCTTTCCGATGCATCGACTATACATCTGTTGCATTACCTGCATTACAAACACCATCAATACAAATGAAAAGTAATCCTTCATATTGGAAATTGAATGATACTTCTTCAAATACATTCTTCTTTCGTGGATCGTGCTGATGACAAAAGATAATAGCTGTTTATTAGCTTTTACGTCTAGCCGTCTAGCGATCTTCTCAACCGCAGCGGGCTCCTTTCTTTTGGAGCCCCCGCCGGTAGGTCTCCTTCCTGTCTCTAGGGATCTCTTACAATGCCAACATATTGTTGTTTTACTTTATTTTATTGAACACAGTTGGTTGCCGGGCTTTCTGATTGTGTTTTTCAGAGCGCCCCCCACCCACCCACACACACGCAATTACGCATCCGCCCAAGTGTGCGGTCAAACAAACAATACCGAAGAAGATACCTAAGATTCCATCAAGATGCCTCCTAAAAAGAACAATGCCAATCCAGATGAGGAATTTGTAAGCGTCACCTTCATGAAGAAACTGTTAGACCAACAGAAACTATACTACAAGGATCTTTTAGACAGACAAGAACAGAACTTTCGGTCTTTCGTGCAAATTATTACTGACTCTACTAACCAAAGAATGGACAACCTAGTGCGAGAAATGCAGGATTTGAAATCCAGCTTACAGTTTTCCCAAGATGAACTGAAAGACGTGAAGGCCGACAAGGAAAGCTATATTAAGAAGATAAAGCAGTTAGAGCAGGATATGGCATCGCGCAACGACGACGTGTCCACAGGTCTCTCCGAAAAACTAGACTACATCGAAAAACTATCAAGACGTAACAATTTGATCTTTGATGGCATCAAAGAAGAGAAAGGAGAAACGTGGGAACAAGCTGAGATGAAAGTTAAAGACGTGATCAAGAAGACGCTGCACATAAAACCAATCCACATTGAGATTGAGAGGGTACACAGAAATGGAAAGCCAGGAGATCTAGAGAGGCCACGTCAAATCGTCGCAAAGTTCCTCCGCTATAAGGACAAACAAACCATCCTCGGGAAAGCCAAAATGCTGAAAGGGACTTCAATCTATGTGAATGAAGACTTCTCTGATAGAGTCAGAAGGAAGAGAAAGGAGCTCCAGCCTGCTCTATGTGCAGCTAGAGAGAGAGGACAGTTAGCTTACATTGGGTTTGACAAACTAGTCATCTCAGACTGCACAAGCGATTCTGCCGGCAATTGAAAAACTTAGGACAAGAACAGAACGTACATAATGCAATGAATAGGGTCAGTTCAGACAGACACCCCATTCATACAGAATCACCGAGATATCTGGTAGATTGGGGGTTGAAAATCAGCGAGAGGGATCGGTGTACGGTGGCACCGTGGTACCGTGCGGTATGACAATCAGCGACACAGATCGGAAATGATCGCACCGTATCTTGGCGTAAGCTGATCATATGTAGGTAACCAGGCACACGATTCGTGACCCTACCTATAGCTGGAGGTCACTCAACAGTCAACATGGCGGCTTGTTCGGATGGTCCAGGACCAGAAAACTCTGTTCCAACTTTCAAGCATATTTGATCCACGGAAACCAGTTCAACAGGTAGGTCTTATAACATTAATCATGAGGCTTTGTTTTTCAATTTGATAATCATTAATGACCTATGGAATAATTATAGTTTGAAAACCCGAGGCAGGACCGATACGGTAGGACCAAGGATAAACTTCATGCCATGGCATGGCTAAATGTTGTGCGGGCAAAATATTGTAAGCCTCAGAGTACAGGTTTGTGGTCACTATGCCGTCATACCTGACTTGTGTCTACTACTTCTACTGCTGCCTAAGTATCACAGCTGGTAAAACTGAGGCTGTGAACAGCGACACAACCAGATGCTCTGTCGGTGACGTTTTGGTCAAATGGTGTTCGTGAAAAGGGATATAGAATTTTTGTAAATAATGCACAATAAATGTTTTAAAAATGTTTGAAATAAAGCAACGATTTGCACTTCACGAATTCAAACAAAAACTAACGTTACTAGTAGAGTTAGAGTTGACTGGCTTAAGCTACGTTGCACAGTGATTTTGAAGATTTTGCAGGAAGGGCCATTCACCACTTGCACCCTTCCCATAATTCGCTACGCCAGGGTTCCAGATATGGATGTTACCAACGTTGCTCAGGGTGCAAAACCAGGGTGGAATCAGCTAAAACCTTCAGTACGAGGGCGACAAAGTATATAAAGTAATGAGTTGTCCGGCAAATCTAGTACTTCTATTATTAGTGCTGAAAGCTTTGTTGTCAGAGGTATAAACTAGCCAGCATGCGGCTACACGTCTCCACTGTTGCTGTTAGTTGGTTTCGCCCGATGACCTCACGGGTCACGACTTGCGCTTCATCTGCAGCCTTTGTTCTTTGTTGTCAGCAATTGATTAAACCATATCCTGTGCACTGTAACTATATTTGCCAGACAACTCATTAGTTTACTAGTATATGCGTTGCCGCCCACGTACTGAAGGTTTTATAGCTGGTTCCACCCTGGCTTCGCACCCTGAGCAACGGTGGTAACATCCATATCTGGAACCCTGGCGTAGTGAATTATGGTGTGCAAGTGGTGAATTCATTTTAAACACTCATTCTAGTTTGTAACTGTTTTATCAAAATTTAGACTTTGCTTGATAAAGTAATAAAAAAAAATAATATTGTACCTGTCTATAAGATGATACAGAGGACAACACAGGGCATCCTTTAATCAATATGGTGAATGTATTATGTTGAGTGAACATTATATGTCTAATCACACTTGCATATGCAATATAGTAGGCAAATTCTGCTCTCATTTAAATATAAATGCTCTTGTCAGTCTATAGACCATACCACTTACTATGTAGAAAATTACAGGTAACCATCAATGGTTTCTTTATTTTCCCACAACACCTATACCAAGGGGGTTATATGAGTTGGTTTTACGAAAGATGCACCACAACATTGGTATTGGTTGATGGCTCTGTATAGTCATGGGTGAGATTCCACCTCTAATCAAAACAGCTGATATCAAGAATTGAAAGAGCAGCAAAAAATTCAATTCAGTTCTCAGAATTATAGTTTTGTAAGAGAAGCCAGCTAGCCAGGCCCTATGCAGATCAAGTCAGATCGCTACTGTCACTGTTTTTATATTCCGTCACATAACGTTACAGGTGGTTTCAAACCTACACTTCACTACTAAATTCACTTCTAGGGGTGGGTACCTTTACAGAAATTTTAGTCCAGGTTCGGGTGTAGCGACGTTCATGAGCTGATTATAGGAATAGGCCATGAATTATAGTACAATATACACAGAAGGAAAGCGGGTCATTAAGTTTATTATCATATAGACATTGTCCGATACCTAGCCGTGATGACTCCAGAGGACGCATTCGCTTGTTACATAATATGGTGTAGTAGCCCATAGATGAGAGCCAGATTTTGTTTGTCCGGCGGCCATTTATCTTTTTGGTTGGGCCGGACTGCTGCTCTCCCTGCCTTCCAAACCTTCTTACTTGTGTGGCTGGGCAATAGAATCCCACCATTATGTATCTCTTTGTACAAACGCTTCAAACTGCCACCATTTTGTGCATCCGCAGTATTTGGTGGCTCTTGTTCTAAGAGTTGTGAAATCACACAAATCATGGACAATACTGAGAACGAGACCTGCGCCTGTATTTTTTGGACCAATGGGAACCCTGGAAAAAGCGGGTAGTATATGGGATATTAATGACCTGGGTTATGGAGAAATTGGAGGCCTCCTGATTGGTCCACATATGATAATGTACATGTAGTATGAAACCCACTGTAGGGGCCAATGGTCTCACTTTGGCAAGCTAACCTTTTTGGCCGTATATTTTCATTTTGCCAAGCACCGTGGACCAATCAGAAGGCTCCCTTTCCCCCATAAACCAAGTGATTAATATGAGACCATACCCACCTGCTTTTTCCAAGGTTCCCATCAGTCCAAAAATACTGGCATAGGTCTCGTTCACAGAGTGCTGTACATAATTTGTCAGTAGAAGATTTTACAACCCTGGGAACGAGAGCCACAATGAGTGAACAAAATGGCGGCAGTTTGGATGCGTTTGTAGTACATAGAGATAGATCGTAAACAGTGCTGTAAACGCAAGGTGCAGGGAGTGTTGGTGAGATTTTATCGCCCAGCCACATAGGTAAGAAGTTTCGAAAGGTAGGGAGAGCAAGAATCCACCCCAGCCAGCAAGAAAAATGGCCAGACGAACACACTGGATCTCGTCTCGTCAACTTGAAGTTGGAGATTAGGTTACAGTACCCAGAAAATCATGTTGGTAGAGTCACGTAGACTGGTCCAAAATACTCGTTATCAATATGCATTTATATGTACCAATTACTCTACCTGCTCATGAATAGACTTACACTTAACTTAAGTACTAACTTTTTTTTCTTATTCTGTTACCAAAAGCATGTTATTACTACCACAAAGATAAAACTTAGCACTGCAAAAAGATCGAAACATTTGAATCTAAGCATTGAAATCAGGACCATCTTTGTTTTGAGATTCTCCGTACAAACAGACATTCATTAAGCACATGTTCTCAGCATATGATACATGAAGCCTAATAACATTATGTTCACTGTTTATTCCTGTCCCTGCCCTCAATGAAAACCACAGTTTACCTTGTGAACTTGTTTGAAGGTAAACATCTGGACCTGTACCTGTAAACCTCTGTGACTGATTACTAGTACTGTACTTGTACCGGTGCCTGAGCCAATTCCAACTGACTGGTCACTAATGTAATTCTATAACATGCAGGAACAAGCTTCTTAAACTCAATTTCACAGTAAAAATCAGGAACGCTAGATTTAGTGTAGATATCTGATAACTGATAAGATATCCCTTTTGCCTGAAATACTGGGTGCTTTATGTACTATTTGATTGTATGGTGGGTAAATATCAGATCTGCCTGCATCAATTCAATCCCCCCCAAAGAAAAATTAAAAAGCTGCTGCAAAAATAAGCAAATTGCTGCAAATTGCAAGAGAATCGAATGACAAAGACAATACCAAAGTCAAAGTAGTTGCAAAGGAACAAACATGAAGAATCTATTGTTCAGTATACCATTCTTTAGTTTAAGATAAATCATATCCATAGAATACCAAGTCTTCATGACCATGTTGATTTCATAGTTAAGGCATGTTTTTGTACCAAGCCATAAATTTTGACAATAACTATCAATATTATTACTTTATCAAGCAGAAGTAGATAAAAAAACACTGACTATAATCCTTTTCAATAACTTGCTAGTCATACGCATTATTGTGCACCTGGTATTTTGAGCCCTTTCAATGAAATACGAGTGTGTATGCATCATGTGCATTTATCTATATATGTGTCAGGGCTCGAAATTCATTTTTTGGATTAGGTGCACTGGTGCAACCAGCTTAAAAAATTGGGTGCACCAAATTTTTTTGGGGTGCACCACTTAAATTGAAGTACAGTGAAACCTGTCCGAGCAACCACCTGGCGCAGGCAACCACCTGCCGTCAGAGGACACATTGAAACAGTCCCGTCCATTTTTACATAGTTAAGACCCCCTCCCAAGCAACCACCTGTCTTCCCCAACCGGCAACCACTTTTTTACAGTCCCAAAGGGGCATTCTACCTGCCCCAACCAACCAAAATTGATTGACAGCAGCGCTAGCAGCCATTTTATATGAAGAATTATGTACTAGGCACAGTTAGTGGACTTCTTTTCTTTATGAAAGGGAATATCAGTCAAGCATATTGACAATGTGCACCGTGCAAAATGATTATCAGTGAGAATTTTGACATACTGGTAGAGAAATTGAAAGCACTTGTTTGGGCTGTTCAAGGAAACAGACAACTACAAAACAAACAATGTTTGATTGTTAGACAAACTCAGCTCTGATTGTTAAACAATGGTTTCTTGAAATTTGTTTACATAACAGCATGGGGATTGAAAACTGTGCATCTCTTGTAGATATGTTTCCTGTGAACTAACTGAAAGGTGTATATCATGCAAACCGTATCATTTATTATTTTTGCTCGCCAACCAACCAACTTGTCGGGAGCAACCACCTGTCCTCAGCAACCATTTTTGCTCGGTCCCTTGAGTGGTTGCTCAGGACAGGTTTGACTGTAATAACCTGATAATAAAACTTAGTACAAGCTAACAAATTCTTAAACAAGTACCATGACAGACATTTTTATCATCTTTCTATTACACTTAGATGTCAATAATAAGATGTATATATACTAGTATACTTTGATATCTTTACATACAACTTTACATAAACCTAAGAAAATATTTGGGTGCACCCTGTGCACCCACAGAAAATAATTGAATGCACAGCTCTAATTTTGGGTGCACCTGCATGGGTGCACATGCACCCAGTATTTCGAGCCCTGTGTGTGCATGTTTGTGTAAATAAGAGTGTGTGTGCACACGCACATGCTCGTGCGTGTTTGTGTGAATATGTGTGTCATTGTGAGTGTGTGCATGTGTGTGCGCTCATGTGTGTGTGTGTGTGTGTGTCTGAGAGTGTTTCTGTGTCTGTACGTGTATGTTTGTGAGTGAGTGTATGTGTGTGAGTGAGTGTATCTGTGTGTGCGCGCACGTGCGTGTATGTGTGCATGTGTGAGTGTGTGACTGGCTGGGTGAGTGTGTGTATGTGTGTGTGTCAGTGTGTTTGTGTGTGTGTGTGTGTGTCTGCATGTGTGTGTGTTTTACATGTATGTGTGAACGTGTTTGTGTTTGTGTCTATGAGTGTGTGTCTGCGTGCATGTGCATGTCTGCATGTGTGTGTGTGAACAGGGGTGTGTGTGTGTCAGTGTGTTTGTGTGTGTACTTGTGTGTGTGTTCGTGCGTGTTTGTGTGAGTATGTGTGTTTGTGCGTGCTTGTGTTCATGTGTGTGCGAATGTGTGTTTGTGTCAGTGTGTTTGTGTGTTTGTGAGTGTGTGTGTACGATGAATCACAGGACAATGTCTAAAGCTTAAGTTATGACTGTCTACAGTACAGAAGAAAATTGATACATCTTAGTAGTGTATTTACACTGGCAGGTCTTTATTGTTGTCATAGATCACAGATACTAATCAGATACATTTTTATGCCTACCATAAGCTCCAAGAACAATGCAATACAGTCTCTCAGCTCTGTTACACAACATTCATGTCCATCACAACTGAATCATGTCCATCACAACTGATATATATTTTGTGTTGCACATGCCATAGGTGCTGATGATACTCAACCCAGTCAGGCCACCAGTATTTTATCTGTACACATGGGATGACAGCAGACGAGAAGCTGATGATGCAGTAATGGATTAACCTGTTTCTGCATGGAGGAGTCATCCATGAACACCAGCCAAGTCCTACTTTAGAAACAAAATGCAGTGAGGTGCAGTCTGTACTGTAGAAAGTTAAGCAACTGGTAGAAGTGTATATAAATTAAACAATATGCAGTGTGCTGTGTGTGTAATTGTTAGAATGCCATTAATAAATCAGATTCAGATGCTCTTTGGATTGCAGATACAGAATACCTCATGTATCACCATTAATGCAATGTTGTGAGAAACCATTTTGCACATTAATTACAGTAACTTGCATTATATATTCCATAACTATATATGCTGACAGTAACCGGAATTGTCCATTTAAGCATGACTGATTGAAAAAGGGAGCAGTAACTTTCTGATGTTCTTTGTTTTATCATAAATTCCTTTGAACAGCCTTAGAATGTAAGGTAACTATATTTATGGATGTGTGTTTCAGATACTCTGTCAAAAATAGGTATATGAGCAGTTCCTGATGAATTGATGTTGAAACCCAGCATTACATGTTTATAGTGCAGTGCTTTTCACCATAACCTGTAAACACATGTATGACCGTCTAGTATGAGGTCACTGTCAATGTAAGATGTATGTGATGAGACCTAGTGTGAGTCTTGCTATGCAATACTGCCACTCAAGCACATGATGATAAGGGTAACAAGAACAGGGAATTGATGGTTAAGAAGCTTTTATTTTGCTTTTGTTTTGTGTGAAGATAATCTGAATAATCTGGATTTATCTATTTTTCCATATCAGTTTATTACATAACTGCAATTCACGAATTTTCCTTCCTATGTAAATACAAAACATAAAGTATGTGCAAGGACGTGCAAGGATTATATCCAATTGTATTAAAAGTGTTGGCTTTTCTTTTCCGAGTATTGGATCCCTTTTGTCAAGCTTTGCTTTGCAATCAAGTCATCATTTAATAAACAGTGGTCTTGATAAACACAGTGAGTCATCAGCTTTATGAGTCCATAGTTTTAGCAGTCCATAACAGTCATCATCAAGATTCCTTATTTAAGGATGAATCAGGTTGTTTTAACTTACCATGGTGATGGAAGGGCTCGACAAAAAGCCACCACGTGCGTAGTTTTGAAGTTTGTCATGTTTTTGCATAAGTGACACTGAATCAACTGACATTACAAATTACTTTTAAGTGTTGTTTTAATGTGGTGTCTCTTCTATTTAAACAAAGTTTGGCTAGCACATCTGTGTATATTATTATTACCTCCATAATATATTCATGGAGGTTATAGTTAACTTAGTCTTTATATTTCACTTAGTCACAATTCGCCAAAATACGTTAATGACACACCACGCTTGGGCACATCTTGCAGTACCGCTAAATGTCGCTAGTAGACTATCGCTATTGTATATAATTCTTTTTGTTGCTTATGAATATATTCATCAAAACGCTTTCTGAAGACAATTTCACAATTGGAACATCAACATAACTATGCTTGCTAATTGTGCAAATCATCATTGGTGAACAGAAGAAACTTAAACTCGATAAAACAAAGGGAAGCGCCACGGTGCTGTACAGAAATCGTTTGGGCAAAAATGAAGAAAGATCAATTGCTTATATCTTCAAGTAGATTGACAGGAGGTCATAACTTCTAAAGGGGCATATAGATCACCATATCAGCCTACCGTGGTAAAAATTTCACCGACAAATATTACTTCGTCTTCGTTTTATGAAGGAAAAAGCTTTTCCATCATGTAAGGTTCAAATCGACCTAGAAATGTCCAAATGAAATGATTGCGGCGGAGCGCGCCGTCATTTTGCCGCAACCATTTTGTCCTAACCAACCGCTAAGGTTAGGACTATAGTGTCTTCAAGGCGTCAAACTTGGTATGATTGGAAAGGTCTTTTGGTGGGTACTTGTAATCTGAAATCCGTTTTGAAATTGCGTGCTTTGTTGTGGAGATATATATGAGTGTTTAATCCGTAACCATAACCCTAACCCTAATTGCTAGGGCTAGGGTTAGGGTTAGGGCTAGGGTTACGGATAGGGCTAGGGTTAGGGTAAATATTGTTTTCAAGGCGGTCAAACTTGGTATGATTGGAAAGGTCTTTTGCTGGGTACTTGTAATCTGAAATCCGTTTTGAAATTGCGTGCTTTGTTGTGGAGATATGAGTGTTTAATCCGTAACCTTAGCCCTAACCCTAATTGCCAGGGTTAAGGTTAGGGTTAGGGTTAGGGTTAGGACTAGGGTTACGGATAGGGCTAGGGTTAGGGTAAATATTGTTTTCACGGCGGTCAAACTTGGTATGATTGGAGAGGTCTTTTGCTGGGTACTTGTAATCTGAAATCCGTTTTGAAATTGCGCGTGCTTTGTTGTGGAAATATGAGTGTTTAATCCCTAACCATAACCTTAATTGCTAGGGTTAGGGCTAGGGCTAGGGTTACGGATAGGGCTAGGGTTAGGGTAAATATTGTATTCAAGACGGTCAAACTTGGTACGATTAGAAAGGTCTTTTGCTGGGTACTTGTAATCTGAAATCCGTTTTGAAATTGCGTGCTTTGTTGTGGAGATATGAGTGTTTAATCCGTAACCTTAGCCCTAACCCTAATTGCCAGGGTTAGGGTTAGGGTTAGGGTTAGGGCTAGGGTTACGGATAGGGCTAGGGTCAGGGTAAATATTGTATTCAAGACGGTCAAACTTGGTATGATTAGAAAGGTCTTTTGCTGGGTACTTGTAATCTGAAATCCGTTTTGAAATTGCGTGCTTTGTTGTGGAGATATGAGTGTTTAATCCGTAACCTTAGCCCTAACCCTAATTGCCAGGGTTAGGGTTAGGGTTAGGGTTAGGGCTAGGGTTACGGATAGGGCTAGGGTCAGGGTAAATATTGTATTCAAGACGGTCAAACTTGGTATGATTAGAAAGGTCTTTTGCTGGGTACTTGTAATCTGAAATCCGTTTTGAAATTGCGTGCTTTGTTGTGGAGATATGAGTGTTTAATCCGTAACCTTAGCCCTAACCCTAATTGCCAGGGTTAAGGTTAGGGTTAGGGTTAGGGTTAGGGCTAGGGTTACGGATAGGGCTAGGGTTAGGGTAAATATTGTATTCAAGGCGTCAAACTTGGTATGATTGGAAAGGTCTTTTGCTGGGTACTTGTAATCTGAAATCCGTTTTGAAATTGCGTGCTTTGTTGTGGAGATATGAGTGTTTAATCCGTAACCTTAGCCCTAACCCTAATTGCCATGGTTAGGGTTAGGGTTAGGGTTAGGGCTAGGGTTACGGATAGGGCTAGGGTTAGGGTAAATATTGTTTTCAAGGCGGTCAAACTTGGTATGATTGGAAAGGTCTTTTGCTGGGTACTTGTAATCTGAAATCCGTTTTGAAATTGCGTGCTTTGTTGTGGAGATATGAGTGTTTAATCCCTAACAATAACCCTAACCTTAATTGCTAGGGTTAGGGTTAGGGTTATTACAACTTGAGAATTCGAAGGATCAGAGGATTGATCGAAAGCTTGTTGGTAAGCGCTTTATTTTGTGTACGGATATAAAGTCTTAAAAATTTTAACATACTTACGAAGTAATAAATGTCAATTGCTATCATGGATTATTATCGAATTTTTTGTCACTGGGTAACTTGGCAATCAGTGGTTTCTAACACATGGGACATCGCCCAACTCACCTCCGCAGGTTTTCAAAACACTGGTACCAGATTTAGATCCAGAGGTCTGAGCTCAGATCCGAACCCTGGCCATGTCTAGTTGACACGTTTGGGTTTATTAAACAAGTATAATGACCGTAAGAATTTCTTGGTGAGAAGACTCTCAAGTCAAACCAATAGTTATGTATTTGAATGTAGCACAATTGTTTCCACTTGATACCTACTTCATGGTTAACTCAGGAACGTAAGAAATTTATTGTCCTAAAACAGAAACAACAGGTACAGATAGAAGAGAGTCATTTCATATTTGATTGAGGCAATCAGATTTACTTTATTCAACCCCTTTTTGCCAAATTACTGTACTAGGATATCTGGATAAAATTGTTGATATATTGTACTTTGTTCAGTTTTGTTTGACTTTCAGAATCAGGTCAGGTAATCTGACCCATCCTCCACACACATGTATACACATAAGCTCACGCACATTATACAGATAAAGTGAATCAATGATGACAATAGGCCAATCCTCCGATGTCTTTGAAATAAAACAAATGATCCCCCCACCACCAGAGTCTATAATATGAAAATGCATGAATAAAGAAGCTCTTTTATTAACAAGTCAACTCTCTCTTTATTTCACACCAACATTTCGGTAAACGTCTAAACGTCTGTCACCTTCCTCAAGACAATCCTGCCTAGTTCACATTGTACTGTAGCTATGTACACAAATGTAGGTCTAGCTGCTTACAGATTCGGTCCCAAACTTTTACATATATACAGTGATTGCAGATGTACTGATTCAAGGATGTATATTTTTCAGGCACCCTCGAAATATGAAATATATAATTAGGACACACTGCACACAAAAGACATTTGAAACAATAGAGTTAACAGGTTTAGTTTAGATTTGATCAGTTTTTTTTTAAATTGCATATCAAACTCCCACAAATACAGGTATATGCAGTACTCCAATTGGAGAAGCAAACTCAATAACACTTAGTATTAGCAGACTTATTGTGCTAAATACAAAATACATTGCACATTCACTACCAGTATATGCTTCATACCGTTTTACAGACTTATTCCAAAACATGTGGCACTCAGATGAATTCGCATCAAACTAAACCAACAGTCTTATTCTACAATTCATCAGAACAACCTATTTTCAACCAATCTACCTGACAATGTCATATTTTTCTATATGACATGTAGTTTTCAGTCAGACTAGGGATGTTGACTCTATACAAACGGATAACAGTGATGCATGATGAGCTTCATCTCCTGCTGTGTAATCAGCTTCCCTACTTCTGCCAGTTCACATTTCCAGACATCTTCATGAACTGAAAAAAATAAAAAAAGTTCTCAGTGATGATCAAACATGTAACACCCATGGAGATGTCAAGATCATTTATCTTGTTCTCAGACTTGTAAATCATGTGATGAACCATTACAAAACATGTACCTTACCTTACCCCTCTCTAGAACAAAACAAACATTACCTGTTTGGTACTTTAGCTGGTGTCTAAATAGATCAAGGAACCATGTAAATTTCACCTGTACGCTACTTAACGGGTATCATGATCAAGACCAACAAGCCATGCACACATGCACATCTTACCTGTACAGTACTTACATATACTGGGTATACAGACCAACAAGCCATACCTTTACAATACTTACTTGGTATGCAGACCAACAAGTCATACATAATCTATACCTGTACAGTACTGACCTGATATACAGACCAGCAAGCCATCCATATAGAGTATAGTACTAACCTGGTATACAGACCAGCAAGCAATCCACATAGTGTATAGTACTAACCTGGTATACAGACCAGCAAGCCATCCATATGTGTAGTACTAAGCTGATATACAGACCAGCAAGCCATCCATATGTGTAGTACTAACCTGGTATACAGACCAGCAAGCCATCCATATATGTAGTACTAACCTGGTATACAGACCAGCAAGCCATCCATATGTGTAGTACTAACCTGGTATACAGACCAGCAAGCCATCCATATATGTAGTACTAACCTGGTATACAGACCAGCAAGCCATCCATATATGTAGTACTAACCTGGTATACAGACCAGCAAGCCATCCATATAGAGTATAGTACTAACCTGGTATACAGACCAGCAAGCCATCCATATGTGTAGTACTAACCTGGTATACAGACCAGCAAGCCATCCATATATGTAGTACTAACCTGGTATACAGACCAGCAAGCCATCCATATGTGTAGTACTAACCTGGTATACAGACCAGCAAGCCATCCATATATGTAGTACTAACCTGGTATACAGACCAGCAAGCCATCCATATAGGGTATAGTACTAACCTGGTATACAGACCAGCAAGCCATCCATATATGTAGTACTAACCTGGTATACAGACCAGCAAGCCATCCATATGTGTAGTACTAACCTGGTATACAGACCAGCAAGCCATCCATATATGTAGTACTAACCTGGTATACAGACCAGCAAGCCATCCATATCAATATTGAAGTTCTTTAGTTTGTTATGTTACAGGAATAGGTCCAGACCATTACCTTGACAATTTTACTGGTACAGTTCAGACTAGGGGTGGGTACTGGTACAGAAAATTCAGGTCCAGGTCCGGTTCAGGTCCAGAGGATCAGGTCCAGATCCGGACCTGAACCTGGACCTGATTCAGTATGACTCATACCAATGGTCCATTTCACGGCAAAGAAATCTGTTATGTGGAGTATTAGACTCACACTGGCGTTTTAAAATCCTACAACGCTAACTGTACCTGTACGATTGACTGTAAAACTTGGTTGATATGACAATAAACTCTACTCTACTTCACTGTTGTAATTTTCTTCCACTTGCAAGCGCCAAAACGTGTGAATGGCTGATCAAATAATATGTTAATTTCCTAATAGGTCCAACATCCGGTCGACCTAATTTTTTCAGGTCCGGTTTTTCGGGACCGGTCCAATGAGAAAAACCGGTTTTGTACTGGTACGGTGTACCGATACCCAGCCCTAGTTCAGACTATACAGGTATGGGTATTTAGGTACACAGCCCTACAGGGAAGTTACAGCTATGACTGTTCTGACACTGCTCCAATATTGCTTCTATAATACTGCATGCAATCATAGAATCAATCAACATTGCTGTATCATACAAAAGTCACAGAAAATACAGTTACTCAGTGTGGATAAAGTATACAATACCCATCCATACATCAACATGGCCTTAGTTCAATCCCTAGAGGTGGCCTACAACAGCCTTGCATTTAACGACACCATTAAAAACATAAAAAAAGGAAGATGGAAGCAGCTATTGTGTGGTACTGTGAGCAGAAAAGTGTAGCGATGAGCAGAAAAGTGTAGTGATGACACAAAAGAAGACGACTGTGAGTTATACTTTAGTACTAGTAAACAAACTGGCATATACAAAGACATACTGAAGAATGTCTAGCACACTAATGTGCTACATTGATTTGAGCCTACATTCAGTGCTGCTGCTGACACTGATCCATAATTCTAGGTTTGACTTTAAAATATTCCACTGTTAGAGATGTACACACTGTACAGAATGTCTTGCAAGTTTTGAGGACAGATGAATGAAATAATGAAGCCTGGGAATTGTTGTAGTTTGGCCCTCTGTTTTGGCACTCCCTACCAATATTTGATACAAAATAATCCAGATTGAACAGGATTAGATAAGTATAACCAGTTATTAGCTAGCAAATTGAGCCTGGCCCAGTGGTTACAATGGAGGATGGCAAAATTCTATATCTACACACCAATCTATTATACATGTATATCTGTATGTATAGGAAGAGAGAGAGATAATACAACATATAATATATAATTTATGTAATAATATATAGAAAGAGAGAGAGTCTCAGAGAGATAATACAATACAATTTATATGTAATAATATATAGAAAGAAAGAGAAAGAGATAATACAACACGGTGTATTCTATATCACACAGATGACACATTATGAATATAATAAGGGATAGGTTGGTGCATTAAGGAGGCTCATTTAGTTTTGTTTTCTGTGCATCTGTAAAATTCAATAAAGAAGGGGAAAAATCACACAAGTACTAAAGTATTAAACAGTGTAGGATTGCCTGAGGCTGGAGTGTTGAGATGGAGAGTAATGCAGAGTTCACAGTGCTGACAGTGTTTCATTTATGTCATAGTTACCCAGCAGGGAAAACACAAGTTTCAATGCAAAATACTCCTGACAAGAGTGTCCTCTAACAAAAATTGTAATAACAGCAATTCTAATGTTTGAATCCGGTATTTGAATTTTTGACCAGGTACATGTGTCAGTGAACTGCATTCGATGGAGGCCCTCATGAGTAGAACCTCATATGCATGTGATAGTGCAACTTATCACCTGGTCTCAAACACCTGTATCATGTACAGTATTGAATGTTATCGCAACCCAGGTATATGCCATATATATTACAATATTACTATAGCATCACATAGATAGATGGAGCAATTAGAACTGATTTGTTGCATATCATCATGTTGTATCATATCATATCATCATATGTACAGCCATGCACAGCGGTGGGTACAGGTACAGAAAATCCAAGTACATGTTGTTACTAGTATAAATATCGGGTAGGCCTAGCTATATCTTCTGAGCCAAGGAGCTTACGATTGGTAGGGCAGGCTGAATAGCAAGGGTCTAGAGTAGCTGCCAATCAGCACTTATTCAGGCAACAAATACAAGAATTGCCCCATGCAGGTGCAGCAATTGGATTTTTGTAACCAATCATACACCTCCTCTGTGTGGTGGGTTCTTTAACATGAACGAGGTGTGGTCATTTTCAAACACTGGGCCCCCATTGAACATTGGATTCCTATAGCTATCAGAGGGATGTACTAAAGTACATAACAACATTTACATGTAGATACCCATTAATATTTCCACCTATGTGAAGTGAGGAAAGTAATGTCAAATGCCAGGGCACATCAGTAGCATGTCAGGGGATTAAAACCAAGGACCTCTGGGTTCTGGGTCAAACACCCATGCCAATGACACCACGGTCAGGATGACACCACGGTTCATGTACAGAGGATGAGGTCGAGGTCCAGACCTACATAGCAGTACAGTAGTGCCATATCATATTTTGGACAGCAAGGCATGTGTAGAGGTCTCTGTGTGCAAGTTACCATCTGTATCATGTGTATGTTCAATCTGTACACTTTTCCCTTTTCTCCTTTGGCATAGCTGCTGTTTAATAATCAAACTCAAACTGTTTCCTCTAAAAACTTGAATAAGATCAATAATGAGACCCGAATAACTCAGTGATCATCTCTTTCCTGTCAGTTTTTCCTGCCCAATGCAACAAGAAATGCCAGTTTTGTGCCAGTCCCTGTACAGATACCCTCACCTAAGCACGCAAGATGGAAAGTGTACTACTGTTTTCAACTGGCGATTGATTTTGACAATGGCACAGTCATATTTGTTGTAGGCCGTTGTACAATTTCAATGCCGTATATTTCAATGGAACAGTCATGGTGCCCCAATGACTCATCCAGAGGACAAGGGATATATAGGTTAAAGGTGAGGTGAGAATTTTCATGCAGGCTATGATGGAACCAACAGTTGACAAGGATCCAAGACATATTTTTTTGGTAGCAAGATAACAGCATTTTCGCATGTGTGTAGCAATCCCATTTTGAGTGCACAGTCAGCATCTCAGTCAGCGTCTTCTTTTTGTTTCGTTTCATAGAAATGGGAGTGGATACCCAGTGGATACTGAAATTATCCCATCGTTTGCTGCCTTGTCTAGATACAAATTGTGTACTATACATATTGATTATCAAATTTAAACTAAGTTAGATCCGCTCCAAGCTTAAAGCTGCACGTGGGAACAAACATACGAACATACTTGGAGCGGATGTAACTATGCTAGAGAATTGTGAAACAAATCTTAAGTTACTGTGTGTCTTGCAGAACCAACACCCCGCCACAAGGCAAAACACTGTGATTATGAAACTAAACGTCACTTGGGAAAGTGTATGAGCCTCAATACCATCCGGGTAGTGATTCGCTCCTATATGTTCGCTTCTGCTACCTGTCTGTAGACCTGCACATTCAAACCTTTTGGTGGTGACATCAGTTAATGAGCAAATTAAGGAATGGGTTCTGGAGTGCTCGGTTGAACAGGCGTTCCAACACCAAGCGGACAGAGAGCGTTTCCAGTGTTAAAACGCCTGCAGCCAAGCTAGGGAAAGTGTGCATGATTTGAGAAATATTCACAATTTTTACGGAGGGCTCTACTGTAAAAATCTGGTACAAAGAAAACGGCCAACTTCGCTCCTTGCTATGGTGGCCATTTAGTTACTAGGGGGAGGATCATTGCATGCACCTGACTGAATAAGCCCTATAAAAAGGGGAGGGTACTACTACATGTACTAGTACCTGCCCTGCCTTAAGCCTAGCCCATCTTTTCCTAGATCCTGAAAACCCCTGTAATTAATAGTCACTACCAGTACTTTCCAGGTTTTAGGTTTTATGTTGTCATGTGTATTGAAACAGGGAAAATATCTCAGAATCTGGACTAGAGAAGCAAATATCTAAATTCAGTGCCTTCATTAACAGGCTTAATAAATCACACAATATATATTGAAGCATGCAATTGCTAGATGCAGTTCCAGTCAATAAAAAAATGCCTTACCTTATATATATCTGGTCCCAGTAGAACATTTTAGCCATGCTAGCTATTAATTACATGTATGGTGCCTTCTACTGTTATACTTGACCTTTGGACTAAAGAGCTATGTACAATACTGTTGGTCTTTCCAGGGAAGTCCGTTAGACTGCCGACCGAGTATAAATTATGCCAGGGTATGGACGCCAGGCTATTCAGCTACTAGTACTACTCATTGTACTACTGACTTATAATACAATATAATGTACTAATATATCGATAACATCATCATCTGTTTCCCGACCCCAAGTTCACGTCAAGGATCTAATCATCAAATTGAAAATCAAAGCCTCATGATTAACGTTATAAGACCTACCTGTTGAACTGGTTTCCGTGGAATAAATATGCTTGAAAGTTGGAACAGAGTTTCCTGGTCCTGGACCATCCGAACAAGCCGCCATGTTGACTGTTGAGTGACCTCCAGCTATAGGTAGGGTCACGAATCGTGTGCCTGGTTACCTACATATGATCAGCTTACGCCAAGATACGGTGCGATCATTTCCGATCTGTGTCGCTGATTGTCATACCGCACGCAGTGGCGGCGGCACCATGGGGGCAGTGGGGGCGGCCGCCCCCACAAAAAATAGGTCGTGGGGGCGACGCCCCCACGATAAAATAAGCTGAAACACTCAAAATCAAGCTGTAGCCCTTGTGTATATTTTCACTAATGGAAATTTCATCAAATCTCGCTAGTCTACTGGCAAAATTTGGCCCTGAAAATGCAGGAAATGACGTTTCAGAGGGTCCAGATTTCAAAATTTCAAAGGACCTCCCTTGTGAGGATTCGCGCCGTCGGCACTGGACATGGTGGGAAAATGCTACCGGAGCGTCGTCCCCCACGACCTTTTTCTAGCAGAAATTTCATTATCAAACTTAGCTTTGTTTATAAGCAAAATGTTCCCCTCAAATGTAGGAAATGGCATTCAAAGTGTCCTGATTTAAAATTTTCTCCAAAACTCCCTTGCGGCGGCTTGCGTCTTCGGGGCTCACGACGACGTAGTGCAAAATATGTTGGTGCGTGGGTCGTCGCCCTCAAAACTTTTTCTCTACTAGAAGTTTAATTGAATTCAGCTTAGTCTGTCTGTAAAATTTGTCCCTCAAAATACAGGAAATGGCGTTTCAGAGGGTCTAGATTTCAAAAATTTCCAGAACCTACTTTGCAACGGCTCGTACCTTCGCCGCTCGAGATGGTGAAAATATGTTGGGGGTGTCGCCCTCAATAACTAAAGCTAAAACTATGTGTATTTTTGATAGAAATGTCATTGAAGTTAGCTTAGTCTGGCAGCAAAATTTGCCCCTCAAAATACAGGAAATAGCGTTTCAGAGGGTTTAGATTTGAAATTTTTCCGGGGGTGCATGCCCCCGGACCCCCCTAGAAGGGTCGCGCCTCCGGCGCGACGCCTCGGGCCTTCGGCCCTCGATTTAGTGATATGAGAAATTTTCGCCCCCACAACTAAAAAATGGTGCCGCCGCCTCTGGCACGGTACCACGGTGCCACCGTACACCGATCCCTCTCGCTGATTTTCAACCCCCAATCTACCAGATATCTCGGTGATTCTGTATGAATGGGGTGAGACAGAACTGATTTTTTTCTGTTTTATTATGTTAGGTAAGCTTTTGTTTGTGTGTAATTGTCTCAAACCATGGATTCTGATACCCAGTGTTATTTAACGTCAGAGCTTACCTGTTTAAGTCTTAACGCAAGGGGGTTAAACGATCAAGTTAAAAGAAGAACAGTTTTTCGGTGGTTGCACCAGCAGAGGGTAGATGTAGTGTTCATACAGGAGACATTTTCAAACGCCAAAATAGAACGCGTATGTAGGGCAGAGTAGGGGGGGGGGGGCAATTCTCTATAGTCATGGCACAAACCACAGCAAAGGTGTCGCCATCCTCGTAAATCCCAGAAAATCTTGTGAAATAATTAACTGTAGAAACGATGGAAATGGAAGATGATTGATTGGTAATGCCGTCATTACTGGTGAACAAGTATGTTTTGTTAATCTTTATGCCCCAAACGAAATTACAGAACAGTATATGTTTTTTCAAGACGTAAGGGCTAAGCTTAGAGAAAACTCCACCTGCCATACAATTATGGCAGGAGATTTCAACTGTACTCTCACAGACATGGACAAACGTGGCGGGAGGCCTGTAAGGGAAAATCTAAGAACAATACAAGCCATTAATCTACTGACTAAAGGGCACGACATGATTGATATTTGGCAGGACAAAAATCCCGAAGAGAGAAGGTACACTTGGCGGGATGCGAATCAAGACATAATGTGCAGATTAGACTACATGTTTGTGTCTGATAGTGTGTGGCAGCGCGAATATTATCCATGCACCATCACCCGATCACTCGGCAGTTAAGGTGTACTTTGAACCTCAAAATGCTCGCAAGAGAGGCCCAGGGTTCTGGAGGTTTAATGATACACTTCTTAATGATAAGACATATACTGATACGATGAAACTCAAAATTGATGACGCCCGTGTGAAATAGTCCGAAATAGAGGATAAAAGACTTCTATGGGACTTGATGAAAATGGAAATAAGGTCTTTTACTATGTACTATTCTAAAATGAAAGCAAAAGAGAGAAAAAAAGACGAGTTTATAACAGAAAAGCAAACAAACTCCTACCATCAACAATATGAGTCAAACCCAAGCCAGGAAAATTGGTGTAAGTACAACCGGGCTAAGGAAAAACTAGATGAGATTAGACATTTAAAAGTGAAAGGATCCATCATCAGAAGCCGATGTCGTTGGCACGAGGAGGGTGAAAAAAGCACGAAATACTTTTTAAACCTAGAACGTAATTACGAACAAAAGTGTATTAATGAGCTATTGACAGAAAATAACTCAGTTATCACGGATCCAGGTAAGATTTTGGAACAAGGGAAACAATTTTTCGAATTACTGTATACATCTAAAGAAACAAATCCTCATGACCCAAAGTTTGAAGAATTCTTCACAAACAACGTACAAAATAAACAAACTAACTGGAGAGCAACGAGATAATTGTGAAGAGAATATAACAGTTAAAGTAGCACTGGCAGCTCTAAAACAGATGGCAAAGAAGAAAAATAGATCATCGGGGACAGATTATGTATCTTTTGAGTTTCTTGTATACTTTTGGGACAAGATTAAAAATGAAATCGTTGACTCCTTTAACACTGCACTTGTAGAGGGAGAATTAGCAATATCACAGAAACGAAGGATCATCCGCCTCCTCCTAAAACAAGGTGACTGTAGAAAACTCGAGAACTGGAGACCTATTGCGCTCTTAAATACAGACTACAAAATCCTTGCTAAATTTTAGCTTTACGCCTTGAACCCGTGTTACCATCTATTATACATGAGAACCAAACATGATATGTAAAAGGAAGATACATTGGCACTAACATGACGCATCTGGGATATAATTCAAGAGACTGAAAGAACACAAACGCCCGGTATTGCCTTATTCGTCGATTTTAGAAAGGAATTTGATACTTTGGAATGGAATTATTTGGAAAAGGTTCTCATGACTTTTGAATTTGGACCAGTTTTCAGACGATGGGTATCGGTTCTATACAAAAACTACGTACTCTTGTAGTTGTGTAATCAATAACGGTTTTACTTAAGGCTGGTTCACGTTGAAACGCGGAGTAAGGCAGGGGACCCGCTCTCGGGTCTCCTGTTATACTGGCATGTAAATTGCGCTCGGACACAAGCATAGTAGGAATAAGTATAAATAATCAGACAACAAATAATCTTATGTATGCCGATGACACGACAATTTTCGTAAACAGTGTAACCTCAGCAAGACGTGCGTTAGCCACGATAGAAACATTCGGCCAATTCTCCGGGTTACAGGCAGGTAAAAAGAAAACGGAGGCCATGTGGATCGGAGGATATAAAGAACGAAAAGACAAACCACTTGATGTTCACTGGCCAGACAAACCAATTAAGTGTCTAGGTGTACACTTCTCTTACGACAAGGAAAAATGCGAAGAACTAGATTTTGATGAAAAATTAACGAAAATGGATAACCTACTTAAACTTTGGTCAGGAAGAAACTTAACTCTAATGGGGAGAATACTAATATATAAATGTCTTGCTGTTTCAAAATTAATTTACAACTGCTCTGTTCTTACAACACCACCAAATTTTGAACGAAAGGTAAATGCTATAGGTTTAAATTTCGTATGGAACCACAAGCCACATAAGGTTAAATTTTCAACTTTGATTGCAGAGAAAGAGAAAGGAGGGTTAAAAATGATGGATTTTGCTAGCATCATAGCATGGTTAAGGCATTAAGAGCCAGCTGGGTAGTGAGAATCTGCACGACAGAAGCGTCAAAGTCTCACTTTGTCCAGTTTGGAAGAGCGTTCCTTTTTAAATGCAACTTTTCAATTAAAACTCTGAAACTTGGAAATACGCCTACCTTTTACATAAAGATACTTGAAGCGTGGGAAGAATTGAACTCACACCGCCCTCAAACTTCATTGGAAATTAAACAAGAGTTTTTATGGAATAATCAGTACATTTTACAGGAAAAAAATCTGTTTTTTTTTTAAGGAAATGTATATATGTGGCATACGGACAATACAAGACATTATGGATGACGGGGGAAATATCCTAACTCCAAAAGCTATTAAGAGGGAATTTGGATTTGATTTCAATGCTAAGATACTATGGTCTTTGCTCCTCAATCCCCCCCGAGTGGAAAAGGGCGTTAACAGACCCCATTAATAGTAAACCCGATGTTCGATCGTCACGCAGCTACAAAATGTAAATAATTATATCAGCTCTTCGTGAATAGAATAGTGCAACCACCTTCAAAGCAAGATGGAATTACTCGATGTTTACAGGATGAAGAGGACATAAAGAAAGTCTATATGCTACCATACATATGCTCACAAGAAACCAAAATGCAGTTTTCTATACTTTTAGTATAGAATATACACAGGTCCTTGTCGACCAATGCATATTTGAAAAAGATAGAAATTAAAGACTCTGACCAATGCCCATATTGTGAAGAAAAGCAGACAATAGCACATGTTTTCGCGGAGTGCCTCACCGTCAAAACATTCTGGAAAGAGTTCATTGACTGGTGGAAAAAAAATGAAAATCAGCATCCCGCAGGTCTCACCAATGATGAAATTATTTATGGTCACTTGTCCCATCTTGAAAACAATATCCTACAGGCCAAATATTACCTTTTCTGCACCGCCATTAGCAATGCCTACCCCACGTTCCATGCCGTGAAACATAGACTAATAGAGTATGCTTAATGTAGAGTTAGTGGTTTTAAAGTGATGTAAGTGTTTAGGAATTAGAGGGCCAATTGTAAAGCTACAGAGTTATCTATCTGTTGTAGTCGAAGACGCAGTCATGAAGCTGTACATGCAAATGTAAATGTAACAACGTCCAGGATTTCGAGAACCAATTGTTAAGTTTTATAGTTATGCATCTGCCGTATTCGGAGATGTACTTATTAAGCTATACATGTAAATGTCACAATGTGTGTAATTGTTCTGATTTTTCAATAAAGGTTTTTAAAAAATAGCTTTTACGGTGTCACTTTTAAGAGAACTTCTATCTTATATATTTCCAATATCATTTCTGCTTTACGATTTATGAGTCTATATAGTCTGTGTTTACACAATCTCTCGCTGGCCGGGGTTAATTACCCCCTCCCGACGGCATTGATTATCTTTTCTACGGACGGGGACGCACGTACGGGACCAGCGTTTGAGAAAGGATCATCAAATAACCAGCCAAACCTATCAACCCGGCTTCCAAAACGGAGACCAGGACAACTGTTATATGCACCGATTGGACCAATGTCTCCGCTGTACAACAATGGCCAACGTGCTCTACATCGCCAATGGCCAGATGAAACATTGATGCGACCCTTAATTGGAACAGTCCCCACCCTCCAGACTGGTCTATGTTCCATCCCTCAGCCGCACCGCGAGGATTCCCTTCTGTAAGTCCAACATTCCCAACCAACCAACCAGCCCACCAACCACCAACCACCACGGTAAACCTTATGTACAAGCAGAACTATCAGGGGCGGTATCCAAAGCGCTAGTATCCAAGACAAGTAGCCAGATGGACACTGTTTAGCCCTTTGGATACCGTCTGTGTCCCATATAGATCTTCTTGGAGATTAAGATAAACCCAACCCCATAATCTTGATTCGACATCGAAAGGTTTAAACTTTAACCATTAAATTTCTGTCAGGCGTTTATACCAGGAGGGCATATGTACACTCAATTTACACCATCTAGTCCGTGTTTTCCGGCCGAGTCTTCCCACAGCCGCTGTGCCGTTCTTGTCTTAGCCTTAGACACCCATTAGTACAGCTACTGGACAATAGAAAAAAACAACTTAGGCTTACCTGTGGATCAGTAGCACGAGTTCTCACTTTCGTCGTCGCCGCTTGTGAACGAACGAAAAGATTCAATATCCACCACGCACGACGACCGTAGTGTTCTGTTACCATGGCGACATCATGAGTACGTCATCAATGAGGAGACCTGTACGTAAGACCTTAAAAGGCCATGCTGTTCAATGGACAGATATCAACGCTTACACCTGTGAGATATATATATATAATGAAACAGCTTCTTCTGGTTTTTAAGCAAATTGTTAATATATTGTTTTACTAAACGACCAAAATGTTTCTCCTGACAACGCTGAGAGGGCGATTCTGCTACCTACCTGAGAGTATTTCCCAGAGGAAGGTAGTGAAATAAGTAGCGAAACATGGAAAGGTTATAACCTTCGATTATAACCCTTTGGCCAGTGTTCGCGTACTGCTGAAAATTAGTCCTTAACTGAATGGTTGATAACCCTTTCATGACTACATCGTGAATGTGATGGCTTAAGATGCAACGTTGTATCAGTTTTTTTATGTTTTCTACGTTTGTCACAGGAAATACTGCCTTTACTCGCATTAACACATAGAAAGGACCATGCTAGCGAGAAAAAAAAATTGTCAACCCATACAAGACAGGATGCTATTTTAATTGTCAGCCCAGCGGATTGATAAACGTTTTATGCAGAGTCTTACCGCCACTGCATGGCAGCCTCCTTCTCTGCGTCCAAAAGCGCTGGCGATGTTGGGGGAACGCTGATTCGTAATTTTCAACACATGGGCAAGGTTCTTATGTCGCGAAGGTCTTGTCTGCACCCGGTAGCTATTGAACTTCATAGGTAGCATCAAAGTGAAGTCGCTTCGTGCAAAAAATCTAGTCAAATGTTACATGAGTAATGATAATAAAGCGGTAAGACTTACTATTGTACTTTTAAAACCTGTACTGATTGTACAGCTGTATGTTCCCTAAAAGTACTGCACAATTTCTCATGTTTCGTTGTCTGTGTCTGATAGAGTTAACAAAACTAGTAGCAAAATCGCAGAGAAATTCTAACGAAATTCTCACAATAAGGCTACTGTAAAACGCTTTGCCCCCCCCCCCCCCACAATTAGTCTTCCGACCAGACTTTTCCTTTCTTCAGCACGATATTCAGTGGGCTCATACTAGCTATAAGTAGATGTAGCAACTCTTCAGGTTTTTTTAAATGATAAGAGCAAATGTCTGCAAGGATCAAACAATGGTGGCAAAGGTAGAAAAATAGATTTGGCTCATATCTTGCACAGTGATAGTACTTGGTCCACAACCCCTCAAAATAGCTTTCTTTTAGATTAAAACTCCTTGTTGCCATGGTAACGGGCCAACAAAGTTTTCTTGCCATTTTCCCCAATTTTTCGCATCTCAAAAACACGGAAATCGGCATACTTTACGGCATTGTCACTCCAACACCTTTTATTGTATCGTCAAAACAAAACAAGATCTGAATAGATATTTCTATTTTGGCTTTTTAGAAATTGTTGTGAAATTTCCAACGAGATAAAATTGAGTTCTTGGGCAGCATCAAAACAATACAATGTTTCAAGCTTCAATATAACGTAATTTTTGTAGTTTTCTATCAGGAATGGCTGGAAGAATTGGTTCCATATTGAGTGTGTTGGTATAGGGTGCCTTGAAAACTGAAAATGATTAGATTTGGGGCCCCCTAGCTGTTTTCCTCGGTACTGCAGCGGATCGTACGGTTTTAATAACTTTCGTTTTCCGGACATGCTATTTTTGTGTGGATTTTCCTTATGATAATGAATTATATGTTACATATTCTATAGATAACTAGATAACCTTGAAATACTTTTACAGTAAAAGAAATGCCCCAAGTGAACGGACACAAACCATATACCAGATTTGTCATTTCACTTGATGTGTACGTTTTGCACCATGTATGTGTAATGGTGTATGTTTATATGTTTAGGCCACAGGAAGTAAATTTTATGGATGACATCCTCTGCGGACTGCAAAAATAGTGCGATAGAGCGAAAAAAAACAAGATGGGTGACAAAAAAACAAGATGACTATATTTTCAAAAACAGGCACCATAAATTTATGGTGAATGTTACAAGAATTAAAGGGACATACATGGTATCAGAGACAACATGGCATTTATTGCTGTATTCAACACATATACTGGTGCGGTAAAATTGACACTAGTGTAGTAGACTATCATCACCAACAAAATTGGTAACCACACTCATGGCTTCCATATTGGTGTCGCTTTTACAACTATCCAATAAGTTTCATTTCTACAACTACAGTCCTGCTTACCTCGCAAGTGTCACTTCTACAAGTACAATTATTAGGCTACAACACAACATATTTGCTCACTGTGCTACTTTATCGTCATGTTGACCGTCCCTGCAAAAGAAAAAAAATCTTTTTTTTTCTGAAATCAGGCGAAAATTAATGCGCGCGCTGATGTCACCCATAAAATTTACTTGCTGTGGCCTTATTCACCAATTTTGCAACTTTCTAAAATGAAAAGGCTTGATATTTCATACTTTTTTTGTATGACGCGGAGTACTAGTATTTTAATAGTCGGCGGATGGCTGGCCAGCCTATTGGTGTCTAAGTCTATGATATTTGTAAAAAGTGAGCAAATACTTGGCTCATGGGTCCGAATGACTGCAATCGGCGTTTTATCGGCGGCACAAAACCGTTTTTTCTTGTTGGACCCTGAAAACAACGGACCTGAAAAAATTCAGAAACTGTTTGAGTAAAGTTCTGCTTTTGGCGTATCTTATTAACTGGATGTCTAATCTTCATCGACGTTTAAGCAATCAGTTTGCGGAAATTGACATCGCTTTGTAACGTTAATAGGGAGCGTCTGGTTTGGAGTACGCCTTGACAACAGGTGCGGAGTGCCTCAGAGATGTGACGTTTGCACCAGCAAATCTACATAGAGATTTCAATCTTTCACGTAAACATCATTCTCCTATACGCAGAGACCTTCAACGGCGCTAGCAAACCGCCTCTTGTCTGACAACAATGTATGCTGTGTTATTTGATGCACTGTCATATATGATGTCATGCACAAACGATCATGCAATGTACTCCTATTTTGCATAATTAGTATTTATCTAGTACAACATTGTCTAAGATACCTACATACCAAAAAACATGAAAATCCGTTGTTCCCTTCTTGAGTTATCCTTGTCAGAAGTTTTTGACAAAAATGCCCCTGCTATCCCAAAACTAGACGCTAGGGGGCCCAAACTTATGTCATTTTTTCCTGAGCACAAGAGCTATCTAATACTTAAAAATCTTGACCATAGCATGTTCAGAACACCGAGATAGCAAAACCGGAAGTTGCGCTGCAGTACCAAGGTCACAAACCAGGGGCCCAAAATTGACCTTGACCTTCGTCTTCCCAACCCCTACCCATATACCAAATATCATCGTAGTCCATCCATAGGTTCTCAAGTTATGATGTTCAAAAATATGCGGACACACAGACACACACACACACAGACAGATAGACACACTCAAAACTATACCTCCATTTTTTCATGGAGGTAACAAGTTTCAGATTGTAACGTTACCCCACATGGTCCATGGAAGCTTATACCATAGCGACGTAGTTCTAGGTAAGAAGCTGTCAGTGTGGAACTTTTTCCTCATAGGAGGATTATGGAAAAAAAGGATGCTTCGCTTCCGTGGAGGTGTCAAAACGTGTTCTTGTAGAGAAAGTTCGTATTGGAGGCACAAATGAGTGTTCTGCTAAGCATTTACCATGGAAATAGCGATAGAATGAGGCTAGACTTCCTACATAACACCTTTCATACAGGGGTTGTAAAGTGGCGAACAAGTCACTCCCAACAACATTCCTAAATATATATGGAGAGAGGACCTGAAGCAGAGGAAAGAAAATCACTCAGTATAGTTTCTTATTTCTTTGCTGAGTGCCAGTCTGCGTCGGCAGTTACCATGGCAACAACACAAGCAGCCATGTTACAGTGCCAGAAAGATGACGTACTGATTGTCCCAATAGCGACGCACGCTTCTGAAAGATTGAGTGAGTCAAACCTTGATTTCTCATTAGTCTTTAACGTCTACGCTTTCCAGGAGGTTGTGGAGAAGTTGTACACCTGCCTTGATGGGCACAGAAGAGTATAATGGACAACTTATCCATCCATTTGCGCCCCGTTTCGGTCCTTGCAGCAGGAAAACAAAAGAACATACTTTCATATTGAAGTGGTTGGAAGCAAGGAAATTGTCCCTGTTGAAAGGTAATATTTATTTATTTATTTCTGTTTTATTTAGACAGGGTGGACAACTCAGTACTATGCGTTCTGCTTTTCAGTTGTGCCCTGTACACAAAATAGCATAACAAGAAATAAGATAAACAATGAACAAATCAAAGTAACAATATATACATAAACATAGATCAAAATCATAACTCATTAATCGAAGTTAGTGCCGGGTCAGGAGGTCAGGGGTCAGCAGTGATTACCGTTTCTTAGCAGTTTCTTGAACGACAGTGCAGAACTGGCCACTTTAACCGTGGGCGGCAACTCGTTCCATGAAAACGCACCTCTGTACTCAAATTTCCTACGGCCAGATTCAAGTCTGACTTTCGGTAGTTGTAGTGATAAGTTTGAATTAAGCCTTGTTGCGTATGTGTGAGATGTTCTGTTAAATATTTGTAAGTATTCTGGTAACTGCCGATGGATTGACTTGAAGACGGTTTGCAGGAGATGCATTTTCCGACGAGATACCAGAGAATTCCAACCTAATGCAGACAGATGGTCAATATCTACATGTGATCTACGTGACAGGCCGAGAACAAGCCGTGCTGCACGGTTTTGGAGTTTCTGGAGATTGTCAGAGAGAGATTTCCCGCAGTTGCCCCATACAGTATCACAATACTCAATCTTAGGAAGAATCATACAGTTAAACAGCATGGAAAGTGTCTTAGGTGGTAAAATGGGTACTAAACGTCTTAACACTCCCAACCTAGAGGACACCGTACTGCATAGTTTGTTAATGTGTATACTCCATGTAAGACAGGGATCAAACCAAACACCTAGATATTTAAAACATGCAACAACTTCCAAATAAGTACCAGAAAGGGTAAGATTTAGGTCTTCTGTTTCTAGACGCAGCCTTCTTATAGTGCCAAAAAGCATAGACTTGCATTTACGGACATTGAGAGTTAGCCTGTGTTATATTGTGTTGGCCTTCCATTAAACACTGCTTTTACCCTTTTGACAAAGTTGGAAAACCAATAAATGATCTGGTGAGTAGCAGCTGTTAAAGGTTAACTGCGAGCAAGTTGCCTCCTTGTAAAGTTTTTATTTCTTCAAGTGACAAAAGAGTGTCGATGACTTTTATCATTCCAACTAGGGTTGGGTACCGGTACTGTGTGCCGATACAAAACCGCTTTTCTTATTAGACCGGTCCAGAAAAAACGGATCTGAGAAAAATCCGGATGATGGACCTATTGGAAAATGAACAGATAATATGATAAGGCAATTACACGTTTTGGGGCTTACCGGGCGAGGACAATAACAAGAGCGAAGTAGAATAGAGTCTATACTTATTTGTACCAAGTTTTAGTCAATCGTACAAAGGCAGTTACCCTTGTAGGATTTTAAAACGCCAGTGGGAGTCGAATACTCCACGAAACAGATTTTTTTCTTTGTAGCGAAATGGACCACTGTTTTTAGTATCTTCCATTCACAAGTTCTCACTTACTGAATCAGGTTCAGGTCCGGAGCTGGACCTGATCCTCTGGACCTGAACCGGACCTGGACCTGTATCGGTACCCACCTCTAATTGCAACACTTCATACACCTTCAACCATCCAAATTTGGAGCTTTGAATGCGGATCAGTTGTTTATAAATGAGGAAATGTGTGATGGTCCGCACCGGGGACAGGGAAACACAGCCAGCACAAGGAAAAGGGAAATAATAGTCGTTATTTATACAAATCAGAACCTCAGAAACATACCCGTGGCATACGAGTTAAAGTTCATTATTGAGTTTGGAACAAGATAAACTAAATTAGTTCCAGATGATTCAAAAACAGAAAAATATTTATGAATAACATTTGATGTCTGAAAGTTTTGAGCATTGGTTAAACTTCTCTAATCATATCTCAGGTTCACAAATTACAGGTTATATTCTTGCAGATTCGGTGTAAAAAATATGGAGCACTTCCTCACTTTATCCACCCTGCTTCTTTCCACAATGGCTGGTTTGCAGTGGACACGTTTGTCGGTTTGACTCTGTGCGGGTGTTCATAATATGATATTATCTCCGCAGTTGGTGGCTAACAAATGATAACTTTACGTGGTCAGCAGCCAAGATGTTTTTCACACGAGTGGGATGAAAACTAACAGTCATGCTCAGCATGAGCACGTGGCTCATTGTTGGAGAAACACGAGCTCTGGTCTCTATCAACCACCTGTTGCGATAGTCTCTTCATTGCAAATATCTGAAACACAAAATCTGACGGGTTGGTCTCTCTTTTCATTTGATTTCAGCAGTGAAACTGGGGCATACACCGGAAAAGCTTTTGATGACTTGAGATAATCCCAGAAGATATTACTGTAGAAGTTATGTATGTTGTCAGTTTTTAAATCTTTTTATGAAAAAAAGAAGAAAAAAGAAAGTATTTTCACTCCATTAAAATGTGGGCAACAATACTCACACATAACACGGAGATTTCATAATGCTATAATCAGTTGTGCGCAGAGAGATAGGAGGTGACAGTTAATTCATGCTCAATGTGTGACTCAAGGAGATAAAAAATTTTATCAACATTACTTTATAAACAATTCTTCAGGAATTTCGGACTGAAGCTTCTGAAATCTTCTGGTCATTTCCCCATTCCGGGGTGAAGCAGTGTGCGGCAAACGCGGTCTAGCCACAAACTGAACTGCACTCACACAAGAAAGAACCCAGCGCTAACGCAATATTAGTCCAATACTACAAATTGCTACTGTATTGAATAAAGAATTGTGATCCTTCATGAACAACCTTATTGTCGATTTTAATGTTGATATATACCTTATACTAATGTCAATCCATAGCATCTTAATAGCAAGTTTTGTTTTAACTCATTGTAATGTAAAGCATGTCATGTGAAATGATACGCTTTTAACTTTTTTGTAAAGTCTGAGATAAGAGACAAGATATGAGCCCAGGTCCTGCCTCCCCGACTTCGTGAATCCTGAATGGGGGACCTACATATTTGCTTCCGATATTATTTTAAAAACAATCTTAAGATTGGAGCTCTCGGCAGGAAATCTCAAAACTCCTCCAGAACCTCCTGCGGTGCCTTCATTTCCTCATCATGCCGGGGTGATGTATCCGCTGACGCACATATGGCACCTGGCAGAATCTTTCTTTTTCATTCAACGTTGATGTTTTAAGCTGATTTTTCTACGGCAAGTAAATCAAATCAGGTCAATTCACGAAGATAAGCCAAAGGAAATTCAGTTGCAAAAGGAACAGTCTATCCATCTATCTATCCATCCGTCCACCCATCCGTCCATTCATTCATCCATCCGTCCATCAATCCATCCGTCCATCCATCCATCTTCCATCCATCCATCCATCCATCCATCCATCCATCCATCCATCCGTCCGTCCGTCCATTCATCCGTCCATCCATTCATCCGTCCATCAATCCATACGTCCATCCATACGTCCATCCGGCGGCCCTGCGATGAAGTCGGCGAAAGGTGTGTTAGTTAGACAGTTTGCGTTTAGTTTTGATACGTAATTATAAGTTAGACAGTGTCGAGAATGATTATTTTCTCATCAATATTTCTCTTCAGAATTATTTTAACTTAATTGTACCTCTAAACAATGGGCTTACCTGTGCAATGTTTATATGAGTAAAGATCAGTGTGCTGAAATCATGTGTAACGTATTCTGCTCATAGTCAATAGATCAGCATTTTCTCTATAGTGACCACCTGTCCATATATATATAGTGGCCACATTTCTATCACTGGACTGGAAAGAAAACTGCTGTATTTTCCCCAGAGCAAATGTAGGTGTTTCCTGTGCTGTTGTTGTTTGACATACACTTTGAACATTCAAATTGTAAGTAACTTTAAACTGCCAGAGTTTCAGCCCAATAAAACACTCTCAGCGCTAGGGTATGAACAGACTGACCTCCGAAAAGAAATCCTCGAACAAGGTTGAATCGTATCTTCCGGGTCTGGCAGGAAGTTGTTACACTAAAATAAGATAAGCTCGATGGCCGATTGCATACAAAGTAAAACAGTTTAACAGTTTTACAGCTTGAAGAAAACAAACGCTCCTACTACATAGTACCTGTACCTGCTTGATAATTATGAAATCGTATGCCCTACTTGAATAAAAAAAAGTTCACTGCAATAATAAATGTACCCACATCACAAGCAGCTTATACTTTTTTTATACTTACACCTAGTTATCGTACTGAAAATAGTTAAAGACATTACATGAAGTCATTCAACAATTTTCAGTCATGATGAAAATTTTCTGAATGGAAGGTGTGATTATTGTAATTTTCTGAAAAATAGGAGCAAGCTCTGTTTTCACCTGGAATCAATTCACAATACTAGTCCACTTTTGGGGATAATGTACTGTTAAGATGTTCCATTTTTGCACAGGGGTGATTTAGACCAGCCCAATGTTGCGTGGGAAGGGGTATGGTTGAAATATGCTGTATTTGCTCTCAAGCAAATGTCGACCTTTCTAGTGTATATTGTATTGTTACCAGGGCTAGCCCTTGATAATAGCCTCCGGCTAGTTGGGTAGCCCTGACTGTACTTCTTATAAGACTATACAGCCGAATAAATCAAATCAAATCCATCATGAGCAGAAATGCTGATGGTGCTGCCACCAGTTTGTGTTATGACTGCAATATAAGTGCCACAGGTGTACCACGCTACGTCCTGTTATTGCTCCTGACATCTTCGCAGATGTGGGGAAAAACTGTGTCTAGATTGGGTGGAAACAGTGCGCTGGCTCCCGCTAACCACTATGCCAAAAGGTCAGTTTGGTTGCGCTTGAACCAGACTGTTATACCAGAAATGCAGTAAGGCCTAGGAAAAAAAAAATGTTGTGTTTCCTGTTTCAGCCCTGAAAAAATTAGGGTCGGTAGGTAGGGATTATCTTTTTTCTTGTATTCTTTTTTAGGCTGGCCAAAACTCTAGTGATACATATTTCAATACAGTTGAACAAAGTAAACTGAAATGCATGCGGACACTTGTCTTTTAATGTCAAACTTTAATTTTGTGCGTGATAGATACATATATCCTTCATTAGACAGGACAAGCAGTGTTTTACTTCAATAGGAAGTAGGCTGAATAAAAATTCTAAGTGGAAGCTATGTGACTCCACTGCCCACCCCCAAAAAAAGTCTAGGGTCGGCAGGTTTTTTTAGGGTAGGTAGGGAAACAGGAAACACAACATTTTTTTTCCTCGGCCTAAGGAGAAAAGCATACTGTATACCACAGTATGCTTTCATCTGATATGATCAAATTTTGCAATGTTCCTTCCACAACTCTATGACTTATATTATTGCAAATACAGAAAGTTTCAATGTGGTTTTAGGTTCACGGTTTTTGCGTTTCACGGTTTCATCAACCTGGTTCTATAATGTCAACTCTTAATATCTCCTATAATGACTTGCGTCAAACTGGTTCTGTAATATAAACTGTTAATCTTTTGTTATGACTAGCTTCAACCTGGTTCTATAATGTAAACTGTTTATCTTTCAGTGATAAAACTTGCATCAGTTTCCCTTTTTAATGTAAACTGTTATAGTCTTTTATGGTTTCCACCAACCTGGTCCTAAAATGTAAACTGATTATTTTCTGGTTATTCTTACCAACCTGGTCCTATATTGTGCACTATACTGCACAGTGCACTTTACTGCACAGTAGTGTTATGTCACCAGCATTCACCTGCCTGTTTCACTAACGTAAACTGTTCAATTCTCGTTTCTCGCCTCGCGGCCTGGTCCATTTACCGCCTGTTTCTGTTCCGCTGTTAACCACTTCAAACACTCTTTTTTCTTCCTTTGTCATATTGATTTCATTATATAGGTGGCATCCTCTGGGAATTCTAAAACTGATGCAAGTGTATCAATAAAAACGCTTGGCAAGAAAAGGTGCCTAATGGAATAAAAGTGGTCAGGAAGGTTGAACAATGACATATGACAAACAGAACATAGCATGCCAAACAATAGATTTTTCATTTTCATTATTTTGCGTCTTTCTTCTTTGACCTTCGAATTGACGATGACATGCTGAAATTCTATGGCATTATTGTATGTTTTAAGACATTGTTTTTTTTTTAATGTACAGCTGATGTTGCAGGATTAAAACTTTTTTCGTTAGAAATGGCCAAAAATTCATGTGCGGTGGATGTCGTCTATATAATCAAATCAACATGGCCCTATCACGAAATTAAATCCAGGGGAACTTAAATTCATTCACTGTAATCATTGAAAAAAAACTTATTCAACTGTCATGTCATGGTCAAATTTTCATGTAGCCTTAAAGTTGCAACACCCAAGGTGTTCATCAATTCTCAACCACTAGGATCAAGTGTACACTGTACATGTCACAATTGTGCGAATGTTCAACTTCTGATATCATAGTCATAACGTTATATTTCCACCACAGGCATTGAAAATGGTGTATGGACATGGTTGTAACAGTGGGGTTCAAGCACTGCCAAACTTAAACCACGCCAACAGCTGAGCTTTTGGCATTGTGTTTTTTGCACGTTGGATTTGTGATCCGACTGTCCGGGTTTGATGCAGGTTCAAATACCGGTAGTCGAGATATTGTTTCTTTCTATTCTACTCTCCCCTTTAGTTGTTTCACTGGTTCCTACACCGACCCTGTGAGTAACAGGCTAGAGATATGCCACAAAGTGAATAACAGGCTAGCAGCCTGGGTGCCACACTGTAACAGGCTAGAGATGTGCCACACAGGGATATCGAACTTGGAGAATCGAGGACGAATGTTGGAAAGAAAAGGGGGGGGGGGGGGGGGGGGCGGCAGTGTAGCAGTGGGGGGGTTTACGTAGCGTCAAACAGCCACGCTAATTGGCTGATCAGTCTTTACTCGCGTAATGTTTAACACTAACCAGGAGGGTTGGTTAGCTTCCTTTTCCCCGTCCAATTTATAAACCTCTCAATCATAAATCAAAGCTGACATAACCATAACACCATTCTGATTAATATTCTTATTGATTGGTATCATTGGTAAACATTAATTTTGACATTGATATAGAAATATCTGGAGATTGTTTCAAACAATCTGGAGATTTATTTGCAAACAATCTAGAAGAATCTCCAGATTGTTTGAAATAATCTGGAGATCGTTCGAAACAATCTGGAGACATTTTTAAATAATCTCCAGATTTTAAGAAAGTATCTCCAGATTTTGCGAAAAATCTGGAGATATTTCCCAAACATCTCCAGATTTTTCAATTTTCAACGACGCGTGACGACCCCCGCTGGGGGTCATTATGATCCGTAGAGTATCATGGAAGCTTTCCACAAGGTATCAACTTCGTGAGTATGACCTGTAAAGGGTTAGAAATGTTTGTCCAAAGTTCAATATTTGTCCGAAATTAATCTCTCGGCTGTTAGCAATATGTAAATATATCTTCACGTGTTTCAAAAAGAGGGAAGAACATGTTAGATGCAGCCATTACCTGTTGTAACACATAGTGTTGATATTCATTTTTATCAACTTGAAGCTTCTCGGGACAGTATTGTTTACATGAAGACAGAATTTTAAAACGCCAATTGACGACGGATACTCCATTAAACAGAATCCTTTGTAGCTAAATGGACCATTTTTTCGAGTATTGCTTATTCATAAGTTTTCCCAGATAATTAGGTCCAGGTTAATGTCCGTACGTGGGTCCAGGTTCGTGTCCGTACCTGGACCTGATCCACTGGACCTGACCCGTACCTGGACCTGAATGTTCTGACTGGTACCCACCCCTAATTTGCACCAAAAATGCACAACTTCCCCCAGAAAATAGCCGATGAAACGGTACTTATGGCATATATACCTGCACTTTCCAACTATCCGTAAGAGGCCCCTTTGCCTTTTATACCACTGCACGGAAACAAGAATGTCTGGTTTCTTACACTACCGTGGAACTTGACGTGTCCGGGGCGTATTCGAGCCACGGTGTGTCCGGTGCCGAATATCCCCAATCATAGCCGGACATGGCCATGTCCGGTAGTTAGCGGTACCTGCACTTTCCAACTATCCGTAAGAGGCCCCTTTGCCTTTTATACTATCTTATGAGCGTAGCGTTCAGGACAACACACTTTACACGTATCTATAACGCCCTGATACCGAAATGTTCCTACTTAAACCTGTCAGCAGCTAACACTCTTTCATTTGAAGTCCTTTCCTTACCAGGTACTAGGTGGCATCAAAGAAAAGCAACTTATGATGTACAAAAACTCTTTTAATCTCAATTATTTTTTCTTAAAACCGTTAAGAGTCAGAGAGCGCAATCCGGATGATACAGGAAGGAGACCTTAAATCTAAAGACGCGCCGGTACAACTTGTAGAAAAACATCTTAAGCAGAGAGGTATATACTGGTGACTAGTAAGTGTTCATCGGAACTTAAAAGTTTCTGAAAAGCGTCGTGTGTGTGTGATGTGTATTGCCGGCGCTACATAATATAACTTATCTTCATAATGTTTCGTACGTTTGCGATGATATGTGGTAAATTGGTCGGTGCTGTTGTCCGGACGGTCAGGGTCAATGGTATGGTCGTCTATTTTAGTTCGGGATACAAAGGAGTGCGTTACAGTAGTTGAAAGAGCCGTATTAATGAAAGAGCCGTGCACATCATCGAGTCATAAATTGTGTTGAATGTTGGATGAATACGTCCAATATGAAACAGTATGAGCTCATTGTTACGAGTTGATCTTTTTTGGTCAAGTTAAATTTTCCACATGAGTCAGATTACAACCGACTGCTCGGAGTCAGCTGCAGTATAATGACCACCGCTGGCCTACAAAATGTGGCTTTAGTATGAAGAGGAACGGACAGACAAATATTAACTTCATTTCCACACATTTGGTAGATTGTACCTTGAACATTAACATATTCAATTCTTGAAAGTTAATTTTGCACCCTGAGATCTTTTTTAAGACTTAATTCAAACCTCCTGACTTAGGGGTCCTTGATCATGTAAATCCCCATTAGGCAAAAAAAACAACAACTTTGTTCTGCTACCTCAACTTAAGAGTCGAGAGGAAAAATTTTATTCGTGATGATCCCATCCGCTTTACCTTTGACCTTTAACCCAAAACAAGGCCAGTAAATGCTGATATTCTGTCAGTTGTCTTGTCTACGCTAATGGTAGCTTGAAAGTTACTGACTCCAATGACCTCACGAGAGGAGATGACCCGATGCTATTTTTAGTCAGCAGTGTCCATAAAAGGTATGTTTACACGCAGTCCAGGATGGTTGTAGTAGTGTTATTGGAATGGATGCATGTGTGGGGTGGGGGAACGGGTTGTGGTGATGGTGCAAACAGGGTATGATGAATGTTCATCTAGAGTTTGAGGGTCCTTGGGGTCAAGGACGGAGGGGTAGCTGAATGGAGTTCAAGTGCATTCATTAAGACATGGGCCCTTCATGGGAGAAAGTGAGTCCGGATGTTTCAATGTCACACAATGTATCTGCATCAAAGCATTTGTGTCGGTTATTCTGGGACCATAATAAGCATAGCTAAATGCGGCTGGGGGACGATCGTATAACGATAGTAAGGGATGGTAGAAACTGGGATTTTGATGTCCTTTGCAATTGAATGTACGGAAAATCCCACTATAAAGGTACCGCCCCTATGCTAGTCCAATATATTTGATAAACATGGATCAAGCAAACTGTACTCAACCTCAGAAAGAATTAGCTTATGCTAGATTGTTAAAGCTAGCCAAGGAGTGTAGCGGTCCTTCGGTGGCCAATGGACACTCCTTGGTCGATTACAGTGGTTGTCCTTTTTCAGTTGAGCTGTTTGCCTCAAAGTGACCCCCTATAAAGTCGACTAAAAGCTTATCAGAAAAAAATAGCAGAAAAAAAAACTTGAGTCAGTCATTTTTTTGGCGTAGACCTTAGTACGATAAGTGATGGGAAATTCGTAAAGCTATCATTTACGCATCATCAACGACACACTATACGCCCAGACGGCCTCATAGCATGTGTAATTAAGCTTATATATACTTAATAGCAGGCACTTGCAGGCAAAATGATTTTGTTGAAAGTTTACTTGTTCATGACCTACATTTTTAAAGCCAAGGTCACCTATCTCAGGTTTTTATTGGACAGTTTTATAGTGGGTCCCGGGCAGCCATACTCTGTGCGTTTTAAATTGCTAAATTAATAAAAGATTATACTCAGCGCTAGCCGCGTTCAGGCGGTCCTAATAGTGTGCACGTGAGGACTTAGCTGTGCCACGCAGGCCCTAGCACAGAGAAAACAAGGTACACAACTTGGCAGGGTCCATAGAAATGGTCCCCGGCGTTGAACAGTAGCGGACGCAATACGTTATCCATTAAATAAAAGTTTTGTTTTCCTACCTGGTATGTGTACATTTTCTGTTTGCTTTGGGCGTTGTAAAGTGTACAAGATGGACGGTGTTAGCACTTTGGACGGGGACATTTTTTGCTGGAGGGCACGTATTTGATGTTAGATCAATTAGTTTTTGTGTTCGGTGTGGCCGGGGTCGCAAGAGGTGAAAAAATTCTTAACCGAAGGCACCCGCTGATAAAATATAATTACGAAATATCTCTTCTCCGTCAGAACGAGCTCATGACACATTAAAATCGTACTGGTATTGTCTGTCGCCTCTACTAATAAAAAATGATGTGAAGGCAATGTTTCTTTGTTGTGCGGAATTCTCTATTCAGCATTATCCGTGTCAGTGATCTAATAAGGCGGCCGGAAGGCGTTCTTCGGAGCTCTTTCCTGCGATTTCCGGGTACGATGTTGGCACTGTGATAGTTCTAATGGGGGCCCAACTTGTCTTTCGGTAACATGGGTTACCATTTATGTAAAACCGTGACTGCAATTCTGGCATTTAGTGAAAAGCTGTCAATACTTGTTAGCGTTTGAGTTTTCTCAAGTTTATTTAGTTTTTTGGTTGGTGAGGGCTGTCAGGTGTGACGTAGCCGTGTATCCGCAGCTGTTCCATCTCAAGGTTGATGACTGGCTGTAGTGGTCAAAGGTCATATTTCTTCTCGTTGATACGACCAGATCTTCATAGAATCAACTTCTCAGTGATTTAAGAGGTATATACAGTTTCAAAATTTATTTTGTACAATATACTTTTCGCTATCATGTGAAGTGTTGAAAAGATTAGAAGGCTAGAAGGTTAGAAGGTATTAGAGTGGTATGTAAAGTGCTGACTTGATTAACGTTGCTAAGAGGGTTGCCATGTTTCCAGCAGCACGTGTGTTTTCCCAGGTTTGTATGTTTTTGTGTTGGCGACGGCTGATATGGACACTCTGGCCGCTATGGTATGTCATGTGTTATTGGGGCGTCTTCATTACTGTGTCGGTGACTGAAAAGGTATTGCATTCTTTGAGTCATAATTATAATTCTACATTAACTTCTCGCCCCCCTCCCCGTTTGCGTAACCTGATTATTTCCAAACGTGCATTTGGGACTGAATTATGGTACTTGCAACAAAAACTGCATGTAGGAGGCCTAGGGTGGTGACAGGAAAGCAATTCTCTTCCCACGTGGCTGCGAGAAAAGGGTACTTCAGTCTATTTTTCTGGATTTATTTACAGATATTCGCATGCAAATCGTCTTATCTTGAATCAAAATCGTGCGGAAATGACTTCTCTGGAATTTGGGTTTCCAGAAAAGGCCGAGCTGTCTACAAAAGGTTTTGGAATGAGGAAGACTAGTTTCCTGAGTTGGCAATTAAGGTGCACTCTCAATAAACTTGCGTCAAGCTTGCGTCACTGCGGGGTTTGTTCACTGCGTCACTGTTTTGCTATTTTCTCCATTTTTTTTTATAATTTAGATATTGCGTAATACGTAAAAGTATGACTTAGAAGACGACAATGTACACAAAAAGGAAGAACATTCGTTCGTTTTCTCTGAAATTCGTTGAGTATCTTTCCAACCCCGCAGTAACGCAAGCTTAACGCAAGTGCAGTGAGAGTGCACCTTTAGGGGGGTCCTGCTACAGCATCCAACCAGCTCCCTCTAACGACCGCCCGCTATATATCGTACAATCCCTTAATTGAATCATTTGTCGTTAGGCAAGCCCCACTTATCAAATAAGTGGCTTAGTGCCAGTTGCACGTATATATTAAAACACGCGATAGGAAAACGTGCGGAGGTCGCCATCATTTCTGACTTCCTGCTCAGAGGAGGGCACTTACATGTAGGAGGATCCTGCGACAGCATCCAACCATTTCCTTCTGAGATTCTTCTAACGACCGACCGCTATATATAGTACAATCCCTTAATTGAACCATTTGCCGTTTGACATTTAAAGCCCCCACTTGTTAAGACGGCTATGTCCGTATTACTTTTGAACCAGGCCAACGGAATGCTCTTTCTATTTGACAATTCAACGTCAACCATACATAGTGCTGGACAGTTTTACTCAAGTCCACAACTGTTTCTTGCTTTTCTAGGGCTCTTGTGTCTGACAATACTAGTTATACAGTCTGTCTACCCATAAGGTGGCCGCGGGCCCTTTCTCGCACAGCACACTTACTACAATGCTGGCCTCTAAACTAGCCAAATAAACTGACCAAAACTTGCTAATGCCGTTGTGTAATGCACGGAATATCCACGCTGTTGTATTTGGCAAACCCTGCAGATACGAACAACGTATGGATACTCTGTAGATCAGAAGTATTTTTGTGGCACAATAGGCAGTTGTTTCCACCCATACAACGCCCAGGTCAAACCCTAACCCGATACGTGCGGTTTGACTGAACGTTTATATGAATCAGGCTGTTTACTTATAATGGTCAAAGGTCATAATTCGTACAGAAAGTACAGCCTGGTTGAGACGCCCAGATGTCCATAGAACCCCGACTTCTCGGTGACTTTACAGGTATATACAGGTTTAAGATCATTTTGTGCAAGATGTTCTGTACTGTTCTGTGAAGTTTTAAGAATTTAGTGTCGTAGAAAGGCGTGCTACCTACCGAACCTACCCTCGATACCGGATTTGTTAGTTTGCCAAGAAGGTTGATATGTTCTAGGCAGCAGGTGTGTCTTCACAAGTTTGTTTTGTTTTGTGTTGCCGATCATCAGTGCTTTGTATGAATATATTGTCTTGGTATTTGGGTCTTGGTATCTATTGTTGGGTCTTCATGATTGTGGCTTGGACTTGAGCATTCTTTGAGTCCTACTAGTATCTACATTTTAATTAACTCCCTCCTCATCCCCCTTTCCATTAATTGAACGTCCATTTGGGGCTGAATCGTGGTACATTGTACCTTGAAGAACAAATCCAGCATGTGGGAGGTGACATGTTCGTTATCTATTAACCCTGCTTTCTCTTTGTTTGGATTTATTTACAAACCTTGCACGCAAATCTTCTTATCTTGAATCATAATCGACCGGAAATGAATTCTCCAGCTTTCCCTTTTGACCTACTGCCCCTCCCCTTTCAGTGTCCAAACGTTTAATCTTCAAGCAGATGTTGGGAGCCAGAATCGTGTAGAGTATGTCGTGTGAGGAACCCGTCTGCCAGCCGACCATATCCCACACTCCAAGCAAACAGTGTGAACAGTTGTTTTTTTTTTCCGTTTACAATTAGAAAGCAGGTCTAAAGTCGTTATGTGTCTATTTCTTACATCGCTGGCTAGGTCAAAAACAAAACTTTCGAGGTAAAATGTCAATGTTCATATAACCGGCAAACCGCTGCAGGGTGTGTATAAATGTACACTTGAGAATCAATTGTTCTTGAACTTGGTTAACCCAGATCTCAAAGAAGATCCTACGGTGGCATTAGAAAGGTACCAAAATTCAGGCCAAGGGGTGTGTATTTTTCACCCAGGAAATGCACACACCCTTTGGCCGGCTACGTTGGCCAGCTTTGATACTATCGTACTAGTATCACTGTAGGATCTGCTTAAGGTTAGGTTAAGCCTTTTAATCACCGTTCTTTATTAAAAACAGCTTCGCCCCTGGACTTTTTTCTTTCAGATCTGTCCATATCCGGGCCCGTGTCCAACATGAACTTGAACGCAGTTGCAGCCTCGATTCTGTGCATATGGGTGACGTCATGCCTGACCTTTGACCTGACCATCCTGCACACCAATGACTGCCATGCTCGCATCGAGCAGGCGGACGGAAACGGCGGGTCGTGCGGAGACAGTGACGCTCTGGCCGGAAAGTGCTTCGGTGGAGTGGCGAGGAGACTTACTAAGGTACTGAGGTGCTAAAGTACTAAGGTGTAAAAATGGGTACCTGGCTTCGGTCGGGGAGGTAAAAACAAAGACTACCTTTATCTTCTGTCTGTTCTGTGTATGTGGCACTGTTAATGTAAGTTACTAACATGAGTCAATGAGTGCAGTGCCACATTGTCCTCGTCTATCCAAAACAGTATCGTAAATATGACGTGGGCTATAAGAGCATAATTCCTGGCTCCGAGTACGCATGTGCAGCGACAGGAATTGTGGGTAATATGTCAAAGGCAAATGTCGTACCCAAGACACAGTGGCAACACCCCTTAAGGAGGCTATTGGCAACCCTTACCCTTATTCAAGTTATTTGTGATACTTTTCCAGATAAGAGAGATACGGGAATCGGATAGCAACGTGCTGCTGTTGGATGCAGGGGACCAGTTCCAGGGCACGCTGTGGTTCTACTTCTACTCAGGACTCGTCACCGCAAGGTTCATGAACGAAATGCAGTATGATGTCATGGTAGGTTTCTATTCGTCCCGAGTTTTATTCTATGGCCTCAGAAAAGCATTATTTGCCCTTTTAGAGGTTGAGTATACTAAGTTCACTATTCTGTACATTTTGCAAACTATACTTTCATCAGGATTGATGGGATTAGAAATTTGGAGTTTTACAAGCTTTGATTACTTTCTATTTTGATATTTAGTCTTATCTAGTCATTTGTTTCTTCAATAATGGCAACTAACATTTCCTACGAAGTGTACAATTATGTTACTAGATTATCATTTATGACTGCTTATGTTAGTCTCTTGAAGTTCTGTTCACACGTCATTGATTGTATGAAACTGTTTCTGATACTTTTTTTCTCATTGTGGTTTTCCGCGGCATGTCTTTCATATATCAGTTTCGTATTACATAACTATTTGGGTAATTGCACCTGTACCATACGTATTTGTATATTTACCTCCATGAAATGTAATGGGATGGAGGTTACATTTTACCCCATGTTTGTCTGTGTGTCTGTCTTTTTGTGTGTAAACAAGATAACTCAAGAACGGCTTGGTGGATTGGTTTCATACTTGGTGTGTTGGTAGGGTGTATAGTAACAAATTGTCTTTTCTTGTTGCAGGCGTTTGGAAACCACGAATTCGACAAAAAAGTGGAAGGTGTCATTCCCTTCCTCAGAGCGATAAACTTCACCATGGTGAGCTGTAACATCGACGCCTCCAGGCAGCCGGAACTGCAGTCCCTGTTCCAGCCGTCGGTGGTGCTGGAGGTGGGAGGGGAGAGGGTGGGCGTGATCGGGTACACCACCCCCAACACAACATTCCTGGTCAGCGCCGGCCGTGAGTACCAAATAACTCTCAGTGGATTTTTTTTATCAAGCCCTAGTGCAGCGTTCGTAAGGTCCGAATGACCAGCCTAGAACACGTGATCGGGTACACCACCCCCAACACAACTTTCCAGGTCAGCGCCGGCCGTGAGTACCAAATGACTCTCAGTGGATTTTTCATAAACCCATAGTACAGCCTCCATAAGGCTCGAATGGCCAACTTAGTACACGTGATGCAGATGGGTCAAAAATACAAAAAAATACACATAAATCTCTGCAGTACATAAATTAGATGTCATCTAATTTATGTACTGCAGAGACGTATGCACTATTTTCTATAGAGATATATAAGATTTATTTTCTATAGAGATATATAACGATCTTACGAACAAGCTATAGATAAGTTCTCTGATCCTTGTCAACTTTAAACTTTAGAAAGAGGTATAGAATATATTAATAGTAAGAATGTATCGATTATTCTCACATAAATCTACATGTTATTACAACTAGCCTTGGGGCATGTATTTGCATGTAGACTTAATATAACCTTATTACTATCATGACTAATTACTGTCATGGTTTAAACCTTGTTAATTATACATATTTGTGTTGAATCTGTTCCAGTCAATCTCGACTTCCGTGACGAAGTTGCGGCCATCACTGCGGAGGTTGAGCGTCTCCAGGCACAGGGAGTGAACAAGCTCATCGCGCTGGGCCACTCGGGGATCGACGCCGACATCACCATCGCCAGGCAGGTCCCCGGGCTCGACCTGGTTGTTGGAGGACACTCCAACACGTTTCTTTATAAAGGTTTGTGTCAGATTGTTTATTTTTTTATTATTTTTTTTCCATTTGAATGGGGCAAGTTTTCTTCCCGCAGCTTTTGCGTTTGTTTGTTTCCTTAGTCTAACTTTGAGCAATTGCGTTTCATCAGTCAATGGAAATGTGTACAAACAGCCAATGTGAAAGATGACAATTGCAAATAAATGAACGCCATCTGCCATACGCGAAAGGGAACTGCAGTCCAATCTGTGTTACCGAATTTCATTTCCAATGAAATGATCCTCTATTATCCACGTGAGATTTGATCACACAGAAGACACTTTCTATACAGATTTTTCAGAAAAGACCAATTTCTACGTGAATGATAGAGAATAAATGTCATCCCTCGGCACTTCAAAAGTTGGACAAAAACACATGTACTCTTTCACCTATACTTTCACCTAATTTATCTCCTCTTCTCTACACGTCTGTGCCCAGGACCCCCTCCTGAAGACGACCTGAAGTACGGAGAGTACCCGCTTGCCGTCCGCTCTGACGTGGACGGACGGCAGGTTCTGGTGGTACAGGACTACGCCTACGGAAAGTACCTGGGCAACTTAAAACTCACTTTCGACGACGACGGAGACGTCACAGGGTTTGAAGGGAACCCGATTCTGCTGAACGCATCCGTTCTGCAGGGTAAGTTGTCGTTTTCTCATTTCTAATTTTCTGTCGAACTTCTGAATTCGCTATTCACGTACACAACAGAAGTATCTACATGCTCTTCTACGTAAGGCGTAGGCAGTCTATTTTTATTTCCCGTAATTCGTATGGAAAACCATCTTATCTACGTAATTCGTAGCGTGGCCACCAAATTTAGCGTAATAGCCTTCCTTCATTTAGCGTAATACGTAGGGGATTCTTCTGAATTCAACGTAAATCGTTGTCGGGACCCCCCATGCAGGCCCTCACAACACACAAGACTAGCATTGAGTCAAAGTCAATGGAAAAGTCTTTCAGAATGTGACACATTCTCTGAAACAAGTGTTTCTATCCATACGTTCCAGTGAACTGTAATTTATAATGATTTGCTTCGTGTGTATTTCGACAAATTATTGCGACTGGTTTAGAGTGTTTGCATTCTATATTCTATATATAAGTCCTATATTACCTTATCAGAAACTCATAGCCAAACCAGTTTGATTACTACTATTCGTGAGCCGCGTTTATTCAAGCTATGCTATACTCAAGTTTCTTCAATACCGTTACAGTACGTAGGTATACAGGTATAAGATGCATCAATTATCAAGTCTGATTATTACGATACAAAGATCTAAATAGATACAGGAAAAGTTGGTCAAAGGGGGTGGAGTCTTTCGTCTTGTTTGTTGTAACAGTTGTAACGTCAACACATTGCAGATAACGAGACTCTAGCAGAAGTCCTATCGCTGAAAGGAGAGATGGCGAATCTGACCAATCAGGAGGCCGGGAGAACTCACGTGTTCCTGGAGGGGCGGAGGCAGGTCTGCAGACAGGTGAGAAAGAAAAAAAATTACTCAATTTCACAAAATGAACTAGTCTGTTTTTTGCAAAATAGTTTCAAAATTAAATACCAACTATGTTCAAACACCGACCATTTTCCACTACACGGTGATCGCTGAGCGACCTTACAGCGATCAAAACTGCATTTTGTTACCCTGGATGTTATGATAATGGAATATGATGCCATGTGTTTATTAGTAAGTACCATGTAAACGACAACAACACAAACAAGACGTAATAGAATAGTTCTTTATAGAATTCTTTGATTGATCCGTTGGAATCTATGTTCCTCATCGGTAAAGGCTCTACTCGAAAAACGGTAGTAATACAGCGGTTGCAATCAGCAACTAATCAAAACTGTGTTTTAATGCGCCAAGGTCAAGGAAGGTAGCCTTGTTAATTTCTCCGGTTTTATCCGTACTGTAACATTCATCAATTTTGGATCACCAAACGTTTGGACATTTGACGTTAGCAAAAGTCGCTGCTGTTGTTATCTACAGCAAGAGTGCAACCTGGGAAATGTGATCACGGACGCCATGGTGCGACAGAACCTGAAGAACCCGGATGAGGCGAAGTGGGCTGACGTGTCCATGGCAGTGTGGAATTCTGGGGGAATCAGAGCACCCATCCCGTTCAGGCCTCCCGACGGTTAGGCTCTTCTTGTTTTTAGAAATATTTTCTATTATTATACAACGTCTTGATATGACTTCAGCGTATCTTTCCTGGGTACTTTGTACTCTGAAAGAAAAAGAAAGAATATTGTATTTAGAAACAAAAGTAGTATTGTTTATCTATCTATGAAAATCATTTGGATTAATGCATCGTGATAAACTATACTATCAACAGAGGAGTGTGCGTTAAGGTATTGGTATGTAACTGACTTGTTTTTGCTCCTCTTGCTTCTAAAGATACTGCTTTGATCTTTGATATTGCTCAATATAGGTTTCCTTGGTACTTTTGTACTCTGTCAAAAAAAGAAGGTTTAACTAGTACATCAGGATAAACTATTAACGTAGGTATTGATATGTGATTAGCTTTGGGTTCTCTACTGAGTCCACCGATAAGGCACGAGACGTTATTACCACAACTGCCTTGAGAGAAACCGACATCATCAGATAGATTTAAGAGAGGAGTAAGGCGGGCGGGATGCCACTGAAGGGGGCTTTGACCAGTAATGCATAGAAATTGAAACAGAAAGAAATAGAAGAAACGTTCAGATAGGTTAAGAAAAAAAAAAAAAGGACTAACGGTTCTCTGTATCTTCCACAGGTATCATCACTACTGCAGACGTGTTGACGGTTCTGCCATTTCAAAATACCATCGACATCATCGTCATTTCCGGTGACGTCATGTTTCAGATGTTCGAACATTCCGTGTCAAACTTGCCTTCAGCAGGTGGATTCCTCCAAGTCTCAGGTATTATCTTGGAATTTGATATTTCGCGAACATGTTTTCAAACTAATACGTAATCACATGTATCTACCTGTGCCTGCACCTTAACTATAACAATAATCAAGTTGTATGCAATGATAGCAGAAACAGGAATAAACGGATAACAGGCCCACAGGTAACTTCTGTTGTTAACTCATGAGCCTGACAGAATCTCAAATCAAATACCATCATGTGCTTGGTGTTGATTGCAACGACCGTACAAATTTTCCATGTTTTCATCATTTTCAGTGTCATATTTTCACATTTATGGCAGGAATAACATGTTTTTTGATAACAGAACAAGTCAAAACTTTACTATAGAGTGTGAGTCGATCAAGGTACATGAACCTTCTATGGCCTTTTTTTTTACCCAGGCCTAAGTCATTTTTCACGGCACCGTACAGATACTGAGACTCAACGTATACTCAACGTCGTATTTTAGACCTTGCTGTTGCATGCAGGTCAAATAATGTTTATGCTCTATGCTTCTCTGAAGAATGTCAATGTTACATTTTGACGTGTCCCTTCTTCAAAAGGAATCCTCGTAACGTACGACATCAGCAAGCCTGTCGGGCAGCGTGTGGTGACGCTGGAGGCTGTGTGCACGGAGTGTTCCATCCCGCAGTACGAGCCGGTGGAGAGGGGGCGGCGGTACAAGCTGCTGATAAACGCCTTCATGGTGGGAGGGGGTGACGGGTACAGCATGCTGCCGGAGAACGTGGCGGACGAGGATCGGGAGCCAATCGGTTTGTCTATTTTACAAGGACATCTCAAATCAACTAATTAAAAATCAAACAACTTGCAGATAGAACGTCTGCATATAATACTACGACTCTACAACTGGTGTGTTACGCCGAAGGGCGGCTATACCGGTTATGTAGATATAGATACAGATATAACGTAATGCCAACACAGTACATTGTTTTGAATAGCTATAGCTTTGCCTTGCTATGTTCCTGAGTCTTTCGGCGAGTTCATTTCATATCAGTGGTCCACCGCCCACCAGTAATCATAACCTCAGTTTAGAACATGCTGCCACTTGTTTCAAGACTTTTTATATGCACGAGCAACTGTTTGAATTTGTCAGAAAGCCATATTGCCTCCTGCCTACCTGGGTTGTTTACAACACTTTAGATCAAGGTATCCCACTTTTCCTTTTACATGGCAGTGATGTCATACGGGTTGGTAGAATGCTGTTATTTACCCCTTATACCCCTCTACAGGATATCTCGACACGGAGATGGTGTTAGACTACCTGGCAGATGCAAGCCCCATTACAACGGGTCTGGAGAGACGCATAACGATCTTGAATGGTACTGCACCCAACCCCATGACGCCCAACCCCATTGCACCTAACCCCACGACACTCAACCCCACGTCAACTGCCTCGTCCATGTCCGCACTACTAACTGTGTTGTTGTTGTGTTCAATAATTGCTGTGAGCCTTGCTTTATTGCAGTAACAGCCATAGAAGTTTTCTGGAATGTAAATATGTCTTCAAAATTAAATATTTTATGTCTTTAGTTAACGATTCCTGTCGATGATGTATGATTTGAAAATATGTGTTGGTCTCCGCCGTGAAAATGTATATCTGTGAAAATTACTTTTAATTGTGTGAATTAGCTATAGAAATATAATTTGCAGTGGGATTGCACTTGAACTTGTATACCAAATAAAGCGAAGGAATCCTGCATCATGACGTCATCAGGAGGAAGCAGCTGATTAAGTCATGACGCAGGATTTCTTCACCGTATTTGGTAAGATGCCACACTTGGAAAAACGCCCTTGGAGTTCAGATGTAAAACGATGATCTATTGTAGGCGCAATCTGTGCACCCGATCTACTTAAGAAAGGACATGAAGTCATGTTGTAGTAATGTTGTTGTAGTAATGTTGTAGTCATGGGTAGTGCCGTTGTTTTCAATCTCCTTTTTTTTTGGAATTTTGGAATTAGGGCGTTGCTGGGACAATATCAGCACTGGCAATAAAATGCAAGAATTCTTTTAAACTGAGATTGGCATAGAAACCATGCCCATCACTATTACACACACACACACATACACACACACACACACACACGTCCCTTTTTTCTCTGACAACATTCTTCTTGGCTAATTTGCAGGCATCATTTGACTCCTCGAGACTTCCTCGCACATTACTCTAGTTATGTGCATCTTAGTGACGCCTGACATCTTTTGGAGACATCCAGATCTCTTTTAGCAAATGGTGATTGCCCTATTGTCAGCCAATCAACCAGCCATCTCGATCTTTTGTTCCAATTTCATACTGATGTAACAATGTGTCTATATAACAAGGCGAGAGGCCCCTTCTCTTCATCCCTGGATTTTTGGTGAACAATTGCTATTTTTTGGCGTTCTTGATGTTAAAGCTCAGAATAGCAATCCATGTACAATAAAAATATGTGATGTAAACATTGACGTTGTAATGTTTGTTATCTTTGCCATCGCAGACGATGTTGAGGGTGTCAATATAATTTTTCGCACGAAAATCACGACTGAATACAGTTGTCAACAAATGACATATTGAAGGCTGTTATATTGTCCAACATCCTGTTCCTTATTGACGTGTGTATATTTAGCTTCATTTCCAGCTGAAGCAGAATGACTGGAAGTAATGTTTTTAATCACCAAGTCAGCTAGTAGAAAACGTTTGCTTGAGATGACCCTCTCGAAACCAAATGAACTGGGAAAACGGTTTGCCTTAGGAGTCAAGCTGTTATGAACAGTATCTTGACCTTTGCGATTTGCTCAAGGAAACAAAACAGATACGTGAGGAGCACAATGATGAAACCTGTGGCAACAAACAGAATCGCTGATGCAGATACATACCACGAAAATTCAATATCTAGACATGATCGTTCCATGCTTGTACATGTTACGTTAGTGCAGGGCATTTGCAGCAGTGAAAACAGGACCGTTACGTTGACGGCGACGTGATAAATGTATTCATACTAGCCGAGATACGTCAGTAACTCCACTCTCTTAGCCAGTGCAAACTACCATTAATGTGAAGGTCAACATGATTTCACCGGGCGTGCGTTGGCTGCAGTTATCGTTTTAACACTTGGCACGTTTGCGTTAACGTTATCCCGGAGCGGACGTGGCCTTTGGAGATGATTTACAGACCTTTTAGCCCAAGACGAAAAAGGTCCCACCGAGCTGCATCCCATCAGGCCGTGGGATTAAGTTGATGACCGCCGTGCGTTATTGTCGTCTTGTGGGTGAGCTAAATGGCCAGGTCAACTTGTTTAACAGTGCCTTTGGTGACGGATGCACTTTCCCAAACTTAGCTCACCCATCAAACTGAGCTATGGCATGGAACATTGTTTAACTAGAGTTCCACGAACACATACCTTTGCCAAATAAACCAGGTTTGTTATGTAGAATGATGTCTGCAGACAAATGCGTTACTCATTTCATTTTCTTTATAATTATATGCTTGGAGTTGGTTTATAAAATTTCGGCATTCATTATGCAAATTAGATCCCAAGTTACAATTAATTGATATCAAATTGTATCAAGCATTACTTAAGCTATCAGCATACCAAAAATCATGATGATCCTTTGATCCATTCTCTTTCAAAGTCTTTAAATACACCTCTTACTCTCTTCCCTCTTTCTCAGTTACATATGTGACAACTTTGATGAAAGTACTATAATGGAATGCAGTGGATTTATTAACTTTTCCTCATCAATTATGCAAATTACCTGTTTTTTGCATAATAAGTATCACATTATATAAGTCTTCACTTGGGCTATCTACATGCCAAAAATCATGACGATCCGTCAACACGTTCATATATTAATTATGCAAATAAAATCATCATTTGCATGATAAATATGTATTGACATTTCTCTCTTTCTCAGCTACATATGTGACAAGTTTTAAAGTCCTATCATGGAATGTAGTGAATTTATAAAATATCCTCATTAATTATGCAAATTAGATGTTGATTTGCATAATTGGTATCTCATTATGTAGGTCTTCACTTACGCTACCTACATACCAAAAAACATGATGATCCGTCAACATGTTCATATTTTCTCATTAATTATGCAAATGAGGTCATCATTTGCATAATTGATATCTATCGACATTTCTCTCCTTCCCAGCTACATATGTGACAAGTTTGAAAGTCCTATCATGGAATGCAGTGAATTTATGAATTTTCCTCATTAATTATACAAATTAGCTGTTGATTTGCATAATTAGTATACCATTATGTAAGTCATCACTCATTCTATCTACATACCAAAAATCATGACGATCCGTCAACACGTTGTAGAGTTATTCTCGTCCAAAGTTTGAAAGGAAACCGGCGCCTGCAGTTCCAGCCGCTAGGGGGCCCAAACTCACAGCACTTACTCTCTGCCCCAAGGGCTATCTACCACTCGAAAATCATGATCACAGCATGTCCAGAACAGGAGATATCAAAAATTGAGGTTCTGCTGCAGTACCTTAGCAAGCCGCTAGGGGGCCCATTATCGAACTTGACCTTCGTTTTCCCGACCCCTACCCACCTACCAAATATAATCGGGATACATCAAAGGCTTCTCGAGTTATGCTGTTAACACACACACAGACACACACACACACAGACTCACAAGCCTAAAACATAACCTTAGCCATTCTGGCAAAGGTAATAAACCTTCACAAATGAAATATACATGTATAAGAAATCACGCTTTCAAAAAGTGTTTAAAACTGGACTTTTACGTCCTCGTGCCTTATTTTGTAAATAACGTTAACCCCGAGTGACGTATCATATATGTTTCTTATTGCTTATATCTAAATTAGACTTCGACTAGTACACACTATTTTCTTATATGTCATACGTAAAGGTGCACTCTCACTGCACTTGCGTCACAGCGGGATTCGTTCACTTCGTCACTGTTTTGTTTTTTGTTTATTATTGCGTAATACGTAAAGGTATGACTTAGAAGACGGCAAAATACACATAAGAAAGTTCGTTCTTTATTGCTGAAATTCTTCTTACAATAGTATCTTTCTAACCCCGCAGTAACGCAAGCGTGACGCGAATGCAGTGAGATTTCACCTTAACTGACGGCAGAATGTTAATGTTATATGCCTAATAATGTTTAACCCATTTTTGAGCTAGTACGAAAGTTATTCTCAGTTAGTAGAGTACATTATGACGAGCATGGCCTTTAGCCTCCTGAGGTCAGTATTCGCGTATCTCTGCCCAGTGACAATCTAGCCGTCGTCTTATTCCCATTCTAAATTAGGCACGTGGGCGCTCCTGACTGGGTTTAGCGTCGTTAAGAGGCGACACCTGGTCTGGAGCAGTCAACGTGCTCTCATTAACCACCTGTACATCCTCACCTGTCCATACAACCTTTTATACGCCTCAGAGCATTTTTTCCATCTGTTGAAACTACGCCACAGAGGTCGGACGGAGGTGGATGAAGAGCCTTAGAGGAGTAGAGGCATTGAGACTGGATTGACGTAAGGCTAGGGTTGTCTGGTTTTAGGTTGGAATGTTTGAAGGTATTAGGAAGGTATTGTAGAAGAGTTCTTCCCATTTGCAGAGAGATGTGCTGCACACGAGACGCGAGCTGGTTAACGTCTGGGGAAGTAAGGGCTTTTTAACACCCACCCGCCAGCCCCTTTTACGTTTGCTGCTCGGAGACCGTTCAGGGACCCTTCGGGCGACACTCCGGACTTTTCTGCCCATACCTTTACCTTTATCCGGAGCTTCGCCTTAGATGACTTCTGATTGGGTACTATTCCTATATATTTTAATTGTCGATCGCACGCATTAAATGTGCTCTCCGTGTATATACTGCCTCGAGTCGTCGACTGCGTCCTATAACTGATCTTCGACTTCATTTCAGAGAAATATGCTCTAAATAGGATATGTAAGATTGAAATGTCAAATAGTAAATGAACAGGTATTAGGAGATGCTGAAAAGGACCGTACAGCTTGGAACAGCATAAATCAGACATGCGAGCCAAGCGCCAGCACCTGGCCTAAGCACGTACCCGGGCAGATATGCAGTACGTAACGTTAAGGTGGGGTCACACCTGCGTAGTCCGTATGAGGCGCGCATCGGAGTATTTGCCTCCACCAGCTGCAGGCCCCACAGGTCGTTGTAAAAATAATAGAAATTGGACGAACGTAAACAGGTAACATGTCAGACGAGTTAGCTGGGTCACTAACCATACTTCTTGGTTCTGCTAACTCATCTGGCATGTTATGTATATATATTTGTCCAATTTGTACTATTTTTTCCACGACCGGTGGAGCCCGGTAGAGACTAAGAGCTTCATACGCACCTAAAATGGACTTGAATATATACGCATGTGTGACCCCACCTTTATACTCTGTTTTTCTGATTCTGCACGAAACACGTACTCTTGTTGAAAGCACCGCGCGTATCACAGCAGTCTAAACTTAACAAATGGCGTCTGGGGAATTAGCGTCTTGTAAATCTAACGTTTAATGACCCACAAGTTTAGAGTACAAAATCAATAAGCTATTATCAAGGGAGAGGCAGTTGTGGAGTGCAATATATATTCTTTTTTTCTTGCCTCGATCACAAAATGGGATGTACGATGTGCAAGTGATCTGGAGCACAGTACAGATTGTGCTTCTGGTATGAAATATTCAAATGCAAGTTATACGCGAGAACAGGTCAAATGATGGATTTAGTCAACATATTTTAATCAAGGATAAAATACACTCGTTTCTCTCATTATCAAACAGACGTTACGACAAATCCGACAAAGCGTCTTGGGATATTTTCCATCAGAAAGTTCCAGCGTAAGATGTGCCTTCTACTCTATGCTAGTGCATTTGTGCATATTCGTGCATTGTGCATATTGCCTCCCGAAATTGTTTCATCAGGTTGGTAGAATATAGGATATAGGAATATTCTTTTTACACAACCAGCATATAATAACATTGCTTAGGTTTCGATATCTCTCAGATATGTAGCCAAATTGGAGGTGACGTTTTTGCGGTGAGAAAACAATATCAAACGTGGCCAAGCTTGTATCCGGATATCCCCCCACGTCCCTGTTCACAATATTGTCTGTTTAGGCCTGGGAAGTTATTTGCCGATCATCCGGACATCTTTGGCTTTTTAATCGGATTTGCTCTATTGCTTGCTATTTTATGGTTATATTTGTTTCTCGTTTATCATCATTGAAAATGAAGGGTGTGTAAAAAATTGTCACATACATAGTTAGATATAGGCACTGAACTGTTTCATTAAGATCGAAATTATACAAACAAAAATAGTGTGTTTCTCAGTTGCTGACAAATCATCACATGAGAAAAGATCCATGTGATAAAGGTTAAGAATATAACGAAATATGCACGACATTTTTATGGAAATTCTTTTTCAAACTCCTTGTGTATTGTTCATCAAATGTGTCCAGAATTCATTTTTTCTGCTATCAATTATAAAATATGCTCTACCATATGCGGATGCTGATCGTGAACGGAGGACCTTACGTTTACCGTCACCGGGGGATCTTGCTTTCGAACATCGCGTTTTAGTATTGATAGAACTTCCCTCTGCGTTTACTGCAGTTCAAAAGTTTAGTTTGACCGTTGAGTATCTTAAACTGATGGAACTAATGGTTTTAAAGAATTCCCCTTTGCAAGTGCCAATCACGATAGTTTGACCCATGTTGATTTGAAGCAAGTCTTGCGCATGGATAACAATCAAGTTTCTGCTGTCTTTTCCATGTTTCCTTTTCTCATCTTTAGGTATTGCCATGCCCAGTTCTAAGAATAACACTCAATGTTCTCCGGGGTATACCTTTACAATTGGGGAGATGTCCTAAGCCACTTAACGTGCATCTGGGTTAGCTTAAAAATCATGACATCTATTTTAGACTTTGTACTTGTATCTTATTCGAAACTTACAAATATATAGGTGAGATATTAAATGAAAACACTTCAGTCTCTTTAGCCTTTCTGGGTGTATGGATTAGTTTTATCCACATTTCCCACCAGTGCATGTATGGTCACCCGTTTATCTGCCAAGTTCCTCTGTCTGTGGGCCAGAAAATTCTTATTGACGACTGCTGTCAGGTTCTGGCCCCGGGGAGACCATACGTCCTATTTAGTCCTTTGTACGTTCCTGTCGAATGCCAGCCGCATTCTCTTATTCATCGTCACAGATTTGATGTACGGGCCGTTTGGACGTTAGGGGCTATTGAGGCGCAAAATTCAGGCGTACCTCATCGCTTGTTTGATGATCTGGCAAACAGAAAGTCAAAAGTACACATCATGAGTGAAGGTACACATACCATGAGTGAAAGACATAAACTTGCCCATTCACCAATATGGAATGTTATACCAAATTCCAACTGAGGAAAAAGTGAGTGAGTGAGTGAGTGAGTGAGTGAGTGAGTGAGTGAGTGAGTGAGTGAGTGAGTGAGTGAGTGAGTGAGTGAGTGAGTGAGTGAGTGAGTGAGTGAGTAATTAAATGAGTTAGTGTATGCGAATATTCACCCACGTCTTTGTGAGAGAAGGGCTGAATGAGTGAGTTAGTAATTGCCCATGTCTGTGTGTGAAAGTGGAGTTAGTGAGTGAGCTCTATACACCAGAAACTATCGCCATCTTCCAAGAAAAAGGCTGCTGCTTAAACAACTAACAAACTCATTGAACTTAACTTCAAGATAAGCATAATTTTCAGAAAGAAAAAAAATTGTAAGCTCCTGTGCAGTTTGATTAATTTTGCATTTGCGCCTCCGCTGACTTATTTGTCACTTAAACTTCATTGTGAAGGCTGAGATGTATGATAATTCGCAACGCATTGATGGAAGTTGTAACAGGTTGTAATTCATGTCAGGCAAAACTTCACAGTTTCACTTCAAAGAAAGTTTTGTCCAGTAACTTTTTGAGTGTAACGAAATCTGACAATGCTGACTCCGCAGAAATGTTCTCTGGCACCCTTCCACATCGATTTACCATTACGCGCTGACGCTGTAAGCCTTTGACAGATCTTCTAAAACGTTTTCAATAAGTTCACGGCTTAGATAATCTTGATAGAATCATTTTCCCGTCCATCCATAGAGACAGATCGCTTGAATCGCTTGCCTTCCTTCAGGAAAGGCTATTCATATATTGAAGTACGCAGTAAAGATCTTACTCTGGGTAATGCACGAAAAGTTAACGGTGTGTCCAACTACGTGATAACGCCTTGTTACTTAATGATAAAAAATGTGTACATAAATTCGCTGGTCTTCCTATGGGTTCGATGAACCAGTTCATATTTATTCATAGCAAAAATATTATTAAAAGCACCAGAATGAATAAGCTTGTCAAAAACATATGTCGCAAAAATATCATACCATTTTGTTGATAGCACAGTCGGTAGAGATACATACATTCGTTGATTATGATTCTAAAATGTTGTTCGTAACGTTGTATGGGTTGTTCTCTCAAGGCATTGGTCTTCACCGCTTTGCTCGTGACCATGCATATGACTGCTTATAGGCCACTTTCTGAAAGAAAGTTTACCCAAATCACAACAAAGATATGTATCTATCAGGTGCTACAGTATGTACGTATACGTAATTGTCCCATAAAATTGTTATATTTGTTCATTTCATGATCGTTCTTTGGTTAGGCGAAGTGAGTGTGGCATTGCCATAGCAGGTTTGGTCAGTGCTCATGGATGGCGAATGTGCCATATGATGCTGGCAAACTTGAAATCTACAGTACACGTACAGTGAAACACCGTGGGGATTATCTTTCTCAATCAACCCAAATTAGCATAGGTAATTGGCATCATAAGCGTAAAGCCAGGGATTTTTGTCCCCCCTTTGACTTTTAAAATGCATTGGAAACAGTTTTAGAAGTGCGTGGGTTAAGATTGGCTTCAAGGGAAGCATTAATTCCAATGCAAGCTTCCAGTAGCCGGACGAGAACATCAGATAACCACACGCCTTCCATGTGTAATAAGCCCACTTTGATGTCGCGATTTCTTGAGAGCTATATATGATTGGCTAGACTTTAACATCTAAGCCGAGGTTGGTAGCGGAGTGCTTATATATTATTTTTACGTTATTTGGGTATATCTTATCTTCTTTGTGGCAGGTTTTCAAAGAAGTGCAATCGATAAAATTTGCCTGCTTGCAGCGTTATCAAGAGTGGAAGCCGCTGGGTTATTATAACATCAGTTGTTTTGGGAGTAGTGGTTAGATGCTTGCCTTTATGTCTGCGTGTCTGGCTGCTAGGTTTATATTGATGGTTGACTCTTTTACAAAGTTTTTGGAATTTTTTGTGGAGGCGGCGGGAACAGATGGAGTGTATAAACCACGAGACAAGCATTGGGATGACGTACGCAGCGAATATATTCAACAAGCTACCATATGTGATCTTGACTGTCGACTAGAACTTAGCCATGCCCCATAATGGGTGAAAGAAAGGGCCAGTTGTGGATCCTTTGCAGCTAGCTATAGCAGGTGAAATGTAGAAGATAATTCAAAGGAGACACTATAGTGTGATTATTATTTCTGACAAAATAGATATTAAAAAAAATACCAGATTGAATTAAGAATATCACATTGATTACCACGCGCAAAATGCAAACATAACAAAAGAATACTTCTCGAAAACCTTGATGCCCCATTCTCTAAATTGGCACTAAGAATGCTCTCTAAGCAATATCTGGGGAAAGCGGTCCTATCATAAGTGAAAAATGCAGGTGCGGCGTGCATTATCTTAAGTAAGATGGATTCATGCCTCGCGACAGTTGCAGGTGTTTTTATCTCCCAGCCAACATAAAGCTCTTCGAAAACTCCTCTAAGCAGCTTAGTGTCGCTTTCCTTTGATAAATTCGTCATTTGCCAGAATGAATCCTCCCCAGGGACCGCCAAACATGTTCCATCTGGTCCTGCGGTAAGCCAAAGATTGATGTCCATTTATGTTTCTAAGTGATGGGCCTGTAAATCAAGTGTACGAAATGTCCTCCTCTTAAAGAAACCCTTATTTCCGGAGTCCTTCTGAGAGGAGAGGCTGTCATTTGTCTTGTGTGAAGAGAAAAGCCAATTGGGATAGCTTCATTTCTAGTTTGTTGTGAGAGTTGTATTGACAAAGAGCCCTCTTCTCAATGGTTGCACCTGATGGCACCCATTTGTTACAGGTGTGGCCCAAATGACTTGAAGCTTCTGCCAGGTGAGATAGCTTTAACAGATTAACACAATCATCGTGTTGTCTCGATGATGATGATTATAATGATGATGGCCGTTACGTTCCATTCGGAAGCCATTAGCTAATACAAAGGATTCAATGACACCAATTCAATGACTATCATTTTAGTACATTCATCTACTAGGAATTTTTAGCATGTTGTGCAATAATGATACATGGTTGAGAAGTTTGCAGTCTTAAGCTTCCGAACTTTTACTCAAAGTTCCCACAAAACCAGATCGTAACCATCGATTTTGTTTTAACGAAGTGCACGAGACGACAATTTGATGCATTTTCCACCAGCGCGATGCTTTAGCATCCCAAAGGAAAATAATCAATAATGGTACTAACTCAGTCATGCTTTTGTCGGAGACTGAAAGTTAACAGTCTGCTGCTTTACAAAGTGGAGAAAATGATGCAAGGTACTGTCCTGAACATCTTTTGTGAAAAAGATGCAATAAGCAGTAAATGCCTCTGCTTTTAAAGACTCTCATGCCATATTTAGAGTTTTCTCATCTGCCTGTCTTTGAAACTGTCATAACTCTTCCTGATGAGTGGAGGAAGAATTTGGCACAGGATCATTTGGTCTTAGTTTAATGTTGCCGGTTTGAGGAAAGGATTCCATTTTGCTACTAGCTGTAGTCTGTAACTTTGTTGTTGCAACTTTTGCTTGAAACCAGGTTGACTGAGGGGAAACTCTTTACATGAACTATATATGGACACAAACTGGTTTTCGCTCCTAACTAGCCACAATGATTTCTTGAAGGACTGGTATAAGTAGTTCTGTGATAAACATAAAACGGCTACACGTTGTACAGAACGAAACGGACATGATCTTTCGTAGATGGTTCCTACAGGTTTAGAAACAATGACACTTTGCTGAAGATGCTAGAGTGGTTGTTCGTGAAAACAGTACCATCAGAAAAGTGTGGTGCCTTTTCCTAAACTCATGGAAACAGACTTTCAGCTTCTCTACATTAGCAAATCACAGTGCAATCACATAGTTATTATCTAAAGCTCAAACAATCCACCTGCTGAAGTCCAGAACGTCAATGATAAAGCACGCAGTGTACAGAATTTCAAACACATGGAATGACTTGAAACTATTAGATATTTTGCCATTCAATTTGGACTTCATGTAAACGTACCTTGCATATTGTTAAGCTACTTCTGGATAAGAATAAACTCAAACTTAAAAATTAAGATGGAGAAGATTTTAGTATAAATTCACTCGTTGCACTATTTGTAAGTGTTCTGTGATGACTAACTGGGATGGTAGTTTCAATAGGTTAACGTGTGTGTGTACGTGGCGATTTAAGGACAATTCAATGCAATTGATGTCTTGGCACAGGAATACAAGGTCGTATTACCAAAAAGTAATAGAATGTATCTAAATGTCTGTGCAACTCCGAAAATTGCTTACAGGGTTTACGTATGAACCATAATTGTTTATCGCCATGACCCGCCTAAGGCCACGCGGCTAGCGTTGCATCGATGTCTCTACAGCGGATGCCGTAAATGAGCAGTAACGTAACGATTCTCAGAGCTTAAGCTGCAGCAATAACAAGACATTTGATAATTCCAATGGACCAGTCAAACATAATGGTATCTGGGCCGACAAAGTCCCCAAAGAGAAGGATTTCCAGATAACCTTGACGAAGACAGTACGATCGAGAAGGAGATAACGTTAAAGAACGTCGATCGATTGGACGTGAGCCAAACGTCAGAAAATTAACGTTCTTTTCATCGCGGTAATACCGTAAGTAGCTGTGGAGACTTATGGCGAGGATTACTTCTAATATCACTCTTAACGACAACAGTGGCGTGCAGCTAATCAAAGTTAGAACATCACTTCGGACTTGGCATTTGACTGGACTATTTTTGGCACTTTATCTGATCCGGTGTTATAGGCTTTGGGATGCCAGACGCCTTCTGCTTGTTAATGAGCTGTAAACGCCATTTCTTCTCAAGCACAGCGTGCAAAAAAACTGAAGACAATCCTGTCCGTTGTACCGTGAAATGGGCTCCTATCTGTGAAGGCCATCTAAATGCGTGTCTTGTGTTGGCTCAAGGCCTAAGATTCTACTTAGATAGTCTATAGGCAAAGAGACAAATTTATGTGGTCTTCATGAATTTAATAAAAAAGCCATAAAAGCGAAACCGGGTTCTGCTTTGCTGGTCACAATCACATTCGGGAGTACGTTGATCATGATAAGTACAGCGGGGTGTTCCGTACAGAGCACCTACATCTACAGAAGGTGCTCCTTTAACGATCGCTTCCACTTGACAAATCTTCCCTCCCGGAGGCTAGTCACTTCTGGTCCCTGCCTGTCGGAGATACGGCCCTCTTGGCACCATGTATCACGCTGAAAGGGATGGGATCTGGATAGTTCCCAAGGGTCAATTGTTATACCTTCGTGGGGCACGGCATTATCGGGAAATGGTCGAGGCGTTTGCAAAAAGATAGCATACTCGTATGTATAGAATAACCAATTATACCTGAAGCTTCAATCATCAAAGGCCTTGAGATGCATATCTTATTATGACTTTCAGTTGTAATCTTGATAATGTCCAGTTGATGATATATTAAACTCCCGGTCATCAGGTATTGGCCATATAACACTGATGCTTGCGTACAGAATATAAAATGCCGTCAAAAAAAGGCCGGTCATTGTTATCTCTATTGAGTGCTAGCAAAGTATTTTCTTTCACAAGGGAATAGCCACCACTACCAAGAGTTAAAAAAAGACTTCTGATTCACGTCAAAAGCAGAAAGATGCCTACATTCCCCAGAAGTTGACAGCAGTGGCTGCGGGAATAGGTTCACTCCTCCTCTTCCAAACTTCCCCCCGTTTCAGCTCGTTCATCTTCGTCAAAACTTTCCAGGCATTAGTAGTTGGCCTTGGCAGTTGACAACAAAATCTCTCTTTTATAGCTGCATTGGTTGTATTGATTTGTCTGGCAGCGCTGTGCAAGTCAATATGATCACAAAACTATACCACATCTGTCTGTAACGTACATGTAAATTGAACTCTCTGTAATACGAAAATTTTCTTCATGTTACAGACTTTCTGGTCAGGGTGTATGTCAAAAATCTGCGATGTTGAATTAAAAGTAAGAAGTTCCTGTCATATCAAATGAATAAGATATTGACCCATTGGTTGCCTTTTTATACCAAGGACGATTTTGTACCAGTTCTTGAAATAAGATTGACAACTCTGGGCACTTTTGAAAAGTATCAAGCAAGTATCTAAAATATTAGTCCAGACCAGAGCTGTATGTAGGTCGTGTTCCTTATACCATGACACCTGGGAAGACTTTGTAAAAATGTTGAATGAGGATTCACTTCGTATTTCATCTGGATATCTGGTTTTCGGTAAGGCGAGTTGAAACGAACACCTCAGGTCACGGTTTAATCGTAATTATTATTTTCCTTATTTGCAACATGATGTAGCAGGGCGTCGCCTGCAAATTGATAATCAAAATGACGGATTTTTATACACATTCAGATATTAAATACTAAAATTTGTGAAATATACACATTATTTCGGGTGAGGTCAAGAACTTATTGACCATCCCTCAAAGTTATACAGAGGGCCGGAATCTTTAAATCCACCTTTCAGTGAGCACACACCATGAGCCGATGCCGACAAAAACTATGTTATAAAACTTTGCTAATGAAAGTTGACACTGCATGGCCATCTGCAGCCTATCAAGTTAGTGGACCTCGCCCTTCGTTTGCTGCTCATTAAAGCTAAGATCGATATTCAATTAATCTTGGTGACATCATGGAGCTAAAAGGAGACGAGTTTACGCGTGGAATGACCTTGACTGTTCCTTAAGATCGCCCTCTCTGTAAAAAAAGTCTTCTTCTTAGTGAGAGCTGTTTGGACTCCTGCAGAGTGCCTCGATTAGCTAGACTTTAGGAATATTGAGTTCATTATGCTATTGATATATATTTATATCATTAACGACAATCAACATTTTGTAGATCATTATATTTCTTCAACCTAATGGCAACCGGAGGTCCTCCTTAGAGCCGGTGCCGGATACTCCAAATAACAAAGCTGCTGGTGCCGTCTTAGTTCTTGTACCTTTTTGACCATGAGCGTTAGTAGATGAGAGGGTGAAGGAATTGCACCTTAGCAGGCACAAAAGGTCGCCTAATTAAAAACCCTGGCAAGTGACTGTTTGCCTACCTATCTGTTGAATCGACACACAGGAGAATACACTTGATTTGACTTTGTAACAGGTGATGAAATACAATAAATCATTAGCGATCGGGACGCTGAGTGGCAAACTGAGATAAGATACCTACAAATTTCACTCTTTATCTGCTACTTTTCTATCAATGTCCATGAATATCCATGTCCTGTATAGCAGTCAAAGTGATAAGGTATAATTCTAACGATCCATTAGTAAGGGGTGAAGGACGCTTCGTCTATCGCGTGTGAGCTTCTTCTTGGTATGGAGCACTGACTAACAACATTTCGTTTGCCATGGGGCTCTACGGCTACATGAATAAATATGTCTGATAAGGCGATATGAAGTTTTTAATGGTCCACTGAACACTTGAATCTGTGTTATTCAAAGCATACAGACGACAAGGTTAAACCTAAATGCATTTGTTACGATAAGTCGTAGTTTTAGTTGCGTAAAGCGAAACGTGGGATTCGGAGTGATCTACTGGTGTACTTCCATCTCAGAAGATATTAGTAATACACATCTAAAGTAAGTAAAGATGAAGGACATATTTATTTTACATATCAAATAGTTCTCTTAATAAATCCAACTACACATCTACGTCAGTCAGTACCCATAGCATTTGAGCAGTTAGTCCAAAGCCTGTCTTCAGAACATAAATTATCGGATATAATTGTCGACATTTCAAGCTCTGCTTTCAAAGTGGTCAGGTGATCCACATCTCACCCTAAACCATACATAAAGACACATCCATTACCACAGCATCTTCATCTCCGTCCGTAGATTACACCGTAAGGACCACAGTGGGTAAATTCGTCTTCCACTGCCTAAAGAGAAGAAGTCTAACCCAACAAAACCAGTATAATGTACACTAGCATAGCATATAGTCATAGAATGTAGTTCCTAGCACCTTTGTATTTTCCTTATTTTACATGTTGTTTGTACCTGCAATTAGCCCTCGGGCAAGAACTTGCAATAAACATATCATCATTAAATATCTTTGATGCCACTAACTATTCAAATCTCTGTAGGCAGGAGATAAATGACTTAGCGTGACTCCAGACAAGCATTGGTTGTGCATAGTTAAAATGACGCTACTGTACATATGTCCAAGGCCATGCTGATATTATCATGTGGATGACAACCTCTGTATGCATGGGAAACCGCCCCCCCCCCTTAAAAAAACTGACGCGGGCGTCCGAATAAAAAAGTTTGACCATAACAAAGTTGCATTCATAATGAAATCTACGTACAGTGGTCAGAAAGGTTAAAGAATGAATGAACACACAGAATATAATTTCCCGAACATGATTGGTAATTTTTGTTCTTCAACATCTTCTTTGGAATAATGAATAAAGCTGCTTTGTATGATTTACGGTAATGGTGGATTTTTTTTTGGAAACGACCGAAAATTGATACGCGCCTGGATTGCATCTATATAATCAAATCAACATGGCGAACCGGTACTGGCTGGTTTAAAGATCCTTACGTCATCCCGGTGTGGAGAAAATTGTCGATATGAAAGCTGGAAAACGTTTTTCCTTTATTGACAACCTCAAAGGCTTTATATAGATCTATGTTGAACTTATCCTTTATCTAACTACAAAGTTGATAAAAGTTCATAGCTTACAACACGCTTGATATGGGAGACACTAGATTCCATACGATGGATTGTTGAATGTTTCTAAAGTTGATATTGATGTTACTCGCTCATGTAACGCATTTATTCTTCGTAATACATTTCCTATAGGAGTTCCGACGGCGAATCGGGAGGTTTGCCAAACTGGCGATTTGACCTACCAGGAAAAAGGGCAGGTAAATCGATTCATTTCCCCGTGCGAGTGGGCTTGAACTTGGGTAATGAAAGCAAGAGATTTCCAGGATTGACTTTACCTCCATTTCAGGGCCATGAACGAGTGGTGAAGGTCAAGCCCATAACCTGTCAGTAAGTGCTACTCTCTATTAAAAGCAAGCTAATTGACAGTTTGAACACCAGTTTTGTTCCAGAATGTCGGCTCGCTGTCTCACCTACTCAAATGTGCATTCAGCAGTGCGTTTCGGCTACTGCTGCGGTAGGAGGTTCTGCAAATACGGGTCTACACTGACTGAGCTCCTCTGGTGAAACGGCCTTACTTGTGAGGTACGTAGGAACAATATTCAAGTGAAAATTTGGTAAATCTCATCAACGAGAATTGATTGATTCATCGATTGATTAGATAAGTGAGATACTGAAATATCTGGTAAGTTAATACTGTATGATTCAATGACTTTATATGGTCAAGGTCAATTCGTATATGCAGACAACTCAAGTATCAGATTGCCTGCAATCCAGCAGCATGTACATTAATTTTTAATCATTGTGTACTGCATGGTTACGGTAATACATAAAACAGACGTCCACCATTGCAGCTATCAGTTACAGGTAACAGGTAACCTTCTCAATACTTTAATTTTATTTTTATCTTTATTTTCTAGAATCAGGCTGTATATCTTTATTCTATTACTATGGTCAGTTCTAAATCTATTCCAATACAATTCAACCTCTTCAATTGGGGGGGGGGGCGTGCATATTCGTCCAGTTTTATCCAGTTGTGGAGATTGAATTGTATTTGAACATTGTTTTACCTGGATGTCTAATATTCACAAACGAATGTTCTATATTTTTCTATTTATTTATTTATTCTATTTATTGGGTGGACCGACTACTCACTCTTTGCAGCCAGGGGCTGAATTGCGAGGAGCTTACAATAGGCAGGGCTAAATCGCAAGGGTCTGGAGCGAGCTGCCATTCGGCGCCACTCAGGCGACCTCAATACGACAGTAATTGCCCCAGGTGCGGCCAAGGTACTGTAGGTTTTGAACCGCTCACACCGCACCATCGCACATGTGGCGGGTTCTTTAACGTGCCCGGGGTATGGCTCTCCCCAGACACGGGACCTCCATTTAACGTCCTATCCGAGGGACGACTCATTTTCACTTGAGTAAAGTGAGGAAAGTTCGAGTAAAGTGCCTTTCCCAAGGGCACAAGATCGGCAGCACGGCAGGCGGATTCGATCCCGCAACCTCTCGGTCACGAGGCGAACACAATACCACTGTGCCACGCGGTCCCACTTAAGTACGTGTAGGATTGGGGAGCAAGACACAAACAAGCTGTTTGGTATGGATCATTTTATAACTGCGGATACCGATGAAGAAATAAACCTCATGTTCCGTTTTACTGAAACGCATTAAAGTTCATCCCCTAAAACCTACCGCAGCAGGAGACCCATCTCTGACCTGATATATGCGATACTTTGCAATAATGGATAGGTATTGATTATTACACAATACTTATCTTAACGTGTAAAATTGGTTTTCTTGAAAGTAAAGTGACGCTACCCGTACCGGTCGAAGTCCTGCCGCGGTCGAAGTCCTGTTATGCCACCCCATTTGCAATTGTCCAATAGTGAACGTGTTTAAACTACAATAATAGCATCTCATTTTTTAAGAGTATACTACATCTTTTGTTACTGATTTTTAGTAAGTAAATAAACATAGACTCATTGCTTTGAATAGTGTATAGATTGTTAGAAGAAAAAAACTTCATGTGATATATATGGCAGAGGATCCGGAAAGGGTTGCTATCTACTTTAAAGTTGATTTATGTCAATGACGTCAATCGTCAGTTATATTTCAATGAGGATGTGCTTTGCCACTCTGTTCTATTATATAGACTCATAAATGTTTTCACATAGCTTTCAAACTTCATTGGTGTTATGGACGCATTTATATCGCCACATCGGGATAATAATGGTATGTTTATGACGATTTATTTCAATGATCTCCGAAAGAAGCGCCCTGCAACAAATTAGGTAGTAAACTCGCTCCACAGTCTGATGACTACCCTATAGATTTTTCAGTAATACAAATAATTTTTGTGTTTTTATACCCAGCAAGGTCATCAAATCAGTGGTATACACTGTCAAAGTTGTCTGCCAGGTTTCTGATTTGCGAGTACTTTTCAATCATGCCCAGAAGTGAAGTTTTAACAATCTCAAACTTTCCTTAACTTGAGCTCTCACGATAACGGTCGCTAGGTACATGCCAAGCCATTTCTGGCAAGCAAGTTCATCTTAGCCGCGTCTGAACAACGTGACAGTTCAAAAGGTTTTCTATCCACTTCTTTGGTATTCCGCATACATGAATCTTCCGAATGACCCTCTCGTGACTGTATTAGTTGCCAGGCCATTTACACCAGAATAATTGATACTTTGCCCTTGCCTTCCAGTGCCTGCTATGCTGTTAAGATAGATATGCGAGCTTTGGGTCAAAAAACCCCGCACATTCAATGCGGTGAATGGCAAGTTATTTCAGTTCATCACCTCTAATGCATGATTTTATTTTCGTAGTTATCAATACTATCTTGCATTGTATTGCACTGCATGATACTGTATTGTATTACATTGCATGTTACTGTATGATATTATGTGATGTTGTATCGGTTTGCCCGCTAAATCCCCTTTTTACAGCCTGTGGCAAAATTGCCCGTTCGTGCAATTGATGACCCTGAAGTGCAAGAGTATGGAGCAGCCATCATGAGATGATAGTCCGAGTGACCCCAATATGACACTGCTTACCCTGCGGAGGCTAAGGGTCGGCAAGTAGCACGCCAAGTAAAACTCTCCATCTTCTCTTAAGATACCAGTGGTTTAAGTATTCACTCATTGTGTACGCATTAAACGTAGATATTACATTTTCAGGGGATTGAAATGCTACCATTGATGCAATAAAATCCGTTATCTTACAGACTATCATGTAGTAGAGAAGGGGATCTTCAGCAGGCAACTTTTGATATATTGTAAACGTACCTTCATTTTCAACAGCCCAGAACTTTTTCCTAACAAACAAGTTTTGTATTATACCCATACTTAGTTCTTTCATACATGCTTGTTGTTTCTGCATCACAAAGCGCCATTAGACACGCTGAAGAGGACATTTCTTGCAAGGAACTTCGGTGATCTACTAGCACTAATATAAACAGGATCCCACATGGAACTATATTATGAAATGACTAGCATGTCACTCTCGTATTATAGATTTGCTTGTGCCTTCGGTTGATACCTTTGGGATAACATTTCTCTAGTTCTTAACCAGGCGTCTTTGCCATTTATGTGGCCTTTGTACGAACTACAGAGTGGTTCATGTTTAACTTAAGCGGAAATCATCCAGGCCAGTTGGGGATACACGGCGGGAGCTCGCCAAAGTAAATCAGTCTTTCTGTCCGACACAGCGCTTCGTGTACCCAGTAGGGATGGTTTTATGCAGTACTTGCATCTTAGAGTGGGTCTTGGCTCCCATGCTGTAAAGTGACATACTAGTTGTGCATTCATCTAAGAGTCCACAGGCTATACTTCAAAGCTAAGCCGACAACTTGAGAAATGCAAGTAAAGTACATCAAACTTACAAAGAATAAGTCGGGTAATCAGTATTTCCATTTGATGATTTCGACCTCAAGTTATAGTCGTTCTTCTGTAATGACGAAACCAGATTCATCGGTTCGTAATTATTTGGATGTACTTTAAACCCTTATAATGAATTTAAGACAATAAAGGTATGCAGGCAATGACGCATACGGACTACTAAACAGGTGCAAAGGTCGGGTCGGTTAAGTTGGTTCACTCTGTACATTGCGAAAGGTCAAAAGTGCAGAGAAGTAATTTAACCTTACTGTCTTTGGGAAGGTGTGACATTACGAGTAGAACAACGGGCTTTCCGATAACAAGGAGGGGAATAACACATACTTCTTGAGAGCAACCTTTAACAATCCCCTTGACATACTTTGAGCAAGATTGACACAGGTATCCTGATGTCTTGTAGGAGTTTGGGGAATTTGGCTGAACGGTATTGATCTTGTGGTAATGCGTTGGGCAGGGAGCTAATATAAGATCAGCCACAGTCGATTCCACCAGGCCACAAAAAGAACAGCTATGAGTAATTTGTGGATTCGTAACCAGTAATCGGTCACTTATTCAACTGAAGCGGGTCGATATCGAATTCCCAGAAGGACATCGGTCCTTAGCCTAAGCAGCTATGTCAATGTCAAATCCGAGGATAGAACAACCTACGACTTATTGATGCAAGGAACTTGTGAGGGACATACGCACGTCTTTCTGTCTCTTTGGGTGATTGCGGTTCTCTGACCACTTAGTCGTATGTTTGCACTTTTAATGGTGGTTACCTTTCTAATTAAACACAATTTAGAATCTAGTGAAGATCAAGCGCAGTTTTAGACGAAACTGACAAATATGAATGGCTAGATTGTAGACATTATCTATTATACAAAGGAATTCACGTACAGCGAAAAAAAGGGGAATATGATATGCTTTATTTCACATGAAAGAGATGCTGGTAACTGTAGACAACATTTATACCAATTGCCGGAATCCATCCGAAAATGAATTCATCCAAAAGAATCGTTTACAGCACGATACGACTCGTTTATGGCGAGTATGATAGCCTCAGGAAGCCAATTGCTTTGTTAATTAGCCCACATCCTCGGCAGTCAGTTCGTACAATTCCGTAATGTTCGGGGTTTGCAAACGGTCCATTGAGAAGTGATTGTTGAGTGGCATTATATTTTCTTAAAAGCACCATTCATTACGACCTCTATTACACGGAATGGTTTAAACGCTCTTCTGGATGATCTGGCACCCCTATCCCATGTCAAATGGCATTGCACTTAGATTAGATTGGCTTGAACTTTAGCAACAGTGTAATCTTTAAAAAGAAGGATTTCCATAGATTATGACATTAGCAATGTATCAGTATTCTCAAGCTCTTACTCTATATAACACACATACAATAAGAAGGTCATGTGTCATTGAATGATTCATAGGCTTCTCGACCGTCACGAAATATGGCATGGAGACGTCCGTAGGAAAATCTACGGAGAGGGGTCACTGACCTTAGCTGACCTCAACCTATCGATGTCAACTCCGGACGCATGAATCTTCTCGGTGTCTGACAGTACCCTCGAACTTGGTATTCAAGGAACCAAATGGTACAGGAGCAGTGTTGGTATATGTTGTGAATTTAATCAGTCCTTTGCCAGAGCAGAGTAAAAAAAAAAAAAAAACATCCTCTTACCATGGACCCCGTATACAGGATGTGGCCTATTTCCAGTTCAGTGTCCTTTGGTTTACACACATTTGCAAGCACCACAGCAGGAGCTAGTATAATTAATGTTATAGCACTCAACCCTTTACGCATTTTCAGGCTGTCAGTCCAACGGCTCTAATTACCCGTTCCTTTCAAGACGGGACATTACAGCCACAAATATGACGTTTACCTTGACATCTGTGAACTCATTTATGCTCGTTCTCTACTCTGTTCATCATCCCACTACCATTGCAAAGATATGAACTCATAAAAACAGAGAACCCATTTCATCTGTACCATTCTGGAGCTACTGCCATGTATCTCCAACCGTTCCTTTCAGGTCCATCCACCGTGCACTATGCAAAGATCCACTACATCCTCAACCTTAGGTAGGTATTGCAAGCGAAAAGTGTGCTGCAGCATTGCAGCTACCCGTAAAAGAAACAATGGTGGTTTACTAATATCAGCACAATTGGGACATGGTAAGCTCACACAGATATGCAGCGATTTTATATCAGATAAAAATGTAAACACCAATATCATATAGATAGTAGTAACATGTCCATGTCCATGGCGGTATGCATACCATATACCATTGCATACATACATGCATACATTACACACAGGCTGACTCGTCGGAGTCGTTAACATAATTTTTTCATGCTCTCATCAGATCGATGTCGCAGGACTCGCAAATCCGGCCTCCCCGGACAGCGCGGTTGTTGCCAGGCAGCAATGCGATCCCGATCTTCTGCACCTTCTTGAGAATTGTTGGAAGAGTTTGAAGGCCTGACTTCAACCCAGAAAACAAGTGGAGGAAGGTTGACAGGTTACTGTTTTGTGGGACTGGGGGAACCTTTGCTCCAACAGCTCGCAGTTGAAGAACAGCTTTCTTTGATGTAGAGGAGACCAAAGCTTATTCAACAAGAAACAAAGTAGGTAACATATGTTGTTATCACGATAATATAGTATGAATTAAGTGTTCTTTCTAGATACGGTTTAACATAAAGATAAGCTTTACCTAAATACAAAACATTTGATGTGTTTTGCAACGTTTCACGGCATAACGTTGTACTGTAACCGTGCTAGAAATGACCATACTGCATGGAAAGGGTGCGCAGTCCAGTGATGAAAGCTTTTTATCAACCAACCTGAAGCAATGACTCATCCCCATGATTGAACCCGTTGATCACTCTGGAGTCTTTCTTTGACTTTGACGGAGAAGAAGAAAGGCGGTGGTCATAATTACTTTATGAAGACAGGGACCCTTCTTTAATTAGTACCGTCGAATGGACAGGAAAAGTGCACTACAAGAAGATGCCCTTCTTCACGTAATGGTTTCACCAAGAGGAGTGAGGAATGGCAGAAACAGTGGTTCCGTTAACCCGCGTGAAAATTACAAGTCAAGCTTGGATGAGGAGCATTCATCTTATGTCGAGTTAAAAGACTTTCTCGCACGGAGGGAATTTGTTAGCGCATCTTCAAAGTTTAATGCTCAAGGCAAGAAGAGCTACCTCCACACATTACAGGAAGTTTAGTGAACGAGGTTATACTTGGCTTTAAATACGGGTCATATACTGATCACAAATGAAAGCACGTATAGTCTTAACGAGACATGATTCTGAACAAGTTCATGTCAGAATTCTGGGCTCCAGAATCACTGTAATACCAGTAAAATACAAGGCCATGGTGCGGAAACCATATTTATTAGTAGCAGATGTCCCTGTAGATTGATGCAGAAAAGCAAGAGCGACAGAATACTACCTGTATACCTTCCCTGGAGATGGTGGCATGGCGCTAGATACCATTTTAGTTAGTGTTTACACGGCTTTTCAATCACGGAATTTCCATGAAAACATAATTGAAGTCAAAATTAATCATTTATTGCCATTTTGAAGTTTAAAGAGTTCGCCAACGTTAAGTTTAATGGGCATGTGACTTCCTTGTTAATCCGGTGTTTGGGAATTCAGAATGCCTTTAGGTTGATGAATGTTTGTCTAACTATGAAAAATCGATACAGAGGCCAATGTAATGGTCGGTAGGGGTCAGAAAAGGTGAACGTTGATGGGATTTAAGATATTCTGAGACCTAATAAAGAATGAGACAAGGCATTGACATGGTCTTAAAGGAGCATGTTTCAGAGTAAAGTTGAAAGACACAATGCTATCCAATTCTAATTGTATCATTAAGCCCCTAGGTAATAGGTTGGAAGCCATCGTTGACAATCGGAATGGAAAATCGTGATCTTGTCTATGCAGTTTCTGGGCATTTGGCATGGTTATCTGCATACATGGTATCTTGGGATGGATAACCACCAGTAAATCAATAGAAAACCACACGCAGACAGTTTCAACAATGGAAAACAGATTCTTGTTAACGTCGGCAAAATGAATGAAAGTTTTTACAGGAAATTGGTCGTAAAGCAGCATTGACCCTTGTAATCGTTGTGTTCAACATTCCATGTCGTAGGCTAGATTTGCATATCAATGTAGGAAACCATTTATTTGATTTTTCAACCAGCATACTTTTGTTAGAGTCGACTTCACACGTTGTAATCTGGAAGATGATCATTACACATGTGAAAGTCAAGTAACTTTTCTCTAAAGACTACCTTTACCTTCTGTCTGTCCCGTGTAATATAAGCTACAAAACTTGAGTGCAGTTCAACATTGTCACTTTTTTTTGCTATTTGCTACGTTATCACCAAACCGTATTCAATATTATCTATATCAAGTCATTTATTTTCTGCCATCAATTGGTGTGGTAAATACATTTTATTCATCATTAATTCGTTCTTCATCTGTAGTCATTGCATCGTGCCACATATGCAGTCTTCGTATATAATGCATTATGTTACTGCAGTATTGCATAATGATTGGTTAATCGATACCATAAGGTTATAATGATATAACTTATCCTTCCAATGGTACGCTACCTTGAATCTATGATATATTTTATCTATGATCCTCATAACTAATACAATATGGGCTTGGCTGTATATGCCAAAAAGACAACGATGAATTCTCATGAGATGCAAGAAACTTTTCCCACTCTCTCCCCCATCTCTCTCTCTCTCTCTCTTTTTCTCTCTCTTTATATATATCTATCTCTTTATATATATATATATATATATATATATATAATATATATAATTACTTCTGTATATATTTACATCTCTTTCCTTATCTCTCTCTCTATACAGATATATAGATATGTGTGTGTGTGTGTGTGTGTGTGTGTGTGTGTGTGTCTCTGTGTGTGTGTGTGTGTGTGAATATGTGCGTGAGACTGTGATCAGAGATTGCAATCTTGCGTAATTGCAGATATTCGCTTAAGACATTCTGAACTTTTTTACGTTGATTCATGGCACTTTAGACACATGGGCTGTCTTGAAACTCGTGATATATGGGTGCTCGCCCATCTTAACACATTCCTAGCGTCCTGATTGCGATCTCCAGTCGCTATTTCTACTCACTGTCAGGAAAGAATCGGTGTTTCTGTCAGATCGCAGTCTCGGCCTTGACATTCCCACAGCTGCGTACCCAGCTTACCTCAGACTCCCTACGCCGACCAGTGGTAATGATTTGCAGTAAAAAACGAGGCAAATATGAATCTTGGATTTTACCTCCGACCTTGTGTTCTTAAGTATTTATATATACCGTCAGCTTTGTGATTAGCAAAAAACAGTTTTCATCTACAGCCACCCAGTAATTTTACTTTTATGCCTTGCTTTGAAATGCATTTGCCGACCTGGCGGCGAACACTTTGAAGTTTACAGCTGCAGAAGTGCTTTGTACATGACTGAAATAAACGGTTGCCAACAGCTGTTATACATGAAGGTACCACGCCGCCCAGGCGTTTTTATTCACTGTTTCAATTGAATTTGTGCTTTATAGACACTAATGCTGACATTTATTCCATTTTATCGTCTGATAATCGACATTTACATTTATGTTGATACACTTGATGAAATGAGGGAGTGTGACTTGGCTGATATGAGGATTGTGTCGGTGTCAGTATCAAACACCTCTTGTCCTTTGGACTCAATACCATTCCATATATTGACTTGGCGTAAAGCGAACTGACATTGTTGCCATTCATTCTTCAGGTTTTTTTTCGTTTTACTAATTGAATACAACATGGGACATTGGGAATAAAGACGTTTACGAACGCGTAAAATTGTTTATGTCCACCAGTACTTTAGGCAAGCAATTTCAATGTTAATTCTGCAACAGACCATGGCGGTAAAATGGCCATTTCATAGACAAAGTTCGGGTATCCTCAACCGAACCTTTGATACTACCACTAAGTGAATGTGATCTTTCCATCTCGAGCAGATACAAAGATTATCAAGCATTGAAACAAAACTTATAAAACGCTATCCTTTGGATATTAATGCTTCTTTAAAAGTAGATTGCTCTTTACGTTTTACTTTTTGCCGTGATCTTCAATCACTTTGTCAAGTTTAGAAAACTATCCTAGCGTATAGCGTGCTATCTTTAGCACAAAGATCAAAGGACTCAAACTACTATATGCAGTGGCCTTATATACAATAAAACGGTCTACTTATTCAGGCTTTGGTATTCATAGCCCTTTTAACAGCTTTGGGAGATGGACAGGCACGAAATTCTGCATGCTGTCGTCACCAGCCGGGCGCCAAGTCCCAGCTTCTAGTGGTAAAGTTTTCAACGAAGATTAGATACTTTGACATACTTTTGCAATCGCGTACAGATCTCACAAATCGATTAGTTGGAATTTTTCCAATGCAATTCCGGTCTTTTTAAGTAATTGGTCGATATACGTCTTACCTATATCCGACTGGCTATCAGTCCATTCATCCATTCACTCATCATCTTGTCGAGGTCATCGTCTTTCCAGTTCTGTTAACATATCTACTCCATGTGACCCTTGCCCTGATGTAGCTTTTCTATAGTTCATAAGTGGGGACCATCAGCTTGGATGAAGTTTGCTTGCAACTTCCAATGCAACAAGTACATGCCATACTGAAGACCAAATGAAAGTACATATCTCCCAAATGTAACCTTTTCCAAAGTCGATGTCCTCGCAAGGAATGTGTGTCCTCCAGGCAAAGTTGCGTTCTTGCTGATCCCTATTGATTATCGATACAGTTGTCTTATTGCATTCCCGAGGAGATGCATTTAAAGTCTGCCCGGATTACGTTCCCCAAAGGAGGGCAATGGAGGGTCATGATAGATACATTACACACGGGTCTAGAAACACAGGCGATTCAATATTGATAATAGCTGAACAAAGGCTGTTATTGTTTGACATATACATGCCCACCATTCACCAAGGCACACACGAATTTAAGCAGCTACCTCGCGCCTTCAGGGGCCTTATCTCGCAGCGCCATAGGAAGATGAAAGGACTTGTCTGAATCAAACTATCTACCACAAGTGTATTTCATCTCCACGGCTTTGAGGGCAAGGTGCAAGCACTATCCTGTTATCGGCAGCCAACCCACGTTCATCAAGACAACATACAAGTAGCTATAGGCTGTTGTACAAATACATTTCTAATAGATGAGCTTTTTTACCCACTGATGAGTAGGTATGATTTGCTTTTCAGAACAAAATCTGCTAAACTGTAGTAAACATTTGGTTTTTATGAATAGTATCAGAAGTATTTAAAATCAAGTTTTTGCCATAAGTCTAATCATACAGCTACTGTTGAAATGTTGAAATATAAACAATACCTAATGACCAACCCCGGGGTGTAGAAATTACATATTTCATTTTGAAATTAAAGTTTCTACAGAAAATATTCGTGACATTGCAATCTTGACAAGTCAAATCTTTTCAAAATCTTCTTAGGTTTCTTGCATACTTATTCATGATCATTCATCCCTGCTAGGTATTATTCTGATTGGTCAATATTCTGTGAAATCTCCTTCTGAATTGGATCTGGTGATAATGCCAATTGAATACTGTCGCAGTGATGGCGCAATTCAACTTTGTAAAAGTTTGACTAGCTGTCAGTATCTAAATTATTTTTCAACAAGGATTTCCGCAAAGCAACAGGGGTCCCTATTTTGACTTGTACCATACACTATTATGCAATCGACCGCTATGATAGGTAAAATTGACCTACGGCTCCAGATACATAATGCATATAGTCGTGCCACACTTGCGACCCTTAATTCTTTGGTCTGATGCTCGTATGGCTTACGACCGCGACATTATATGCCACTTGCTCGTAATTCTGCCTTCAGAGCAATTCTCCGGTGACCGGATTACACTGCCGAATACCTGAACGTAAAACAGAATTTGCATCTGAAGGATGCAGGGACCGACTTGATTCCACCAAATTTAACATTCCTTCTTTTAAACGCCCCCCCCCCCCCCAATTTCTTACGGTAATTTCTTTAATGAATTGAAAACGATTGTACTGAAAAGTGCCTCTTTGTGATAATTTAAACAGGTTAAACGGTATTTATCAATAAAACATTCCAATATAACACGGATCAAGTTACTTCATGACCTAAAACACACGAGGCGTTGATATGATGGATGTGGCCGCAAATGAGCTGCAATGTGTGCGCGGGGTCACCAGGAAAACTGTTAAAGGTTAGGACCTTGGAAATATACTTATCGCATTTGTCTTAATGAATCAATTCAGAGTCCTCGCTATGACTACTAGACCAAATTTACCCCGTAAAAGAGTAATTATCAAAAGCACCAAGTAGCGCTCCGAAACATTGCTGGATCAAAGTGAGATTAATCCATTGTGACGTTGATTGGAACCAACAATGCAATTCGACTTATTAAGGATGCAAATAAGCTCAATTACGACTAATTAAGGTCAAATCAAGCACGATGTTTGATATTTTGACATTATATGTCATACTTCTTTGATAAATTGCAGCTACTAGTGTGGAATAAAGTATCAACAAAACAAAACATTACAAAGAATAATTGTGGATTGCAATTGTTGGTAAGAACGGCCTGCTAGATTGTACACTAAGGTGTATCAAATTCCGAGGTCCAAACTTTATCAAACCTCCCTGTCACTCTTCTTAGCATGATTACTTGTGCTGCACCTGCTGGATAGATAGGAAGATGATCCTTTGACGTTTTTCACTGAAAAGTTCCACATAACCTATTTTAGTGTAATTTACACCTTTCTGCAAAAATAAAATGTCCGTCTAAAACAAATATTGAAATACGTGACAAATAACCTGGTGGCACGTACATTATTTTAACGATGTGGCCGCAAATGCGACCTGAAGGAGGGTAACCAATATGTTGTCAAGTTTTACAACAGGACCCTACCACCGAGGCAGCCTGCCTTTAAAGGTAATTCCACAGTAATCATAAAACTATTTTTACGGTGCCTATCATCTCCCTTTGCCATGACGAATGGCTTTCATATACCACGAATAAAGCCTGGGCTTGAACTTGGAGCCTGAACCCGTAAACTCTATGAGGACTCGAGAAGCCGAGACTTGTGGTTACATCCTCTTTCCACAACAGACTGCAACCGCAATGCCTTCGCTGATGAAACAAAAATTACTTTTTTTCGTTAGGTGTTTTTTTTTGCTTTTAAATAATGCTTGTATAGCTTTCTTGATAGCCTCATTATGATTTAAAGGGTCAAATGAATCCAATGTTGGTCATTGTACTGTCACTCAGAGATCGCCATCGAGTGGGAACGCCCCAACGGGATATGTGTGGGTTTACAGTCAGGCTGGATCGTAATATCACACCAGAACTTGGAGCCAATGTTTATCCTTGCCTGAATTTTAACCTCACAATACAATATCGTGCATCAGGTACTGGTGCTGTGCACCACACATTATAAAACATATGTCTAGTAAATGCAAAACTGCAAATTGGGGATTATGAACTAAAAATATAAATTGCGCTATAAGATCCACACTATAAATTTTAGTTACTTCCGAAACCTTTGCCAAATAACCTTATATAATAGCCATCACCAAGGGCCTAATAACGCTACACCACTATAGCCTTGTCATTACCCCTGGCATTGCTCTCATAACTTCTAGCCTGTGGAAAATCTAAGGCCTTGAAAATACTTTCGACATTAATTTGGCCAATGACTCAACACAGCTATTATGGAATATCTCAAGATTTATGACTGAAATAACATGGTGATCGTTAAATTCAACTTTTCTACATTAAATGGGTTTTAATTTCTGAGTTTCCTAGAGGATGACGTTTACTACAAAACCAATCATTTTGGGTTTTGAGAAGGCCTCTGGGCTTAACAGGCTGTGGTTAAATAATGGTATACCAAGCCAACGGCAGATTAACCACGTCCTTGATCGCTGTTCCTAACAAATTGCAACATTAGTCAAGTTTAGAAACTCATTTTTAAAGTATTACAGGTTTGCCGTGTAATTTTCATCGTGCTAAGGGTAACTGTTAGACCTTTTTTATCACTGCTTGGTGGTAACGGTTGAAAGCTTGAGTTATTCGATAATGCACATATAAGATTTTAGATATTGGTTATGGAAGTTTTATCGAGCTTTCCAAACTCATTAGAATCAAATCAATTGTTCAAGGCTATACCGACCATAGATCACTGTAAAACCTTCGGTTGAAACACCTGTTATGTAACGTTGAGAGCATTTAAGTTGTATACAATGACTTTGTCTAGACTGACAATTTAGCTTCGGTCGTGTTTTTTTTTTTTTCGAAGTTAGTAATATGATGCCCTTATGCACACTGCCTAATTATAATTTGTGCTGGATGCTGCATCTGCTAATAAGAGACGCTCAAAGAATTTCCATTAGATTACGAGCGATTCTTTATGTTTACCATGTTTATTTCTTTTGTCATTCAAATCGAACGTACTTTTGAAGAATTTAAAACCTACGGACACTCAACACACTAATTTAATTACTGGACGGTCGCTCTGAGATTCATCCATGAAAATGGATGTAGATTTCACACAACTTTATTGTTTACCAAATGACTATCCCTTCCTTTGACAACAGTATTTAGACGGATCACTGACTGGATTTCTGTCCAAGATATTTGACTATTATTTCGGCATCCGCATCGTGGTAATGAGGATGCATGTATGCCTCTCTTATTGACTCTGCACACAATCAATAAAAATAATACTGAAGATTTACAGTTATCGAGATTTACGTGGAGTATCGGAGTGAGGGTTACACCTAGTAATAACCTTATCGATGCTTTGCTTCTATAAATGTCTACTCAAAAGCGTAACAGGAATATGAATAACAGCTTCGTGGCTTCCATAATTTCCTGTCCAAATCAATAGTTTATAATTTCTTTCAAATCCCTACCACTTCTATGGTGTTTTTGATCTTGTATATATGTAATATCCAAAAGCACTAGACATAAAAGCCACACACGACTTCACAAGCTGCGAACATTTGACAGGCTGCAAGCCATTTATCTAAGAGCTTTGTGTTGTTGAGGATCTAAGATCAGAAGAGCCCACAGACATGCTTGAATTGATAACTAGCTACGCGCTCGTGGGGTTTAGTGCACACATCTGAAGGGCAGGCCCGCTGCTGATTCAGAGTAGACAGGTTTGGCGGTACGAATCAATTGTCTTCAACCTTCCGTGTGACCTACGGATAGGTCAACACATCCCTTTGGAGAGTATTCCATATAGGTTGCACAGGGCTATTTGGTTATTGGCATTCTTTATCCCTTGTGTGTCAATTCAGTTACAGGTGGCCTTCGGAGTTCTAGCTTGCTATAGAATTTAGTATACTATCTTATAGTAGCCAACAAGTAAAGGTGAAACTTCTTCTAATTGTGTTTGCGTTTTATGATTTGTTTTTGATTCGATAGAATAACTCAAAAGTTATCGTTTATCGTCTTATAGTAGCCAACAAGTGAAGATCAAACTTCTCCTCATTGTGTTTGCGTTTTATGATTTGTTTTTGATGCGATAGAATAACTCAAAAGTTATCGATTATCGTACTGATATTGAGCAAAGCTTGCACATCTACGAACCCCACCGCCCAAATTTTCATGATACGTTCGACAAGTTCTTTTGTGTGCATCATCAGCTATATCAGCTTATTCACAATTTACAGCACGTCCTCGAACCATTATCTGCACCCCGGTTAAGCGTTCGATGGACATTTACCGCAATTACATATCGCGTTACCGCCAAAGTAAAGGATCTTAGGTAACCGGGATTTCTGTTTATGATAATTGCTTTTCTTTCATTCGACTTTGGAACAATAATAGAGCGCTTTAGCAATCACACCAGGCCACTTTACCAGTCGTCAACTATATATATGGACCAATCCAAATGTGGAGTAGGTACTACAACACATTATTGAGTATGACAACAGTTAATAAACTGTCTCCTTTAGGCTGAGTGTCAAGGTTTAGTCATAAAGAAGTATACATAATTTGGTGTTGCTTCAGACACCTTCAGAAACAAGATTGATCGGTGACGTACACATAATGAGTGGAGGTTGAGAAAGGTGAACACATGACAGAGGTTCTGAGGTTAAAAGAGGGTCTGAAATGGCCGAACCGCTCCGTCCTTCCCATTGAAGTGTCAGCTCTGCGACTGCCCCGGGCAATCTTCATGTCAACAGGAACCGCTCTTGTGACAGAATGTCAGCCGCAAGGACATGAATTTCAAAGTAAAGGTCTCTTTCTCAAAGAACGAGCCACCTTAACAGGAACATCAATCATTTTATAAAACATTTATCAATAGAGTGGAGGGAGCTTTTGTTCATTAACAATGGTGGTCGAGATGGAGTCAGTGATGTATCCATTGATAGGTATAATGTAAAGTAAACTAGGTACACGTAGAAAGTGAGGAGCCATGCTGATACACACGTATCCACAATTAGAGTTAAAAAACCCATACATTGTACATGTGATGTAATATTATATTTGCAGCATTTTACCACTTATTACGGGAGCAACAAGAGAGCATCTATCATGCATAACAAACACTGTTCTCTCGCTCGCAGTACTAGCAAGTCGCAAGGTTTGCTGGGGCCCAAGTGGTAAGACCACCTCATCGCTTGACCACATGTATCAAACTGCCATAGAAGCTCATCTGTCTTGGTATTAATCGTAGTACAATGCTAAACTTCACCGAGAGGAGGAGGGTTACCCTGTGAGCTTGGCTAAAAGTGAGCCCGATTAAAGCCGCATCGCTCTACAATCTACAGATATGTCATTTATGCTCCGTTTTAAGAATTACCCTTTGAGTTTGATTGAAGAAGAAAATATACTGCCAATTAATTCAATCATCCCCATCTTCCTTGAAAAAACAAAGTCAAACATACTGTGGTGTGTTCTTGCCAACCCCTCTTTCGCTGGAAATAGCTATATATAGGCGGTTAAGAGTACAGAATTGTGCCGCCTCAGTGGAAAGGGAGTATAAGTAATCGGGCACCAAAACTTAGGTATCATCTCAATGAAAACGCGTTATAATCTGTATGTCGGAGACGTTTTGGGAATAATGAGTTTTTAAAGTGATTGATCACTGCTTTGATGATTAATTTGATTTTTATGGCAAACGTCTTGTGATCAAGATAAAATTTCAAATTCCTTGATGGTGTCCGATACTGCAGAAACATAGTTACGTATTCAGTCTTGGTCACCAGGCTCGATACCTTTACAATGATTTATGTGGGGTATTTCAAGTTCACCACGGCTTGTCGACCTCATCTGTAAGCTGCATACATGACGAATCTGTAGGTCCATGGTCTTGTACATACCGGCTATCCTCAGCACCCTGCCATGACTCTAAACGCTTAGCTGTAATCACCGGAATCAGTCAGAATTTATGTGGCCATTTCACTTTCAGGCTTGGTGTTGAAAAAGTTGTGTGGCTGTTAAGTGTGGCATTCGTCAGCCTAAATGAATAGATAAGTAGGCGGGTGAGGTACCATACATTCTTGTCCCAATGGTTTACATACAACGTGCCAAGACCTTCGAATTTGTTATCACCATGCACAGTAGAGACATATTCTCTGGATAGTTTTAAAGAGCTCTTGCAGATAGATGTGCAAAAGCTAGGTGTGACGGGTCGTTCAGTGTAATATAACCAGCTGCTGCCGCGCCAAGTGTCTTCGAAGCTGGTGTGTTACGCCAAAGGGTGGTTATACCGGCTATACAGATACAGAAACAGATACAGAATGAAGATTTGTTCCCCAAAGTAAACTCTTCTACGCACCAGCAGAATCGATTGAAAGTCATGTACAACTTCGTACTCGCCAGCAAATCAACCCAGCTCTATAAGAAGTAGAATTAGGCGCTGTGTAGTGCTTCCCATGTTAGGTTCACTTTGACTATGCTACAATATCTTATCGGAGGGCACTGCTGGGGTCAAAGAGAGCACGAAGCATTTCAAACGGAAATTGGAAAGTTCATGAGCAAAATCTTACCCAGGATCTGTCCCATATTTTTCCAAATGCTGAAACAAACCATTGAACCATAGCAATAATCCCCTACCATGTTGAATTATAAAGTTCACGGACCCCTAGGTTAAACTTCAGATAGGCGTGTCTCAAAATAACAACTCTTGAGAAGCCAAAATCTTTCTTAAATACTATATAAGAACGGCATGTATACCAACCTTCCTCACATGCAATTTCTCTGTGGTATGCAATAACTTCCTCTTTTTTGACATTTCTGGGGACTACTTTTCACCAATTTGGACATGAACCATGGAGACGGATGACCATTTGTCGGAAGTCAGTAAATGTTTTGGTAGTTTACGAGGACGCAGGTGGTTACATAGCTACGGCCAGTTATCCCTCAGCCATTGCGTTATGAATAAATAGTCTTTCAGGGACCAACACAGCTGCTGCCCGTAGCGAAAGGTGACCTAAATCAAGGTCAAATGTCATTAATCCTGGCGGTGGTCAGTCATAGGGCCAGGTTCATTGCCCCCTAGTTTTGTATGTATGTAATGTTGTGCGTGTATTAATGTATTTTATGTAGACCACTGGAAGAATAGCTGGCAACATAATGTTGTAATAGCTAAAAGAGGATCTGAATAAAGTCAAAGTCAAAGTCAAAGTTGCTGATATGGATACGAAGAGTTGCCAGGATGGACAGGTACAGGAGACCAAACGAAACTCGAAATGGCGGCAACTGATAGAATCACGTAGTGAGTTATTCCTTCTCCCTGGTGATGTATAGGCTTTAGACACCAGTTCTTTTAGTTACAAGGGGTCTGACAGCAGAGAGGGAAGGGTACATGTTAGATGTCGTGGGACTGTAGCTGCCCAGTCACCACCCACAAAGGGCTTCATATGCCTACCATGCAGCAGGACCTGCAGATCGAGGATCGGGCTACCCAGACACATGAGAACATGCAAAGGAGTACGGACCTCCCAGTAACAATCGTCACAAGCTACGAAACAGCCATCAGATGCCGTGGAGTACCTTGAAACATGGCAAAGACTTTTTTCATATACAGCCGTACTGAAACGTAAATTTTACATCCTTAAATGATTGGTGATCCTTTTAGTTCAATGTTCATGGAGAAAGTATCGATTGTATAGAATGCCTTTTAATCAGGTAGCTCCTCGTTTGTGGCGTCTAATATCCTACGATATAGACCAACAGTTGCCACGGACAGTCTGCATCTTTGCTGTAGTCACATCATAGTCTCCGCTACAATGAACTTTGGCTACAATTGAGTCCATAAGGAGTAGTGCTGGGACAGATTTACAACAAATTGGCGAGATGGGTCAAACCCTGTTTTTGACCCAGCTCTTTTACCTAGCGGCGCACACACTTAACGACCGAAATCTTGACCTTTTCGTTATTGCATGACCTCATTAGGTTATTACTGTGACCCTTGCTTTGATGCTGTGTTCGTCGGTGTAACTTACACTTGTTACCCTTGGTCAGTTCTGGATTAGCACGTCATTATGATGGAAACACAACGGTTTACATTGTATTTCATAAGGTACACACAGCGAATGGGTTTTCGTTACATTTTGTAAAACATTGTGACTTACTTTTTTTGAAGATGGAATAATTGTATGCAGACGGGAGGGTTAACTTGAAAGTAAATTAAGTTTAAAGATTTGTCTTGTGACGTAAAGGAAAATATTTGTTACTAGAATCATAGACGCTCCTTTGATCCTACAATTCACAATATATGAAGGGCTATAGGTGACTGAAAAGTCTACATTAAAGGGTGAACGTAGTCCTGGCAACGCGCCAGAAATGGTAATGATAATACGGTAACATTTACACATAACACATAACTTTCACAGATGGCTCCATCATAAATACTCTACGGATACTCAAAAGATATATTCAGATAATACTAGAGACCTTAAAAATCATATCATACTCTTGAATGTTTCCGAAAGGTAATAACTAATAGTGGAGTCAAATAATGCTACAATGATACCAGTTAATCAAAGTCATGTTATAGTTTGTACGGTAATTGATGAAACGCAACATCAACAACTGGCAGGGTTGAATCAATCAATCAAATGTCCGCGGGCATCAGATGATGATTTCATTTCATTTCATTTCATTTTATTTTATTTATTTATCCAGGGACAACATGTCGCCACTAGGGCGGTTTTCAATGGCGGTTGTAGACATCTCTCTCAGACATAGGACCTTTAGCTAGCTTTGAAGACCCCTGATTCAATATACTTAAAATTGATTAATTTGTTTCCCGTTTGCTTGAAGCCTTCCAGACGTGCGATGCGACCTTTTTCTTGTATACAGGCTTTTCAGTTGATGTCATCTGCGCTACTTGGATTACTTGTACATATACTGCGTATGTCTGTAAAACAAACGAAGATGCTACTGCATATTCCAATTGTCCGCCAACATGGTGCACGGTCGTTGTGAGGTTCAAATTCCATAATCACTATGACGTCAATGAAAAAGCTGCGTATCGCTTGAAGAGAACGATATGTTATCATGAAAGCCTGTTCATTGATGATGCGATTCGTTCTCATTTCGCAAGGTGGCGTGTGTGTTTCCATTTCGTAAGGACGACCTGACAGCTATCGTTCGCACCATAGATATTGATATGAAAAAGTAAGAAATTAAAAGCCATATTGACCCTTTCTGCCTTCCTCGCTTCCTTCTAACCCGTTTCTAATTACGTATATGGATTTTTAGATATATCAACGAGCCTCATCTTAAATAGCTTGGAATTCATCCAAGGCGATAGGCAGGACCTAGGGCTGGCACGAGAATTTAGGAACAAAAATAACCTTCACCCCCATCAAGTATTTAGGCCCCTTTGAACATCGCACAGCGAACGGATGAGATTTGTTGTTATCTTTGGTGTCATAATTTGAGTATGGATTATGCAAGGCGTAAACGTGTGATTTAAAAGACAATTAAACATAAAACGTAAAAAAGTTCGTCCTTTACCTATGAAATTAATCTTTGTTCCCTCAGTGGTCGCAGAGTGGCCGCAGCGCGGTTTCTGCGTCTAAAGGGAACGAAGATGAAAAGAGAGACATCTCTTGACCAGTTCGGTCTAGACAGTGTGTCCTGGTTGCATATCGATCTGCTAGCTTTGTCAAGTCATGATAATGTTATACCCACGTGAAAACCAGCCCCTGTGTATCCGCACTGGGTATCCCTCAACTCGAAGCTTTTCAGACAGATTTAATATTCAAACACGGGACTAGGCGTAATGCACATCTCCCGCCCACCCAGAGCGGTGCGGTTTTAGAGTGTCTCGCCCGGCGAAGCTGTTCCGGGGTCTGGGATGTTACCTGCCGTGCGCGGAAGCGGCTGCCTGATGCCTAATAGCTGAGTAAGGATACGGCGGCGTTCTGTAACGTCGGGAGAGGTGTTTAACGTCAGGCGAGTTAAGCCGCGGACGGCTGTTCGTTTGCGACGGCGGTGCGAACTGTTCTTTATCGGGGTCTCCCCGTTTGCAACTGAACACGGTTTAGGAGGTAAGCTACTAATATAAACATTGTAAAGTCATTGTAAAATGTCATATTCCGATTCGTGCTTGTGTATAGTTTTCTGCTTATAAGGTCTTATACATGCTGTTCTATGGCGTATTTTGTATGTTGTAGCGGATAGCTGTGAGTTGGGTGCCACAATTGTGTCATATTTTGTATGTTTGTAGAAAGAAAAAGATATGTTACGTCAAAATCTTTTCTGAATGTTTCGTTGTATTGGCTACATTTTTACTGCGAGTTACAAACACTGAGTTTCCTTGGGCACGATAAATGCTGTTTTGTCCTATGGCGGCTTCAGTTCGAAACGTCACACACAATTGTTTATTTATCAATTTTTTTTGTTTGACGCGTGGTTCACTTAAACGAGTTTCTCTTTACGCTGGTACAATCAAATTCCTGTCTGCTGCATGTATGGTTTAGAGTTAAGTATATGTTCTATATGTTGAACCTGCTAAGGGATTTACATGCAGCATGGTAGAATCAGATCCACGAAATCAGTCCATTTCCTGTGGTGTGTTATCTTGATGCATTGTACGAACATAGGGAAGACGCCGCTTGATTCCAGGAATAGTAGTGCTTAGAGCAAACCACTTATTCATACATCCGTGAGGGGGATTTTAGGATTGGTTTTGTAGTGGTGGTCATTCAAATATTAGCAATTTAGTGTGTGTCATCGTTTTTTACTCAGGTCTGTTATTTTTTTCGCATGTCTCCTTTGTAACATGAGGTATTCAACAGTGCTGTGATACAGAGCTGTAATTATAACGTTTCGCGTGAGGATGTAATAACCAGGATGCAGGGTGTATTGTTGGGAATCACAGCATGTGGGCTGGCTGCATTACTTATTACAACCATGCATTAGCGCTCCAGGAAATAACGTCAAAATAACAAGCTTAAGCTCTACTCTCAAATTTAATGTTCATAGTCGTTCTTAAACAAGTATATGTATAGCTGTCAGACAAAGAAAACAATGATAAAAGTGAAGCAGGCCCATGCAAAATGTTGTAGAATGTATCGTTTTTAGAATATCATCATCATTCAGAAACAATGTGTAACGGCACCAGCACCCTTAAGGTGGTATATCTCACTTCACTTGGGGTACCGGTGCGGCACTGCGGGGTTTATTCACTGCGGCACTGTTTTGTTATTTTCGCCGTTGTTTAATAATTCATATATTGCGTAATACGTAAAAGTATGACTTAGAAGACAACCAAATACACAAAACGTAAGAAAATTCATTCTTTATCTCTGAAATTCGTTGAATCATCTACGAACATCACAGTGCCGCACCGGTGCCCCAAGTGCAGTGAGATACCACCTGTTTGTTCAGCTTGGTTCAACAAAACATATCACTATTCTTAGCTGCGAGAGAGCTGCTCCTAATCGGATCTTCTTTTTTATCTTGATTCAAATATCTTCACGAGTTTTGACTGTGATGAGAATCTGTTCAGCAGACTTCTCTCTGTGTAAACCTTATCTTGCTGCTGCAGTTTCCCGGAGTGCTCAACCATTCATCAGGCTTTCCCCGACAGATATCGGTAGACTAATAAAGGTGGGTTGTTTACCACAACTTCAGGAAGTGCTTCTCTCGAAAGAAAACGCGGACTGGAATCAATTCACTTCCTTCAATCTTCCTTAGGGGTGTAAAACCCCCGGAGTAGATGTGCATACGTATTGGAGGGTTCACACCAAGACTAAGTGCTCCATTATAGAAGTAATGCCAAGTGAAGGCCAAGTGGGTGGTCCGTCATTGTACGTTGGGAAATTATCACCATAGTCAGGGCATGGACGTGGTGTGTATGCAAACCGCGACCAGAGCAGCGATGCGGTGGTTATACAGAAAAAGAGGAGACACACACACACACACAAACACAAACACAAACACACACACACACACACACACACACACACACACACATACATACAAACACACATACACACATACATACTCACACACATACATTAACACGCACACACACACACACACACACACACACACACACACACACACACACACACACATACACACACACACAGACTCACACATATACACATACACGCACACAGGTATTGCACACAGACACAAAGGCACAAGCGCGCGCGCACACACACGTACACACAAACACACACAAGCACACAGACATACATACATACATACGAACATACCCGCACAAACACGTGTACATACTTCACTTGTGAGCGCTCATACATACATGGCTTAGTGTATAGAAGTGATCCAGAGTTTAGATGTTTATCATAATCTTAAGTTTAACTCAGGGTTCTTAAGATAGTGCCACGCAATATTAGATTTTTGCTTGATTTTCATAAAACAAGTAACAGTAACATATTGGTAAGATCATTGTCTTAAGCTTGTGTGACGAAGCAATTTGTCTTGACAGACATCAAATTCGATTCGATGTCAAAGACATATTACTCGGATCAACTGAATCAATAACTTGTTACATAAACATCATTTTATATCCATATCTAATACAGACGGATGGCATGTCGGGGTTGTAGATGTAAGTTTAAATCAATATCATCTTCCCTAAGCTATGCACGGCTCATGTACAATACATAACCCGTCATTGTGTGTGTCAAGGGCACTTTGGTGTTCCTGAATGACGGTTTTAGTAATTTCTGTTAACAAACCACGGTGAGCGGTTTGACAACATCCTTGGCTTCCATTCCCACCAGTCTGATGGCGGTGTTTTTGACGAAATGTCGCGTGTAAGATGGTGAAGACATGATTATTCTGAAAATAGTCAAGATACTTTACTTTAGTAGATTTTTTCCATTGGGTGTTGGCAAACATACATCTTTCTTTATTGACAACGACAAAAGTACAGCGACTTTCGTAAGGTCTACATGACAACTACTTACAGTACAACTAAACACATATATATGGATATCTATAGGTATGGATATATCAACATAAAGGGTCTAGCATGTCATTTACACTATTGGTTCTACGGTATAAACAATCGTGAATATATTTGCCTACTTGTACACAATGTGGATTTTCGCCTCCCAGAATGTACTTGAATTTATCTATCGAACAAAGAGTAGCAAAGTCTTTAGAGCGAGCGGAAAGTAATGTGAACAGACATATGTATATGGTAGCAGGTAGGGGTGGGTACGGGTACAGAAACTTCAGGTCCGGACCTGAACCTGGACCTGATTCAGTATGTGGAAACGTGTGAATGGACAAAACTCAAAACAATGGTCCAGTTCGCTACAAAGAAAGTTGTTTTGTGGAGTATTCGACTCCCATTGGCGTTTTAAACCCTACAAGGCAACTGCCTCTCTACAATTGGCTTTAAAAAAGTCACGGGTCTTAGTGGCAAGTGTGCAGATGTTGACACACTAGAAGCACCAAATCCGTAGGTGTTTTTGGCACCTTTAGACAGATTAGCCGTGAGGCTCGGTGGGCATCACTCCACCGTCATGGGGGCAGGGGCATGGCGAGTATCGAACTCAGGACCTACTGATTCTGATTCCAAAGCTCTAGCCGTTGCGCCACAAAAACACCTTGGCTGTAAACCTTTGTAGAAATGACTATAGACTCTACCAAAAATAAAGAAAACATGGGGTTATCTGGCAGGCCAGAACCAAGAGATTCTAGGCTCGAATTGGTTGATTTTCCACCAATGTTTTGCCATGGAAAGTGGATACTACATGACTTTTCTCTTATTTCACCGAGGTGGAAATGGATTCCAAGCTCCAGATAGGGACGTCTCTCAAACAGGACGTAAAATGGAGGTCCCATCTTTAAGGACACCTGGAGCACATTAACGAACGCACCACAATTGTGGAAAATAGTAAGGGTCTTTCCTGGTGTGAGTGGTTTGGACGCACCTGGGGCAATTACTGTTGTATTGAGGTCATCAGAGTTAGCACCGAATGGCAGCCCCTCCAGATCCTTGGGATTTAGCACGGCCTGTTGTAAGGTACTTACAGCCCATGGATGCAAAGAGCCCATCCAATGATAAGACAGATTCAAAATAAGAGATTCAAAATAATCAAAATTTGTTTAAAATCCAGTAACGGTCAACAAAGACTACACATGAATATTAGTCATAATAATAATAATATTAATAATAATAATAATAATATCTTTATTGCAAATTATGCCCAAAGGCTAATAGTAAGTACACACGGAAATACAATGATGATAGTGATATGGTATGGTATACAATAATGAAATGAACATAAAGTAAAATGAATTCGTTCATAAGCTTAAACGGATGATACTGGGTTTGTTTTATTTTCTGTATGCAGTGCAGCATGAAATTCTCGACATTTTGGGAAATATATCTATAACCAACTCTACTGTTGGCTGTTAAATCATCACCCCTCTTCCCCCTTTGATTCTTTGTACTTCTTCGGATTTAATCGACTATCAATAAACTATGCTGCAATTACAACGGCCTGCTACTTATGCATGTAGAATCGACCAGTGGGACCATTTGTATTCCATGACGTTCTCGGATTAAGTGCCACGAGCCCTTGATATGCTATAGGCCCGGAGGGTACACTTACACGATATCTAATTCTTCTTTCTTGAGCAATTCGCTTTGAACTACACTCCCCTTTTTGTCTGAAGATGTTATCTGTGCGCGCAGTGGCACTAATGATGATTCTCTTCGCGCCGAGTACCGCCATGCTTCTTAAAGCGAACCGTCAGTGGCAAAAGGTATCCTCAGGCTAAGGAAATTGTAGCACAGACTGTATAATTTGATGTCTAGCCACTGCAATTAATGGCATTTGGCGCCTTCCTCGACGTATGCCTTGTATCAATGGCTATTATCCCACTCTGAGTATCTAGAATCGATATTTCAGCAGTTGCTAATTATGATGTTTATTTCTGGTATTATATTTCAAACGCAACATTTCCATGAGTTATCCTTTGTTTACGGTTGAAGGTTTATAACTTTATCGAGTGTAAGGATCATCTTTATGATCATACTTCAGCACTTTAAATTTACCACGCGTTGATTGACAATTTCTATCAAATACTTTCGCGCAACAAGCTCGTATCAGCAAAATAGTATTCCCAACTTGTAGTTTTTAAAATCCCTTGAGACAACTATGTTGCTTTTTAACTCATTTAGAATGTAACTATTTGGTTGATGCCGTACCGATTGAGATCTTTTCAGAAAGAAAGTTGATCCTCTCTAGGTCTTTATTGCACCAAAGGGCACTAATGGTTGATCGGCTTTCTGATTCCATCATTACATTACTTCCAGTGGGATACAATGACTTGTCCTTAATCACTTGTCGATACCAATTAATTTTCCCCCGCTTCCAGTCTTGTTAAAATCAGCTTCTATGTCAATATGTGCTTGCTGTTGGTAAAATACAAACGAAATGTGAATGGCGTCTGCAGAGAGGCCATGTTTTAACTTTTTTTTTCGTAAACAAAACATTGTGTTGATTCAATTGAAGAAGTATGAACCGATATTGTTGCTCAAGGCCGTTCAAATTTGCTTAACAGGAAGTAGGGAGCTTTTACAGACAAAATGTGAATGGCGTCTACAATTGCAAGAAAGGCGATGTTGTATCAGCATTTGGCAAAGACAGGGATGATAAATCAAATTTGAACCAACTTTCATGATTGTGTTGATTCAAAATGAAGCAGCCTTGAACTTATATTCTTGCTCAAGGCTATTCAACCTTTGCAGAGTAGGAAGCTTCTCTAGGAAGAGGAAATGTGATTTTATCGGCGTTTAGACAGCCCTTGGCCCCATAGCGGTATGGCAGGTCAAGTTGCCGGCAGACCACTTTAAATTACTTGTCTCTAGGACGAACTTCCCACCTCCATGATGGATTGCCAGAGCTTTAAGTCATCTCGGGTAACTTTCGGTTATACTGATTGCGTGTTGACGACTGTTAAAACAGTAGGTCAGGCAGACCAAAAGTTTCCTCACGTTTGGGGAAGCCGGTTGTTCTCTCTCTGAATCTCAATGCCATGGGTTACGAATGATGCTATATTCTACCTGATGCATGTTGGCGGCTGATATGTATGATATGTGAACCCATGGCCACAGTTTTCTTAATATCTAGCGGAGGAGTTTCTCTTTCTCTGAGACGCAAAGTTTTCTACCCTAAGGCTACGGTAATTGCTGAGGCACAACTCTTGCGCGTTCATGAAATTAACAGCTGGTAACGTTACGTTATTGGCTGACAAATCTAAGCAACAGAACGTAAGAAATAAGCCCATAGATAATTCATATAGTTATATACAGAAACATATACTCAATCATGCCAGCCTGAATAGCATACATAACTCGATGCTTTTAGATACGCCATTTTCGGTGAAGCTGAGCTATGGTATGCGCTTGAGACATGATGGCCTTGTATGGACTCACAGTCACAATTACAGTAATATGTGATGGGTAGGCATGGAAGTGCCGGTTGTAATAAGGAAACCCGTTCCTTACAGCACGTACTCAGCAGTAGGCAGCCTCTTATCAGCAATTTGTCAGAAACATTGTCTGTGGACTCATCTAGGGAACAGTTGATGAATTATGGAGTAGTTTCCGGTGGCTGATGTGATAGTGGAACATCAACACAGGAATGCATGCCATTCGTATAACCAAGACGACGTCTTTTTCGTTTGATTACAGATTTAGTGTGCTGTAGGTTTTGCATGTGCAGGGAGCTATTTGCTAAAAATACATTTTTCGTTACTTTGCCGATTTTCCGTCAGGTTTGCATAATGACTGGCACAGGAAGCAAGGCATTCATTTGTCAGGAGGGCAGTTTTTATTAGTTTGGAAAAAAACTCTATTAGAGTGCGTCCGCATATAAAAAAAATAAGAAGTTGGCAACGACAGTGACGCAATATATGTGATGTTGTCAGATAGTCACACAATTACAACACTGAGTCAATTGAGGCTCGCAAAGCATGCAAAATCATATTTGAGAATTGGCACGCTGACATTACTCCAAATTGCCTATCTTAAACAATCGCATGTTGCTCCTCTGTATAACTTCTCCCACAAGGCATGCACTTTGCAAGTAGGTGAAGGTTAGACGTCAAATAAGGTAAAACGTCAAATATTACACATAAATCCAGCTGGATAAATAAATACACCCTTCTCTTGCGGCGGCCATGATAGATTTAAACAAGTTCAATGAGGCATTTGAAAGACTGTCCATTATAATTAGCAGTTCAATGATAGTCTACCAATTAGCAAAGTGACAAACAAGACAATGGCTGCATGTCCGTCAAATATTTTCGTTATTATGTTTTTTTTAAAATCTCTTTAGGGACTTTGGGATCAGTCTACGCTACTTTAAATTGCTACATTTTTCGGTACAAAACACTAGTTATTATATTTATCATTTGATCTTATATTGTGAAAATTTGTGTGGTTTTAGGGAAAACTAAATGGGAGCTGATTTTAGAAATAAGTTTTGTCTGTTTGCCCCTATTGACTTCGTCTTCGATCTATCGTGTTTGCCGCGTGAGAAAGGTGCATCCTGTCGGTGTTTTAGATAGCCTCAAGTTACTTGATTTAATTCGTGTTATGCACATCACGTCTTGCCAGAATAATTGTTAAAAATTTGATATCCCTTAATTCATTACCGATAAAAGCTGGCCATCAGAGACCAATTTATCGGATAATTACGTTTCGCGTGAGATGTCTAGTTAAATGGTATACCAAGAATAGGTGATACTTAATTTTCCTAGGGCTACGATACGCTATATATAATTTAATAAATGTATGAAATATTATAAGAGATGATTCTATTATCTATTATAAATATATTACATTCCTTTCATATGCTTTTTATAAACACCGTACTGTTTTTTTAGTGCAATTTTGAAATTACATTAAGAGTAATGAGTCAGTCTGTGTGGAATATGTACAAAATGATCATGAAATGTAGCATTAGTTTATTTTCACATCAAGCAATCGGATCAGGAATTGTCTTTATCGTACTAGCTATCGTGATGGGTCGTCCGGTGTAATATAACCAGCTGCTGCCGCGCCGCGTGCCTGCGAATCTGGTGTGTTACGCCGAACGGCGGTTATACCGGCTATATAGATACAGATACAGATAGCTATCGCATCAGGCGTCCGGTTAATCAATTGTATTCATCCTGACATTAACATGTGCATTTCTCGCTAACCTTTCCGATATAGATGCGTTCAAACCTTACTTTAAGTCAGTTTGCACTAGCAATGCTACCCACGCCTATCTCTCCCGAACATGTGGTCCACAGCGTCACTACCACGTATTAAACAGTCATGCCACGTCATTCCGACTCGGGAAAGTCATCACTCATGAAAAGTCGTTACCATGGCAACGTTCGGAACAGGACTCTGTATCAATATGACCAGTTCTGGTGTTAAATTGGTTAAAACGTTAGGGAATTTTGTCGATCAATTTTTAAGGGAATGAAAATCGTTCTAGCTACATACCATCCATTATGGTATCTCTGGCTAAAACTTAGCAACCGAACCGAATACTTGAAGTGCATTTAAAATCGTACCAAAGTGAATATCCAAATTGCGACCAAACTTCCTATTGTGATAAATTTAATAATCAGTACTGTGAAAAGGTACCATGAGTCGATATTACTCAGGTTTACCTCATGTTTTATTGTCATAATGCGATTAAGGCAAACAATCATTTATAATCATCTTAGCCTTCAATGGGCTGGCTTGATGATGTAGAGATCAAACATAATGAATGTCCCCTACTTACGGACCCACAGAGCTAACATTATTATAACATCAAAACTTCACATCGATGTAGCATTACCAGAAGGGTTTCTGTGAATCTTTAGATATGGCTTACAGGATAAGTGGGTGTATCCCTTGGAGCATCTTTATAGAAACGAAGACTTGAGGAACTAACACGGACCTGGCTGTTGTATCGAACAGTGATGGCTGTGTAATCAATCATATCTGCGGCCTGTCAGCTTGAGGATCACTGAAAGGTACTTCAGCTGTTGACTGATAATGCGCGCACCTCTGACACTTTGGTAGGATATCATATATTTCTTAGAATGGAATGTCTTTTCTAAGATGTATTGCGCTACGTTATAATTCTCCTCGTTGTTTTGAATAACATCTTTGTTACAACATCAGCTTTATTCTAGTCAGACAAAATCGTACTCTTGCCAGCTATGCTAGCTCCCAGGGAAAACTCGGCTGTATCATAGGGAGTATATGTACAGAAATCGATTAATATACTCGATCAGTCACTTTTCTATCTAGATCCAGAGAAGTACTGCTTACTCCGATGAGTGATATGAAGTCAAATTTGATAACTCGTTTATGGTTTGATTGCCGCGTGAAAACAGCTTAAAAGCCTTGAATTGCCGGCTCATTGTAGCTTGCAGATACTGCCAAATGTGACCCCATTGCCGCATCGCAATTGTCGAACACTTACCAGAGAGTTCCTGCAGGCTGACGCCATCACCAATAGTTTTCGTTCTGCACCAGCGCTGGCTTGACTTACTGCCAATCCCTGAATGGAATGCCGTCTATTTCAATTAAGATGGTTCTGATTCGACATAATTAACTATTCTCAGAGAATTAAGGGTGGCTTCAGCTTGCGTCCTGTTGTCTGGGTGACAAAGGCGTGGCCATTTTTCATGATGTTGGGAACCTAATAGACTGCTGCGGATTGTCTCCTCCTGTCATAAGTTAGTTTGACTGTCCTGACAAGGTCTGACCCGCGCGTAATGGAAAAGTACAGAGTTTCGTGAGTGTGTGCGTAAACGGAAGCGGAGTGATGCGGCATCTGTGTGAGCAGGCTGATCACACATCCATCAGTCGGACTGTCTGCGGGTTCCTCTCACCTTACCCAGACGGTTCACACGTTCGCACAGGTCAGACTCGATTCAGTTTATTCAGTTTATTCAGTTTATTCAGTTTATTCAGTTTATTCAGTTTATTCAGTTTATTCAGTTTATTCAGTTTATTCAGTTTATTCAGTTTATTCAGAAAAACAATCAGCAGTCAGTATAAAAACAAACTGAATATCACTGATTTTACAACTTGTGAATACAGAAATATATGTATAAACAGTAATAAACAATTACAATACATAACGCAGAAACACCTAAAACAAAGTTGTACGTAATGCCTTACAGAGAACACCGAAGTAAGGGCAGGAACGCCATACACACTAAGTAACATTAAGATGATTCGTTATACAAGCGGATGGCCTGGTGCAGAAATGACCTTCTCAGTCTCAGTGTTCTTATAAGAATGATACGCAATAATATATGCTGTCCAAACTCAACCATCGAACCAAGGTTTACGTGCTAAGGTTGGGATCTTTGACTTTCCTACGAATATTACCAATGGTATATAACATTTTTCAGTAAAACCTCCAACCGTATACACTCATCTCTACATCTGTGTCTCTATGTAGCTACATGTACATGTATCTAGGTATTTCTGGTCCTGCATTTGCAACATTAAAGACATCCAGGAATGACAATAAGTCTTCTTCAATATTAACATATCAATCTTCTTTACAATATCTGAAGTGATAAAAGACTCGTATGGTACTGGAAGCTGATGATAGACTGTTCCTGTCTACCAGTGCCTATAGACATTCATCAACTTCAACCAACGTATACTGCAGTTAGAATGTTAAATTTAGCCTTGTGATTTGATATGATGTACGTACTTGATATATACTCTGATAAACCCTAGCCTAATTCCCTGATGTTTCTGCTTATATAAACTACCTTCCTGTTTCCTTTTTCAAAACTTGTTATAGAAGGTGTTTCCACTTGCTAATGTTCGTTTGCCTGTTCCACGCAACCAGTCCAGTAGACTACATACCTGTTTTGTACGGCGAATACAGATCCATTTACATGGATATGCGAGACCAGATTACTCATATATAACTGTACTGTTATCGATAATGTTTTGTTGTTGTTTTGCATGTAGCCTCTTAGTACTATTGTCTGTATAGCTATTAGTTGTTATTGGTTGCCATACATTGTACCCTGTACGATTGTTGAGCAATAAATTCATTCATTCATTTATACAAGTGGCGTAAGGCTAGACTGATGATCTACTCACACCGGGTGGGGCCCGGCAACACGAGACCTCCGGCCTTACGTCCAATCCAAGAGGACGTCCTTGACCGAAGCTAGATACTCATTTTTACTTGATCCAAGAGATAAATATGTATTCAGTGCCTTTGTCAAGGGCACATTGTTGGGACCTGTTAGGGATTCGAACCCACAACCTTTAGATTCCAAGTCAACAACTCGAATTATGTGTACAAACTACCTTACACCTGCTGTTCACAAGTCAACTGCAGCTATTTACATATTCTTGTCTTACGGCCTTGTAATGTTAGATTGATAGACTAAGTGTGCTTCAGTAAGATGCATGGGAGTGCGTGATTTATAATCCATCTTAATCCCTATTGTTCATTGTTTATCACTATTGAATCCCTGTTTCCTTTTCAGAACTACTTAGACACGGCGTCTCCAGTCTGTGCCGCTCCACAACCCAGGAAGATTTGGACTAGTTCTGCCCCAAGACAAATATACTCGACGCCTTGGTCATGAAAGATGACGTTTAGGTCCATTACATCCTCACAAATCTGTCCCTAAGGGCGCAATCAGGAACGCTGGGGTGCGAAGCTGATGGAGGTTCCCACAGCTCACTGATTGTATCTGTGTGATGCGAGCCCTTATCTCCACAATCAAGCGTCCAGGCGTGACAGATCTTCATAATAAATCCATCAGGGACACATGACGTAGGGCGTAAGCAAAAAATCGATACCGCCATGCGATTCAGGAAAACCTCACATCGCTTAAATGTTAAACAGCCGGAGAACCCGACGGCGGTGCGGTTGGTGAGGGGACATCGGCAGTCTGCTTCATTTCCAATCTTCCAACCTTCATTTCTCTCCGGATACAAAGACTTTAGACAAGAAGGTCGACGGCAATTGAATATTGCTCTAGTCCGCGTGGCCGGTAGTCTATTATTCGACAAAGAACAGCGACAACGACATCGATAATGACGTCCTGGTTCCCCCGAAGCTTGTGGACCGTGTTGCTTGCGATAACTACAGTTCGAGTGAAGGCTCACCCTTGCTCCGTGTGCGTTTGCCGTCTGTCACCGGAACGGGTCTTTTGCGACGATCTTGGTCTGATGAAAATACCCGAGGACATACCGGTCAGCACCAAAGTACTGCGGATACACGGGAATAACATTTCCACTTTACAACCCGGGCAGTTCCTTGACTTTCCTGCCATGCTAGACTTGGATTTAAGCGAAAACTTAATACAAGGTGTTCAAGATAGATCCTTCTCTGGACTGAACGGACTAAGGACCCTCAATCTGCGAGGCAATAGAATCGTCTTTGTCACGTGGAATACCTTCACGGGTCTGGCCAATTTACGCGAGCTGCAATTAGGAAGAAACCCCATCATGTGCCTAGGAACGAACACGTTTGCGTACCTCCCCCTCCTGGAGTCCCTTGATCTCGGAGACCTGTTCCATCTACATGCCATTTCAAAAGGGGCATTTAGCCGCTTGTCCAGATTGCTTTACTTGAACATAAGTGGATCCAACCTGACAGGAGTGCCTTTCCTGGGCTATCTGCACAGCCTGGAAGAGCTGGACATTTCCCACAACGCTATAAAAGCAATTACCGGGAATGATTTTCAAAGCGTTTCCACATTGAGAAAATTGCTTCTATCAAACAATGGGCTCTCTACCATAGAAAAGTATGCGTTCGACGCTCTTAAGTTCGTGTACAAGCTGGACCTATCGGACAATAACTTACGAGGATTGCACAGGGGTATGTTTAAGCGCATGGATTCATTAGCAAAAGTCAATCTGAAAAGAAACCCGTGGAAATGCACGTGCAAGTTGGCATGGCTAGCCAAATGGCTGAGAGACCACATTCACGATGAGTCTCAAAGGGTGTGCGGAGCGTGCAAATACCCGAAAACCTTACGCGGGCAATATCTCTGCAGCGTTCCGCTTGGCAACCTAACGTGTGAAGCAACTCCCACCGGTAGTGCGTCGGGCTCTTCAAATGTCACCTCTGATGCGGAAGACAAATCGCGGTGTATTCAAGGACGCGTTCCAAGTTCGAAGGCGGGTTCTACCAATGGAACGACTGTAGTGAAGGGCTCGTTCCGAGTTCGCGTGGCTCTGTCGAGGCACGGTCAGCAGGGATCTGACCCGAATGGTTCTGATTCCGTGCCTGTCGTGTACAGGTGCCCGACGGAAAACTCCGCAGAGGCGGAAGAATTTACAAGAATATCCGGCATCATTCTGCCCGTGACACCTACACGGAAAGCGCTGGGTACAGACACCTTACCTGAGGACTTCGACGTGAAAATGTGCGCGAAAATGTTCGGCCTTAGCATAGATGCTACCAAAGGTTCTCCCATTCAAGGTGACGAGACAATGCCCGATGCGTTTGAACACGACCACGTAGACACAACAAAATCGTACTCCGCACCAACGACGAACTCTGACTACGCTTCCCAAGACGACCAGAGAACTAGTAGGAACACGGAGTACATTGTTGGGGCTACAGTTTGTTTCATAGTTCTTGGTATACTGATTTGGGGTTCGTTTTTTCTACACATAAGGTGCAAAAGGAAGAAAATCAGGCTATTCAAGAGTAGACGATGCAAAACAGGATCTTGTTGTTGCAATCTCTCCGGACGGCAGGGCAAAGTCGACGAGGAGAATCAGGTAGAAATTCCAGACGTGAACGTTCCTGAAGTTCATTCTGATGAGACATTTACCGTTCTTAAGTCTACAGAAAAGCCGGATCTATACACCCTTCCCAGTGTTAAGATTAGCAGTCCGAATTTATACGTTATTAGTGGTGCACAAGATGTAACATATCTATAAAGGATTTATTGTTATTGATATCTATTAACCGATTTTCATCAAAGGGTAAAAGAATTATTTTGAACTGCTACTTATTTATTGCGGAGGGTATAGAGGGTGGGTGTCTATTAAGCAACCTTGTCTATCGTAGTTGCTTACCAACAAATACATGTACAGTATTTTTTCTGCAAACCAACTGTCGTGTGTAAAACGACTGTCTATTTGAAACAACTACGACACATGTGTGAAAACGGACAAACCAAAAGAAATTACAAGACTTTCGAAATCTCCATCACCCAGGTGTTTCAATGGTTTATCTTACATTCACAAGAAAAAACAAAATATCCCAGGGTCTTCACATTATTCCAGTACATGTATCGTAATAGGAGTTGATCTTTGGAGGAATTCCTCCGGACCATTCTATGGTAAATTTGTCATTTTAAACGGTATCTACTTCAATACCTGTAACATCGTTCTAATTAAGTACAAAATTAAAAACGATACAAAATCAAAAGGTATTTTGGTACTTCCATGTGATAGGGTTATCTATAATACATAAAAACTGGTGCATCACATTATTTTGACTAATAGCAAGAAGATTTGTTGTTGGGAAATTACATGGATGAATTAAATTTTGTTCGGTGTGGAAACAAAATCGGTCTGCTCCTCCAGATGTTTTATCCTTTTGGTAGAACTCGCGCGTAGAGTAATAGGGGTAGGGGCAGGGTTAGGTTAGCCTTGAAATCTCCTCCCAAAATCCGCTCAGACTACTGTTTGAAACGTTCATAGCACACGGTTGTAATACACTTCTAACCCATCAAGTTCACTGGAACCCCCCCCCCCCAAGCAACGTTAACATTGGCTTGGATAGAATTTGAATTGAGAGAATGAATTCCCGGCGCTGAATATCGTGCCATGAATTATTTCATTAGAGTCGAGTCGATAGTCATGGAATACGATCGGACACTCGTCTCCAAACTGCACTTTTAACATTGTTATAAAGATTATTCTGAATGGCTATTTTCCAAATTTTCTCCTTATGATGCTGCATAGAGTCTTTATTGGCAATGGAAACTTTGGAAATGGTCTTGAATGGAGGATAGAATGATGATGACCGTGACCTATGATAGTTATGAACCTCGTCTATCTGTTAGAGAACCATTGAAGAACAGTATAGAATGGCTACAACCTCAACATATGATTTCTATTACTTGTAAATGCTTTACAGGATGGTAACGATACTAAGGAAATATCTTTTTTTTTCACAAGGAAAAACTAAAAAAAAAAACGACGAAGGACCATGGTCTTATCACACACGTATGATATACACCTAAGTGCATTGGCAATTTGCCCTTTGTCCATATTAATTTCAGAGCTCCCAAAACACACGAGGGCCTTTAAACCATAGCTACAAATATGAAGAATAAAGCTGCTGCTCATAAAGACCATCCTATGAATCATTCCCTTTCCTGGGGTCACCTTTACCTCCAAGGGCGAAGGATCCCCTGGGCGATATATCTCTTATAGCCAGCCCAAACAACTCGATACTACATTTGAACTATTGATTCTTCAAAGTTTGATTTGATTGCTTTGATAAAGTTGCCGCCGCAGGCATCTTATCCAACAAGCCTCATTTTGGACGGTTCAAGCCGTCAAAAACATGAGAATGATTTTTTTTTTTCACACAAAGATATATCTCGATAATGAATCATTTTAGAAAGGAATTTTGCTTGACTAAATCGCAGAATGGCTGAACTCAGCGTTGAGCATAACGTCCAGTTTTATCGAACATGAACAGATGTGTGTTTCACAGATGAAACAGATGGAAAATGAGTTATTGGAAGTCGTTTAATCTTCAGTTTCAATCTAGGTACACTTGATTACAAGTGGTCACTACAGGATGTAAGGAAGAACAAAATGGGGTTTAATTTGATTTGTCATTGATTTCCCCATGGTTTAAGGACGTCAAGGACGCTCTTGACGCATGTTACATGTTGCATTGCAGGACAAAATTGCTCCATCGTCCCGGTGAGATTTTGTCATACTTCTTCGCTCGATATGAATCGATAAAGGCCATGTTCAGGCGGACTTGCTGCAATAAAGAACCGACTATCGATGTATCTTCTGAAATCCACCTTGCACACAAGAAAATCTTAAGCTTTGATTGTTCGTGACGTATTCAACAGGTTTGAGGTCCGGAAGGTTTTGGAGCACACGTGACGTACAATCGTATTTGACAAGTTTTAAAGTGATGAGATGCAATTCTCATTAAAGAAAAAAAAACGCTTGTTAGCATTGCTTATAGTACTTTGGAGTACTGAAACGTTGATTCAGAGTGAAAGAACGAGAATACACACCAATCCAGTAATTCTATGAAGTACTGATCTAATTTAGAAAATGTTGACATCAGAAGCTCGATTGGCATTCATGGTCTTGTACCAAGCAGTAAAAACGTTTTGAATATTGTGTCAGCATTAGGAATGCCACTATCCTGTAACATCCTTGACAGTTCCCCCAACTTTCACGGCGTGTTACGGAGTTTTATGTACCCGTAACTCATTCTAAACAAACCAAACGTGCTTCGATTTAAGATGTTTTTTGTAGTTTTCACACATCAAATACACCTGGCGACGTAGATAAGGTTCTTGTGATGCGATTTGCCGAGCTTTCCCTTTATAGAATGCTCCATTGGCGAGTATGCGGTTTTTGGAATAATGACGCCGTATTTATAAGTAAGATGGGAAAGTCTGGCGTTGCGTGAAATCAACTTCTAAATCGTTGACAGTTTTGATAAATGCAATTGCACATGCTGCTCATCCCATATGCTGTAAGTATACATCATCGCTGCGATTCAAATCCACTGTCTATAATAACACTGGCGATAGATGGAGTGCTTTGCGATAGGCATTGTCAGCAACGTCGTAAGAGATATCTAAAGTCTCAAATAAGCGGCTGTTCTAAACAGAGATATTGATATGATACGCTTAGAGTGTGCACCTCCGCCATGACTCAAATGCACAGACTATAATAACGTTGTCAGAAGAACCACATTAGAGGCATCCAATGTATCAAAGTTGTGACAGTTACTCCCTGAGATATTCAGATAAACTTAAGAAAAGAATGGTCATGGTTTATGTGAATCCCCAAAAATTATATTACACTTAACATACTTCTTGCTTATTGATTGCTTGTTTAAGCCTTCACCTTTCTCGGGGCACAAAACGCATTATAACACACTAGCAATAGTAGACTGATTCAGTGCACCAATTTCAAACCCTACGATCTATCTACAGAAATATAATTGCTGTGTTACTAGATAAAATCAAACTCTCAGAATGTTTTGCAATAAAAGCTATAAATGTGTCAAACGCCGGGTCCATGAAAATCCCACTCCACGGAAGTGGCTCTGCAGCTGCAGCTGTGATTATGGTTATCAGCTCCAATGTTGAGGTGAATAACAATCGACGTAACTAATACAATCTTGGTTTCAAAGTGATAGATAGACATGTGGATTAAAATGCATCATTCTACAGTAAAGAAAAAGGTTCATTAGCTTGTTTTAATGTCTATATTCATCAAAACATGGATTATCATTCTACCAGCGTTTGTTCATCTGTTTGTATGGGAATTGGCTTTTTGATGGAATCTTCTAGATCTGTATCTTTCCTTTTGTCTTCAAATTGTACTTAAGTTAATGGCTATCATCATAGCTTGTCACTCCAACACTAGATCCATCCTCGGGCAGCAATGTTGGCCTCCCAGTGAGGCTATGGCTTCATTGCAAACTTTGCAGCTATCTGCCTTGTTTTTAGGCGCTTTTCCTATCATCATCAGCGCTTTTCTAGCTTACGTTTTATCAGAGTAATGTCAGGAGTGTCACGCAAGCGTATTACAAATGAAACCACACCGCAGCATTTTGACAGTCATCATATGATAACATCAACCGATAAAACCGCAACGTTTATGACAAACCATCCAATAAACTTGATGGGCGGGGAGATTGCATGAATAACTCGAGAAACTTGAATTTACAGCTAATGTGTATGGTATAGTTGGAAATTTTCCTCTTGCTGGTTTGATAAGTATCGATAGACGTATCTTTACGTTTGTACAATGAATTTTGTACAATCAATCAATGAGATAGACCAAGCTTTGCCTGTGAAAAAAAACTAAGAAGTTCCAGCGCAATATGAGCGCTACGCATGTGCCTCAGCCTTCATGGCCGAATTTTGTGTGGCTCTTCACCATGAACTAGATTTGAACTTGGCAAGTTCTTCCTCGACGACTTAGTTGAACTGGAACGTTAAGATAGGTATGTATGTGGTCGGGTCATTTTCATGAACGGCAAGTGCTAACATATATGAGCACATTTCATCATAGCAGAAATAACGATAAACATCAGCGTACCACAATATGGGTACAGGCATGTTCTACCAAATTACCGGTAAACTTTTATAATGTGTCCAGTGATCATTTGGATTAAACGACTTTCAATATCGCACATGAAAGTTTGGGAAAACACTTTAAGTAACAGCACCATGCAACCCTTGGTGTGATTTTATCGTGTAATAAAATGACCATTTTCCTGCGGTTGCAAAGCTCAGTTATCTGAGCATCTAATCTAATGGGCTTGCCAATCAGACGCTGCGATGTTTTTTATGAGTTTTCTGTGACCGGCATTCGGTAGAAAATCCTGGATGATGCCGTTATCGACCTGAATCATGGCCGAAAGGAAGATCAATCCGTTATGGTAGAAAATATAAAATGTAGCTCAAATAATCTTTGAAACGTGCGTTGAATACCAGCAATAATACGCAAAGCTAGCTTTCATTTACGGCACTTTTGTTCCAAGACCCCTATGCAAACATTTATTCTTATATGGTGCGTTTAATCAGAAAATGAATAGGTAAAATCAGCCTTCGTTGTATTTAGTATTCATTGTATATGCAGTATCGTTGTCACATCCACAGTCATCCTATACATATCAGAGTAAAATTGTTTGGGCGGAGCTCACTGACCGAATGTCCCGCAGTCTAAAAGAGCTACCAGCCGCCTTCATGGCCCTTCTCTATATGGTTATTGACTCAGGTAAAAACTCACACATTTGTAATGATAAAGGCAATTTTTGTAGATAAACAGGTAGAATCACTTGTACATGGGGTTAGCTTGTCGCGTTACGAATGCAATATTGCAGTGATCTTGGCCATTCAATCAGAAGAGGTCATAAAATAACGTACAATCCTTTTACTAATGTTGCTGTATTCTATAGGATCTGTATGTTATCTAGATAAGTACGCTATCCAGAACAGGTAATTGGGGCTACAAAGAAACGTGGAATAATTGAAAGACCTCTTCTGCCACCGTGTTGCTACAAAATGTTGGGTCAAATGCTACAAAGTGATGCTTTTTTAAACGGAGGATTATGCCTTGCTTGCTGCACGTGTTGATCTTGACAACTACGGTGTGTCATTTTCACCAACATATCATGTTTGAAGCTTACTGTCTTGCAAAACACTGGTATTCGTTTGAAATAAACGGAATCTCATACGATACATTATTGGCCTGGATATGATTCAGTCAAAATCAGGCAGAAAGCTGGCGCCCCGGCTAACATCACAATGCCAGTTAAGTCCCAGTAAAAAACCCTAGATTTGAGCACACTGATTGTATTTTAAGTATAACTAGGGTATCATCGATTCCTTGGCCCTCAAGTCACTTTATATAAAGGCATGCGCATGTACAAACGGACCTATAATTGGTAATGAAATGTACCTAAACATTTACATTTATGTAAGAGATAGAATATTGCTCGTAAAAACCCACCCTGTCTGTCTACCATTGTCTTCCGAGACAGACGAATGCCAACAAGAATATTGTTCAGCATGACTGCATGTGAGGAAGGTTTGCGCGAGGTCAATCCACACATACCGTAAAATGCGAAAGCGCATCATATAAGCAAGATCCAGCCATGAGAATAATACCCATCAGGATTTCAACGCATAAAACTATGTACTTCTTTATTGCTTTGCGGTCACTAACCTTACGTGGCAACGCCAGAGGCTACACGAGTTCAAACCGTCGTCCAACCAAAGTTCACGGCCGCTGGCAGAAGCGTCCCTGTGTGTACAGATAACACAGATCGATGAGATCAGGAGAAAAGCCCAGAGAATTCCCGTAAGGATCATCAACCTGTGATTATTGGAGACCTTTGCTGATCTCGTACCTGATGGACGCTGACATTTTTCATCACGAGGTCAACACGTAAAATTACAAAGTGTCGCTTTCAATTATCGGAATGGACAAACGGCCGATAGGTTAAGGCTTTTACGCAGTGAATTATAACCAATTCCACAGTTACGTTGAAATATGGGTCAATGACTTATAATTACTTCTTAAAACAGATGATTAATGCTAAAAAAAGTTTCGACCTCATTTGATATTTTCAAAATCTAGAAACAATGTGAAAGGTGTCACATTGTTTGATTTACAAACGTTAACGTTACATCTCAATGTACCTTCTATAATAACGTTCGATTTTGGCAACACGCCCAGACAACAAAGATGCTGGGATTTGTCTTGTTTATCATTAACAACCTTGGGGACATTAAATGCATTAATGTGAGACGACATTACAGGTATTCCCAATTTCAAAACTTTTAAGTGGATAATCTTACCCAGTCAGTCAGTCAGTCTTGTCTGGTGTTTAGATTTTCCACTACCATTGTTTTACGACCAGTTTTACATCTTGTAACCAAGACATGTTTCGTTAGAAAGCACGAGACCATGTGCGATGCTCCGCAATAAAACTAATGTAGCCAATATAACTCAGCGCCAGCCTGTTTTATGCAACAGTATATGGGTCTGTCTCTACCATGTGACAGCATTCTCAAGGCTTCACGGGTGACTTGAACACTTCTTTTAATGGTAAATTTGACCAGAAGATTGCAAGCACTTGAACGCCAATACTAGAAGACGGACGATCACGTCAAACTGACGCGCCCATGCGTCCATGGGGTAATAGCATTTACAAGCAAAACGTCTAGTTCTTGCCATTACAATAATGACGTAATGACCGAGCCTTTGCGTTAAATGTTTAATGTCTGCACGTGCCATCTGTCAGACCTCCGCGCACCCACTTCGCTGGATCCAATATCACGCCTTTACAATTCTATTGAGATTGCATAACAGCTGTTCAGGTGCCTTCACCGTAAATTACCCGTAAAAACGAAATCGGTCCGATATATATAGCTGACAAGCGTGGGAGGGACATTATGCACCAAATATAACATTTTATACTTTGTAAAGAATTACATTTCTTTCTTGTTTTTGGCAATTTCATCTGCGATTTCTTTATTGTAACCTTAGACATTCAACGGCAACGTATACTCGAGACAAAGTCATTTTCCACTTTAGATACATGAACCTAAATCTATCCTATTCATTTTCTTCCCCAAGGCCTAGTGTTTCGAAAATGTGCTCTTTGCCTTAAAATGTCAGCAGAAAGTGACATTTACATTACAAGGACAGTAACCAATGCGACATAATACATCTTCGGCAGCCGAGGGGGAGATTTGGTCTCTTGTAAGATAGATGTGGGTTTTCTTCTAAATGTCAGAGCGCCACCAAGCCAACGGGACGTAGAAATGTATGTAGAAGAAGGCCAAAGTTTTGCAAAACTATTCATTCATGGCTATGGGCATAGCGTGCTCAGAGTCTGAGAGCCCATTTACAGCCGACTCATCTTGTCAATCACTTTTATTTCCTGCCAATTCCTGTGAATCGATAACATAGCTTGGACAAAGTCCGTACTAAAGCATAAACCGTGGAAATTATGAGAGAAAGCTTACCAAAAAGGGCCTGTCCGCTGTTTTTATAGTTATCTAATCTTAAAATTACACCGCTTACGCTTAGTTTTAACAGAACCCCATTTTGAATTCTTCGCGCCCTTTTGTGGCCGGCGTCTGGGGAAAGCATTCAACTCTCGCCGAATTAAAGACATCCTCTTGTCAATTAATTCTTACTGGGTCGTTTTTCGTGCAAAATATAACCTCAGAAGTGATGAAGCATCAAAATCGTGAAACGAAGTGTTTATGAAACATATCAGGTTGATGTTTTTATTGCAATGTCAGTGAACAACTGTTGAGGGGTAGGTTTATCTGACAGCGACAACGATGGACTCTGACAGAAGATATGGCGCGAAAAAAGGCTGTCAATAGTACTAGTTGTCTACCGGAAACGGGAATGCGCGGCCTTGGCTGTCGTCTGAAGGACTGAAGTCTCACCCAATAAAAAACTAGACTATCTTGTCAATCATCCCTGTTGTTTCCTGCCATGCATGTTAGTTGACATCGTTAGATAAAACAAATTCCGTGTCGCTCTGATATTGGTCATAGATAATAATAGACAACACGCCAGAGGGTTTCGTCAGCCAAGAAATACAGTTGGCTACATATGGAGCCTGTATACATACTAGGTAATCATCGTCTTTGACTTTTACAGTACTTCTTGTCTGGCTAACTTCTTTGGTATGTAATTGTCTACTTTTGTCAATTTCTACTACTTTTCCAGTGGCACATTGAGCATGTTCATGGAGATATTGTGTAGGTGTCTGATGTATTTTATGGTGATAATTATCTATCACTTGATGATGCCTTACGGCAGAACATCCTCCACGTGTATGCCTAGCATTGCAGTTTCCATTGGCAAGATTTTAATTAGTTCATCTGTTGCAATCAAACAATTTTATCAAGTTATTGTGGTCAATGTCTTTCGAAATTAGGGTTGAATCTTTTACGTACAAAACAGTAACTACACGAGCAGAACTATTCTGTATAACGAATGCCCTCCATTAAACTAACAGCTCTCTCTGAGTATAACGGTAAAACGTAAAGACAAGAAATATTTCAGATGTCAGAAAATTTACCCTTTGCTGCTGGCAGCACTTATGTCTATAGTAAAGCCAATTTCGTTTTATGGCACGGATGTGACATTGCTATTGAAACACCCTATTAATGCTCTTTAAAGAGTTTATTGTATGCGACCAAAGACCCATCAACGGTATAGATGTTCACATCAATAACTGAAATAGGCCATAAGCTTTACATTGTACACCGAATCAGTGAGAATTAATGCCTCAAAGCTGCCAAGTATTATAGGTTCGTGCACCATGCGTATTTGGTTGGACACTATACGTTTGGACTACATATGTACAAATGTATCTTACACTAAATCCATCGTGCGTCGATAAAAGTTTGACATCCAGGTAAAATACGTTAAAAAGGTTACGCAAGCAACGGGATACGTGTTGCATCGGTCTAACTATCAGATAGCTTCCACTGTGTGTTGTCAAACGAAAAGCAATAGATCCAATCTGAAACGTCTAACAGGTACAGAACTTATCCAGTTTGAGTTTTGTTTAATTTTGTGTAAATGCTTTACGACCGGCACAACACTTTTTTTCAGTTGGAATATCTTTATTGTTGTATTTTATTAATCCTTCATGATCATGTTGTTGTTCCGTTCGTTAAATCCATACACGTTACGAAACTTGGTATGAAGATGGTGACATGAATATGTTATTTTTATCTTTTAATAACATATTACAAAAACATTCAGTCGTCATATTAAGCACCCATTTCGATTCACTGGTTCGTGTCTTCCTAATAACTTTTGCAATTACACAAGGCAATATCTTGTACATTTCCTTCGGGCTGTATATCAAAACTAGAGTGACTGGAAATCATTCATTATCAACTATAACGATTGCAAAATGAAGCAGGGAAAATAAGGATATACATTACTATAACGACACATGCATGGATAGCAACAGACTTAAACAAAAGACTGCACTTTTCACAATGTTTGACAGTATTGGGAATTACAGGTAAGTATCGCTTTTCATCATAACGGAGTCTATCAGCACATTTGAACTTTCAAGCTAACTTGTCTGAATGAGGCAACAGATTGCTAATGTCTTGTTTCCATTATTGTTATTATCGTTAAGGAGATTCTATTGTCGTTAAGGAAATTAGAAATATGACATTAACCTTTACAATTATCTCTGAAGTACCATTTAGCTTGCAACAGTCGCCGATGAAGAATAGCCTGCCAAATCCCATTTGACATGCGTTTGCTGAAACTTATTAAAATCAATACATACCAATTTAGATTATTTGATGTTTATCAACATCCGATGAGATGATAAATGCAAGACGGTTACAGAAAGTAGGGTAACACCCGCGTTCAATAGTTTTGACAGCATCGTATAAGCAGGTGATTTATTTTGAAATTCATTCGCACCTAAAGTTGATCGAAGTTAACTTTAGTCCTCAAAAATGGTACTTATAATTGCATGTCAATACCAACGCGAATCAGCAGAAAGGCCACAATGCTTCCGCGGCCTTATACGTTTTTGTACAAAAACAGTGATTGTAAAACCAACTTCAAATATCTTTCAAACGATTTGCTTTACGTATCATAACAGCACAGAGTTTTATTTTTCATTTTATTTTATTTACCTGTTATTGAATATACGCAGAACATTGGGGGGGGGGGGGGGGTATTGAATAGCGATATACATTATCACATCATTCATATATGATGCTGGCAAATCAGAAGCCATGATCAATATGCTGATTTAAAGAAAATGCAACGTCAACCATTAGTACATTCATTACTTTGAATAGTTAAAGCGTAATAAGTTTGAGGATAGAACAGTGTGAAATGGGTGCGTAATGCTATCCCGTCACATGCTTCACCGATTCACAAACGTTGAACTACGTGGATTGACGAGGATGTGCTGCTCAATAGCTTTAACGGTTCCAGTATGATTGATGTTCCTGAGGCGCAGGAAATCACATACTAAATGCCCGATTGCTCGTTTTTAATTGACCGCCTACTTTATGGACGTGACTCAAGAATTCCAATAGTAGAAAAGAAAAGGGATGCAATTATACTATGAGGAAACATTAATCGTACTTGCTTTTCGGGCGATATCTATTATAGATATTTAGGTAATATTCTAGTCTTTTGATGACATATTACTAAATTTTAGTTTGACAGAGGAACAAAACTTATTTTACAAGACAATTGTAGCAGATACAATGTATGGAGACCTGTAATCATATGGGAGTTGAACTAAATGTATTGATAATGTATTGCTAACGACTATCGAACTAATCTAATCTAATCTAATAGTATAGACAACCATACAATCATACGAAAAACAGTAGATGCACTCTTAAACGTCCAACCGTTGCGGAATTATCCAGTTTGAATAATTTTTATTCAGTGTAAATCCAACACGATCATGCTGTCCTTCTCTTCATTATTAATTAGATCCGTATACATAACCTCGTTACGAGACTTAGTTTGGCGATGGAGAAATATAATTTGCATTTCCTCATCTCCATACTAACCTTGTTACAGGAGTTAATATGTAGATGATAAAATGCAAATTATATAAACATATATATATATATATATATATATATATATAATATAACGTTACTAAGTCTCGTAACGTGGTTAGTACGGAGATGATGAAATTCAAATTATGTATGTATATTTATATTTTACCGTCTCCAACCTAAGACTCGTGACGCAGTTACGTGTATGGGTTTTATGAACAGAAGAACAGCATGATCTTGTTGGATTTACACTAAATAAAAAAGAACTCAAACTGGATAATTCTGTACTTTCAGAGTGCATCTACTGTTTTTTGTTTGACATAACACATTAAACGCTATCTAATATGTCAGACTGATGCGAAACGTACCCAGTTGCTTGGGCAACTTTTGTAGTGTATCTTATTACCTTGATGTCTATCCCTTATCGACACATTAGTGTAAGATACATTTGTGCATAATTTTGGCTAAACATACATATTGATACCTTAGAACGTTATTCATGATCGAAACACTTATTTGCAACACAAACTACATACATTTCTTGAAATATTGAATCAGAAATTAGCCGTCAATGTCATTGTTGCTGAAGACATGATACTTCCTTCATTGATTGTTATGTCAGATACCAAAGGCAAATTGTTATAAATCTTAAAATGAGCAGATTACAACTAGATACCATTCATGGCTAGCTGCTGTCCACCATATTTCTCTCTCTTCAAACAAGATCACCTTAAAGATATCCTCATTGCACTTGGACAATAGCCAGTTCTAGTGGGCAAGGTCTATGATAGTTTTCCGATGGGAATACTCCTCTGAACTCATGTAGAGAAACAAAATTGCATCGTTCATCATCCTCTGGCGTTTTAAATAGTATGGTTAAAAATGCATGGAAAGTTTGAGCGGTCTGCAACTACGGTCGTTTTTTACCGGTCGTTATCAGAGGTCGTTTAAGGTAATATTAGGCCACTCGTGTTTTTGTACATGAAGTAAGAAACTTTTTTATCTACAAACTGTTTAATTTCCACTTCCGTAAACTTGCAATATTTGGCTTGGAATAATCCCCATTAATCATTTAATAACATTGAGCCCGTACTTAATGAAAAACTCAAAATAGATACTGCCAGAGAGTGCTGAAAGGTAATCTAGTAATGTTTTACAATATCATCACGGTCTCAAGAAAGAATATAGATATAAAACTAACGGCATCCTCTTTATGCAAAAATGTACTCCAACCGGTTATACAATGAAGGAATGTTCCAGGAAATTCCACAATGCTTCAAGGAATTCGAAATGCACCTTCCGGCTACTAGTAGGTACATTGTAATTTACTGAAATAACGCATAATCTAAGTGCGTTGTGCTTTTAGCCCATGTCATGTCATCAAAACCTAATATGCGAATGACCTTGCTTCCTAAAAAGTAACAAAGCAGTTGCTTTGGAAACCTTTCACCAACTCACCTCTACGCTGAAGACGCATGGACTCAAAATGGGAAATATGAATTCATGCGATAAATTCATTTATCGCTTGAATTACCTCCTTGGAAACTCTGACAGCACAGGCCGCACAGTTGAAGGTGAAAGCGGAGAAGGTTGACAACTTGGTATCGTCTTGTACCTCGTCATTCTCTATGGTGAATACGATAATGAAGCAGTAAGCTTCCGTATGCACCACATAAATAACAGTAAGTCGTAATCCCAGCTTATTGCAAATTTTGATACTGCACCTATAGAATACATAAGATTGATTTTTGTAAATATTTGCTGTTCTGGCCTTTAATTTACATTGTTACTTTTGGCCACAATCGTGGTGCAACGGTTTAGGAAGATTATATACAATCAAGATGTGGGTGAATGAGGTGTGTGCGTTGTATCTTACACTAGCTCCTTCATAATACCGCCTTTCTACTAGGACGGCGCTAGCTCTCGCCGCGCTCTCTCTGCGACCTAAACTTTTACAGATCGCTTTCTATAGAAAGAACGAATTCTATAGAAAAGATACGAATCTTTTTACACTTTATGTGTTTTTTTGTCCTCTCAGTAACACTTTTACATACTTTATGATATACACAGTATGAAATCAAAGGTAACACATATCCTATTTAGGTCGCAGTGAGAGCACATCGCGATCTCCGTGTAGTGGAGAGGGGCCTAGGCAATACATTCAGTTCGTTTGGAATGTGGCCTTCTGCTTGCTCAACTTCACGGCCAAGCCCATTGTCCCTGGTCTCTCCGCTGTCACGTCCTGATGAGCCCGGCTACAGGATGACGAATGGGGCAATATGTTCGCATGGAGAGGCCTTCATCCCGAGACGCCCTACACAGAGAGTGGGTAGAAATTAAGGTGGAAATGAGGTCTGTGGCTATGGAAGCGAGATGAGAAAAGCCCATTGAAAAGTCAACGGTTTTCATGATCCCGCCCGACAGGTCAGTCACAAAGCGCTTCCGGTAAGCTGAATTATTATCTCCATGAAAATGGAGATACTGTTTTGTGTGTGTGTGTGTGTGTGTGTGTGTGTGTGTGTGTGTGTTTGTGTTTCCAAATTTTTGTATTTAGCATAACTCAAGAACCTGTTGATGGCATTTGGTCGAACATCAAGGTCGATTAACGCCCCTAGTATGTGACCCTGGTACTACAGAATATCATTTTTTTATCTTTTGACCATGTCATACTGTGGTCCTTATTTCATTTCTGATCACAGATAGCTTAGGATGTAAGGAAGACGTGGTGCATGTTTGGGTCCCCTAGCAACTAGCTCTGGAACTGCAGAGACGTTTTTGTCAAAATCTTCCGTGGAGCATAACAAAACATAGGAACGAAAGATTTCCATATGCATGATATTTAGTATGCAAGTATCTTTGGCAGAGATGTACATAATGGGACTGTGGGACCGCGTGGCACAGTGGTATTGTGTTAGCCTCGTGACCGAGAGGTTGCGGGATCGAATCCGCCGTGCTGCCGATCTTGTGCCCTTGGGAAAGGCATTTTACACGACTTTCCTCACTGAGTCGTCCCTCGGATAGGACGTTAAATGGAGGTCCCGTGTCAGGGGAGAGCCATACCCCGGACACGTTAAAGAACCCGCCACATGTGCGATGGTGCGGTGTGAGCGGTTCAAAACCTACAGTACCTTGGCCGCACCTGGGGCAATTACTGTCGTATTGAGGTCACCTGAGTGGCGCCGAATGGCAGCTTGCTCCAGACTCTTGCGATTTAGCCCCGCGTATTGTAAGCTCCTCGCAATTCAGCCCCTGGCTGCAAAGAGTGAGTAGTCGGCCCACCCAATAATATTACACCAATAATATAATAAAATGCAAATTATCAGCTGCTTTGCATATCAAACGTGGAAAATTTATATTCACGTGTTTTCCATTATGTAACTCAAATATATGTGACATAATTTAGTTTGTGGCAGGCAAAAGACCAGCAGATACCAATTATGCAAATAAGTCCATAATTTGCATAATTATTGAACTAGCAAATACATGTAGCAAATAATTGCATTCTCAACATTGTGACCTCTGTAGGTTACTTAAAGGTGTACATAACCAAGAGTATACATTATACAGATGTGAAAGTCATTTGCATAATCAGAATATTTAATGAAGGTCTGCGAACTTTGTAGTATAGTCTGTTTCCTATACATCTGATTTAGTGACTTACATTATAGAGAATCTGAACTGTTCACCAAACTCTCTCAGCCGGAATGGAGGATGACATTGACTTTTGACCCAATGCTGATGTCAAAGGTGCAAAATACCACCTGTGCGAAGCAATTGGAGCAGATTTGGCAAATAGATATTCCATAGTAGTTTAAACATATAGTTGAAGCTTCAATATCGCGAGAAAGTGTAATAGCATCTATGAAGCGAATCTCATGTCAACCATTGCTCCATTGATTTGTTTTTGTTTATTTTTCAGCTCCTAATATGCTCACGTATGCAAATGATGATTTGAAACACACATATCGTATTCGATAAAACTTGAGGCTCGACAATCCTTCAAACAAAAACCCGGCTAATTTTAGTATTCATACGGAGGTCTCCCAGTGCCTGAGTGCTTTGGTGGTTTCTGTTAGCGTAGCGATGATTCTACCCCAATTAGTTACTGACAAGAGAAGATTGGCATGGATGCCCTGTGGACCCACCAGAGACATGGTATTACATTTTCTGAATCGCGGTTCAACAGAGGTGTGTCATGGTCTCATCTCAGGGGTCTGTATGGCGCGCGCTCCGTGTACAGAGCAGCGATGTTCCTTTCTTCAGCGCTGCCTTCTTCCTGAAAACCTGTGACCCGCAACGTGTAGACTGGCAGCCCTCTTCAGATGTGCGTCAGTTGTTGGGTATCTTGAAAGCGCTGCATCCGCTACCGAGACGTTGGTAATGGAAGAAGTGTCGGGAAGTTCGCCTTACCGACCCTGGAGGCACAGCTCAACAAAAGAAGTTCACAGAACCTGAAACAGTTCCTACTTCAGGTTTACAGCTCTCTCCGCTATCCTCACTGAGAGGAAACTTAAGAGAGCCTTCACGTGACCAAGAAATCCAGGAAATGGCTTTTTTTTTGTTCGCCGCAATGTGAACCTGACCTTTACCTCAAATGAGCCGATGATATATCATCGTCGGTCTATGGACCTAATTCACGTGATCCTAAAAGTCATACTGTAGCAACCATTGCACTTCACATAGCCGACAAACTACTTCTGGTGTGAGGCATGCAGACGTGCTCGATATTCAAAAGTTTCTACTAAGATGCAATTGTTTGATGGTAAAGATGCGTCGTAATTATAGATGCATTTCATTGGCTGCAGTGGAAACGATATTCAACCCTGAATCCATTCCATATTACTGATTAAGTGTAAACCAATAGCGTCACACAGGAAGCACATAAGAATGTATACACGAGGGTTGCAATTGGAATCTTCTTTGTCTTCCTAGACAGACTAGTATGATTTTTAAATTCCACAATGAATTGATAAAGAGTCTGTCATTATCGGCCTTAAAAATATATCTTATCCACAGGGGTTTGAATCATATACTTTTTATAGATAGTACGTAAAACCAACTGTTGACTTTCTAGGCAATTAACAAAATTACTATTCATACAAGTTGGTATTCTGAAATCAGAGATAATCAATACTAACGTAATAACAGATAAGTTTTAGAACGGATAAGGTTGGGTTTAAAGGACGTAGACACTATCACCTTTCACTAGCAACAGCTATCATATTCAATTATTTTACAAACACGCATGTAGGAATGTTGTGTACATGTAAATATGATCGTTACGTATACTTCTTCTAAAAAATACAGGGCATATGGGGAATTGAACTTTTCTTGTACCTGTCTGTTCTCCCTCTGATGGTAGCCAGAATATGCTTCTCTAGTGTCTCTTGGGGTTTTGGGTGTTTCATCAGGCAAAAGAACAGGTCAATCTACTTTACTTTCCGGTCATCCGAATGTTTAACACGGCGAGAAGGTTGCAAGGTCGAACACCTGCACGGTTCTGTGCACCCAGACAGAGGGTGGGAATTTCCCGGAGGAGCTGCCTTTTTGTAAGGTGCTCAAATCGATCTTTGTGTGTCTAGAGATCCGTAAATCCTTTTTTGCAAAATTTATACGTTATAAACTTCGTGTACAAGACTTCCAAAATGGACGGGCCTTATCAGCTCATGTGGTAAATTTGATCGACCAGAGGCAGCTCGGTGCACCGACCCATTCAACATTCAACAGTCTGCTGTTCATTCTTGAAAAACTTCCAAATATTACATCATCAAACTTCACTGATGACCAAAACGTTGCGATACAACTTAGAATCTTAACGTCATTTGGCTTTTAACCTTTCATTTATTTATAATAATCCGATTAACATTTATAGGTTGTAAACTATCATAGTTTGAATCTTGGAGAATGGCTGGATGATTTAGCCGTGACATTGAATTCCCCTGATACTTTTTCTCTGTCGACAACTGTGGTGCCCTTATGAATTTAAATTGCTGTCGCCTACATTTTGTCATGGATGGCGGAGAAAGAGATGCGTCTCGTCTATATTCAAGGCCATCGGTGGTATCTACATAATACTGATGCATCTGAAACAGATTGTAGAATCAGACTATCTGATGAATACTGGATTTTGTTGAGCCAGTTCAGTAGTGGTGTAATATCGTAAAAAACAAACAATTAACAAACGCGTTTCGTACGTTAAAAAATACAATATTGAAATGTACAGTATTCTACTTTATAATCTGTCCAGGGCTGCTATAATCGAAATTTAATCAGGCTATAGCTAGGTCTTACTCTGGCAACCGAACGAGCCTCGCAGACGTGGCCGCCCTTCCTTGACACTTAGGAGGATAAAAAAATGTGAAAAGCCAAGTGAAGTTAAGTCGGGCTTGGTCTTGTAAAGCTTTCATATGTCCAATGTTGGCTCTTTTCTAATACTGCCGTGCAAAACGCAGGTCTTCAGTTTGTATCCCCGTATGTCTCCGTCTTGTCTCCATATTAATAGCAGTGGCGAGACATGTAAATGTGGTACTAAATCAGACATAATCCTCTTTGTTGCTGTAACAACATCCGGCAAAGCCTTTTTGCTATAGGGAAGCTATAATTTCAACTAGTTTTACAGGTGGCCACTGATCTTCGGCACCTTGTAAGTCATGTCGACTTTGGTCTACTTCTGTTATCAAGTACAAGCAATCTACCGCCACCCAGGTTGTCGGGATGAATAGAGCCCGGCGTCATGTCAACTGGTGTCGTCTGAATCAGGGCGTGACGAATGTCATCATCACTTAGATCTGTGCGCCCGGTTATCTTAGCCGTAGATCTGCGCCATGATCCTTGGTCGGATACCGTATCACAATCTCCTTATGGATTCAAAGTGGAGTAGAATTTATGTTTTTGACCCAATTGTGTCATTGGTAATGATGGTATCGCGCGGATTGATTGCATTGTGTTTAATACGCCCATGGTCAGCGCTTTGCTGAGGCGGAACATTGATTACCTGGTCACTTGCATCCATTATTGAAGTAGATGAAGTATGATGATAATTTTACCAATAACCTATGCCAAAGTTCTTTTCCTTTTCTTAACTCGTCGGAATATTTCTTCAGAGTGTATTTTTATGATCTGGCTCTGGGTGCGCTCTTCGTGTGGCTTGCACTGCATGAGTAATTCTTCCATTCTACAGACAAGATGTAGAAGAACAACATCCGGCTCCACTTTGACGGGCGATACAAGAGACGAACGGATCAACCATTCCTTCAGTGTCTTTTTGTTTGATTGATTACAAAGCTTTTGGCGAGCGTGAATTTCAACGTAATATAGACGGATACTGTTCATAACAGGCGAATTGGGATGACGGACGACACTCTACCAACGTCGTTGGATGAAGAGGAGTATGCTTCGCCGTATGAATTTGAATTTAACTTTTACAAAAGTGAAACAACCCCAGTTTTGTCGATACTGATGAACACTGCCATATCACCAATAAAGGTAAAATACCTCTTAGAATTACCGATTTACTATCAAATCGATATTTGCTTTTATGTACCACTTTATTTCGGGACTAAAGTAGGTCAAATTGAATATAAAATGCATTTCAAAATGGCGTATCGTTTTTACTGTTCCTGTGGGGTCAATGTGAAACAATAAAACCAGTGATTGTAAATCAAATAATACTTTGTTGGAGACCAGAGAATATATGATGAGTCGGTGTTCTGCAGTGAGCTATTGAGTGGGGTGCGGGGGAGTTGGACTTACGCACGGAATTTAATATTTTACGTAACATAGGAGACAAGATTAGCAAGCTACAGGAAATCTTGTTTCACATTTCCATTATTCATACAGCGATAAAACTCTGTGACGCATGAAAACTAATTTGGCTGTCTGTCATTCATGACTTTAATCGGATCTTCGCAGAGAGTACTATTCTACAGGAAGTAACGGAGCATTTCTATCCTTTAAATTGATAAATAATGCAACGATTTGAAGGTTAAAGATCATTCTTATAACACCCTGCACGTAGCACACCCACCTATTTCAAGGAAAATTTCAACTTACGTCAAGACTAAGAAATAACATACATGTATGCCTGATCAGAGTACAAAGGAGGTTGGAACCAAAAGCTGTGTAATTATGGATAAACTAAACTTTACCTAACCAACACCAAAACTGATTGGGACTTACCCCCAAATTTTCAGCCGACTCAATCAGCCTTGTTTACGGAATGGATCCGTCTGCTGTAGCTTCCAGACGTGACGTCAGAGACAGGCGACTGCAGCAGAGGGTCATAAACTACACATAACCTGTGTCACCCCCCGTCAATCCTGGTGTTGGTTAGGTAAAGTTTAGTTTATCCATAATGTCATTTACCAACACGGACGAACTTTCATGCTAAAAAGCTGTGTAAATCTTACTAGAATTCAATACTGTTGGCTTGTGTATAAAAGGGTTCGTGTCCTCATCTGTAGGTAAAGTTTCACACGTATATGCATACACATCAGTACATGTTACACCACTCAAGATGTGGTTAATAAGGCCTTTGTAGATCACCAGAAGCCTGGGATCTTTTAGAGAGAAAACACTTTCTTTTAAACATTTTTTAGAATGTCACAGCATCTTTTATGGTTCTCAGAGGCATTTACTGCTGATCCAAAGCCGCATATCACCATTGTCTGTGATTTTGATTTACGCTTAATGTATTCGCTGCGCGTTTAAGGCGTCCGGAAGACATCGGTATTCTTGAATGAGTCGGTGCACGTGGTCGGTCCCTGTAGGACTACAAATGGAAAAGAGCTTAGCCGGATCACCGAGTGCATTTCTGTGCTTTCTACTATTATAATAACGAAAGAACCCTAGGGATTTCAAAAGACATCTTAGTTTTAACTTAAACAACTTGCGCGTGGGGATATCAAAATCCATCATACGTCGTAGTTCTTGAACTGGAATTACCTTATTGTGATACGTTATAAAGTTACGTAGAAGTGGTTGATGGTTATCTCTATTAGGTATGCCTTTGAGTTGCATTTTACTACAGCTTCAAAACGATTATTGCATTAACATTTATCAAAGTAATAAAAACTATAAGATTTTAAAAATATTTCAACGTTGTAGATCTGTACTCTCCCGCTCCAGTACTCTGCAGTACTCCAGTAATCTTCTTTGGTGCAAGGTTCAGGCAGGATGTCAGGCAATAAGGTATCTAAAAGTTTGCTTGCGCTCCTGCCCACAATTGTATGCAGTCTGTTCATCTGTGCTGAGACCCCACTTTGCATCTGCATCTTCCTGTGTCTGTTCTGAAGCGGTCGAGACATGGGGCCACAGGCGGAGCGTTCTGGTCGCGGCCCCGCCTGCACCTGCGAATCTTTCTACCACTCCACCGCAGCAGCTGTGTGGATAGGAATCTATTTATTATTACAGGAGATTACGAGCGTCACATCCTTTCACTATCTACGAATGAAGGTCTTCAACTGCCACCTTGTAATAAAATAGCAATCACTTTCCATTAGTTCTCCCGTGATCCTCTAAGATTGATATTTCCCTGTCTACAAAGTCGTTTTGTCTTAACTTTTAGTAACTGAAAGGCTTCCTTCCAGCTGTTCATCCCGCTACACGGCACGGAAATCAGCTTGATTAATGAGTGCGGCCTAATCGAGTAATTAAAACCAACTCCTTTCCCTCAGGTGTATAGTCTGAGCTTTCAAACACGCATTGGATCTTCTCCGAGAAATACCGGCGGCGGGCTCACTTTGGGGAAATTAAACATTTTAATAGGTTTCTCATCGATTTCGTTAGCGCAGCACAAGACTGGCTGGCGGAGGGATTACACAAGACGAACGAGGCGTGAACAGGGAGGTAGATTGAGTTAGGCGCCCCCTGGAGCGCGCCAAATGTTGCCACGGGCTAACCAGCTGAGGTTACGATCAGCTACAACAGGTCCGCAAGGATAATCTGCTCTGACAGAGTATTGTCAGCAAGGGGGTAATAAAGTTGTTGCACATCGGTCTCCATTGTGTAGTTCATAGCCAATCTAAAGTACGAGAGGCCTTGGAGACAATGTGATCTTAGTCTTAATCCAGAAGCATCATTTTGTAACAATATTGGGCCATAGTCGTCTCTATTTTTAGCTGTGGTAATTTGCGCAAGAAAAGATAGATTGTTTTGCCACACACCAGGTGGTAAATGGGGTCGCAATCACGGTGTAAAATATTTGTAAGGCAGAAGACAGGTGGCCACTGTTTTACATCAGAACTTATCAAAACAGCGATCATACGGCATGCAAAAGAAGTTTAAAAAAAAAATAACGGTTCTTGGTGGAATTCAATGTGCAGATGTTGGCACATCAACGCACCAAATCCGTAGTGTGTTTTGGGCAGACAGTTAGACAGATTAGCCGAAGAGGCTCGGTGGGCGTCACTCCACCGTAAGGGAAAGTCGTGTAAAGTGCCTTTCCCAAGTTTATATATAAGGAAACAGAAACTCTGATAATTCCACCAGATACCAAAGTACCACCACATGAATTAAAAAAGTACAAGAATTTCAAGTTATTTAAAAAGATGTACCAATGCAGCATAAGAAATCTTGAGGTATGTACTCTTCTGATATTCAGGTGATCAACACAATCTTCAGAAGACCTCTGTAACAATTTTTTGATGTGGTGCATGGTACCCGTTGGATCATGAGAGTTGATGTTACGTCATCTGCACAGATATCATGCTCCTGTTTTGTTTGGAGTTAAAGAAAACATCCAGTTACAAGACTCAAGTCATATAATTACAATATAACAACAATCCCTGTTGACATCATCAATATCAAGTTAGCGACAGATCTTGCAGTGTTTGTTCTAAGCACTTCTTACAACCAATTCTAACAAGGAATCAGACTTCGTATGAATTACGTAATCTTAGTACATTAGACGTCAAGTTGTCAAGACAGGGGGGGGGGTGTTATTTATAATGCATTACGCGTTTGGTGGGGATTTTTCCATAACCACGCAGCTCTTCTTCCTACGTTCATTCGCCACGTGTGGGCAGTCGACAAGCTTTTAAGCTTTACCCAAGCTGGTTATCTTCGCCTCGCATTCTTGCAGAACTTATGGATTTTCGTCAGACACGACCAAAACGTGAGTCACTAACGAGGCAGGGGATCCTCCCCGTACGGTCATATGACACTTACAGAGCAGTCATGCGTTCATGCAGCATACCTGACACAGTGATATGGTACCCTGGAGACATCAATGGTATTTAGTCCCCCTTTCCACCTGACGGCGATAGCTCTGCGCTCTCACTGGGGCCTAAAACGGATGTGTGTAATATTCGATTTCATACTAGCCATATTATTCAAAGAGGAAAGGTGTGACTGAAAAGGCAAAAAACGCTAAGTGTAAAACGGTCCTTTTTTTGCACAATTTGTTGAGCGATCTGACGCATTTGAGGTCGCAGCGAGAGCACTGTCCTGGTAGAAAGGTGGCATAACTACACAATGTCACGTAGTTTTAGTAATAATGCGGAATCTGGACATTCGGATACATCATGATAGCCATAATAACAGGGTTCTTGTCCAGCAAGAAGATCTACTGTGAAGGCTTGCGTCACGTCACATGTATTTGTGTCCGTAAAGGTGGGCTCCCACTGCACTCGCGTCACGCTTGCGTCGCTTCGGGGTTCGTTCATTGTGTCACTGTTGTGTTATTTTCGCCGATTTTCTGTTGCGCGCCCACTGACATGCGTCACTGTTGCGTTTCTAGACTAAATGGACAGGTTATCGGAAGTCGCAGCGTTGTCAATGTATGAAAAATCACTGTAAAATGATGAAAATGCCTAAAAATGAGATTTATAATGAAATAATTTCCCTTGTGATGATGCTTATGCTTATGAATGTTACTTATGTTATATAATAACCTTGAAAGACTTTTACAGTAAAAGAAGTAACCTAAATGAATGGACACGAACCATATACCAGATTTGACTCCATCGCTTTTGTGTTTTGCAACAAGTATGTGTAATGGTGTGTGTTAATTTTCCTATTTCACAAATGAAAAATCTTGATATTTCCTACGTTTTAATAGGAAATAGACAAAATATAACCGTGATACTGTTGAAGGCATGTTGGCGTCACTGTTGTGTCGCTGTTGTGTTACTCTTGGGTCACTGTTGTAACTGAAAAACTGCTGTAAAATGATATCCAAAATGTATCCAAAATAGCTTTTCAATAATAAAATGATGTTTACTTTTGATACTTGGTGCAAAATAGACAAAATATAACCTTGATACTGTTGAAGACATGTTGGCGTCACTATTGTGTCACTGTTGTGTTACTCTTGGGTCACTGTTGTGTCACTCTTGGGTCACTGTTGGGGCATCTTGCCACTTGCGTTATTTTTTTAACTTCCAAAAAAACGTCGCGCTTGCTTGTGTCACCTGTAGGTTTGCTTGTGTCACCTCTAGGTTCGCTCGCGTCACCTCTAGGTGCCGCGGGGTTACGTCTGCGTTGTCGAACCCCGAAGCGACGCAAGCGTGACGCGAGTGCAGTGGGAGCCGACCTTAAGGGTGCACTCTCACTGCACCTGCGTCACGCTTGCGTCACCGCGGGGTACGGAAGATACGAATTTCAGAGATCATCATCATCCGGGTTAAAGAACGAATTTTCATACTTTTTGTGTATTTTGTCGACTTCTAAGTCATACTTTTACGTATTGTGCAATATCTAAACTATAAAAGAATTGGAGAAAATATCAAAACAGTGACGCAGTGAACGAACCCCGCAGTGACGCAAGCTTGACGCAAGTTCGGTGAGAGTGCACCTTAATCGACGACCGACATCTATTGGCATTAGTTAATCCATTTATGTGTACTATGAAAATCTCATTTGTTGTTTAGTTGCAAGGTTGCTACAGACTCAAACATCAAGACACGTCACGTGTCTATCATACACTGGAACCCGCTGAGTTTCCATAATGCACCTGTCTTGTATATTATGAAACGCAATATAATGTAGACTAAAGGGAATCGTTGATGAATGAACAAGTTTGAATACAATTCGTCATCATCATCATCGGTCGGCAGCGGTGCAATTATCCTTGTCGTAAACGTCTTAAAAGAAGCTCATAATTTAGAATGAACTACAAAAGTGCAACTTACTTGCCGTCTGTATCAAATCAAAAAAGTGAACTTTCTCATTGTATAAGTTATTTCACATTGTTCACGGTATGGTTGTGTTTCCCTTACTTCTGTTTGTTTATCTCAAACTTCAGAGACTAATTCTATGCATCATCTAATCTCAAAGATTAAGAAGGTTATATATTTCATAGATAAGTCAGTATCATATCATAGCAGATCATTAGGGGATTTCAAACCGCTCTTATCTTATTCGACACATTTTATTCTTAAAGGAAACATAAGTCGACACTAAGCCCACAGTATCTGGCAGGTAATACCCGTTCCAGGAAAGCTTTTGTCACTATCTAAGATAGAACCTCAATATGGCAAGAGATAACACCTAGGTATTATGTGCTACTATGTAACCCTCTTCCAAATTGGATGTCACTAATTACTTCGAAATACGCAGCCTTTTTAAGTAAAGTATCCATATCAAATGAGAAAAATTGATAACGAACATCTTAAAAAGGGATAACGCAAAGGAGCATAACTCTCATAACCGGTTACATTCTTCCTAAAGACAGTTCAATAACATTTCAATAATATTACGTGACGTATATACCGAGGAAATCCTGATGACGACAGACCTTGAGCTTTCATATTTTCCACTATTTGAGTCCCGTATGTTATAAGATACTCAGTGTCTCAGAAACAGCTTTTCTGTAATAAAGCATTAGGGCGGCTCCCATCAGAGCACAATCTGTCAATGTCGATAAGAAATCACAGGAACGGCCTTGGCATGTGGTAGTTGCCTGTTGAACGCTAAGGGTAGCTATTTCGGGTTTGTTTGTATGAATAACATGTATGGAGTTTTGAAAGGTCATCGACTCCGAGCTATTTCTTGCTAAATGGCGGGCGTAACATGGCTTTTTATCACCATGCTTCCTTTAGGCAAGTTGTTTGGTTGCTAAAGTGTGACTTAAAGACCGTACAGATATCCAGGGTGCTTTATGTCTGTGTCATAACTGTGTACTAGGCCTGTAGCTATTTAAAAGCACCAACCACATTCGGTCGTCCATGGATGATAGCTATCATCTCATACAATTCAAAGCAGAAAGTAAATTTTCAAGCAAGAAGGTCAAAGTGGAGCAATGTGATCTAGCGGCTAGAGTTGTTGACTTGGGGACCTGAGGAATTGAACTTAAGGGTCAGCTAAGGATACTTTCAGATTTCAGAATGCCTTACCATTGCTAAACACTGCACGAAAATTGTGATTTAGCAATAGTGGTAAAGTCCAGGTAAGTCTGGTACAATTTGACAACAAGAAAACATTACCACACAAACCTGACATTTACCGCTATTGGTAAATACGAATTTTCGTGAAGTGTAAAATGTTTCCAGTCCATATGTTTTAGGGTAATAATTGTGTGGAGTTTTATTCTTGAAGATTTATTCCTGGGCCTTGCACAGTTTGCATGAATTACAAAGTTTTTTTAACACTAATTATAAGTACACTTGTCAAACAAGCTTGTATTGCTATGTTATCAATTTCTAATTTATCCGGGATAGGCCTCTGCGCTCAAATCTGTTTCCAGCAAAGAAATCTTCTGCGCCTTGAACCTTGAACGTGGACATCAAGGATGTCATCACAGATCATCCTTTGCACAAACGAACCATTTATATCCAAAGTAAGATTGATCCTTCCACGAGTATTTAATAAGACGATAGAATTCTAAAAAGGCTCTCTGTACTTTGAACCACGAAAGTTTAAATCAACAGGAAAATGAACAGCTTTAGAATATTGTAGCCATGGACGAAAGAGCTAACCTGATCTATATCAACCACCTGATCACATAAGAATCCTCGGCTCTCAACGTTCCGCCCGGCTTGTCATGTTTGAATAAAGCAACATGCCAGAAAATACGTCGGTGGTGCCGTTGATTCGTTATCGACTGAATTCTACAATGATGATCTTCTTCTAGATATTCTTGGAAATTCAGTCTTAATGGTCTAAGCCCGCTGGTCGGGAAAGGACAGACTTCTGTTAATTTAGAACCAAGTAGGCAGGAAAGACCACAGCAGGGGCAAGCAGACGACAGATCCCGATGAGTCAGGATGGAACGATGGAGAAAAAAACAACATTTGTTCAAGAAATAACATTTGTGATCAATGTTGTCTCAGACTATATACTTCTTGTTCGGGTTTTCCTTTCTTTTGATAATCAGGTAGTCATCAAGAAAAAAATCCCCAACGTAAAACTGCCTCTGTGCCAAGAAACTGCCGTCTTGGCGGCGCCGATGGAAGGCATTGCACTGTGTACCAATGATGACAAATGCCATATAAGGGCGTGAAATCGTTACCTTTACCAAAATTTCACCCCTCTAATTGGTTTTGGATGTCAAGGCAAATTGGGATCCTCGCCTTTAGACATGTATAAGTAAACTAATTCCCATGCCATGGTGCGGTTTCTTTGGTTTAGTATATAATGTTGACTAAAATCGATGGTAGAAAAATGACCTTGAAAAATCATTTTATCATTAGTGACTTAACGCTAAGCTGTTTTGACAAATGAAGTATATTTTCTGGATACGCACGATTATCCTGGTAAAATTGCTTCCTGTGCACCTTAATACTACGAAATGACTTCTGGATGCACTCTAAGAAGTTCCAATTGCAGAACAGATTAAAGCTTAAACCTCGATACTGACCTTACTCACTTTGTAATGTCGCTAAGGAGGATGTATGGTCAAGTGTTAATGGGATATTTCATATAGTCTTCCTTTATTCTAAAGCACATCACTGTTAAGTAGATTAACTATATATGTATCACAATACAGATCATATATGCTGATTGGATGAAAAATTGCCCTGCCAAAGGAGGTGCTGTCACGTATTGATCAGCATAACTCATCAAGGCAATGTTAAAATGGAGTTTAATCAAAGAGTTAGTAAAAGACAAATAGTCGCCTGTCTCATACAGCTATCTAGAGGGTAAGACTAATAAACAGTGATGTATTCAGTGCCTATATTTTGTCGCATTTTGATTAAAGAAATATAACTTTGCATGTACGTTCTTGTTTCTGTCTCTGATACTATTAGGATTTCCCCTGAAATCCCGAGGGTATATTGCAGCAATGCCATGAAGTATTATCCGTACCAGCTGTAAGTATGATAAATGACTTTGTGTGGGCTTTTATACCCACTAAAAGTAGCAAGTGCAACAGGTCCGGAATTTTATGGGCAGTAAAAGTCAAGGTTCTGTGAATATTTTATATCCGTCGAACCAAATTGCGCCGCGTAGAAGACCTTCCTACAGTACAAGGTTGTAACTCTTGGGTTACGTAAGGCCATGAGATGCTCTATAAAGTAGCGAAGTTATTTCCTGTGATATAATGAGTGTATCGACTGCCCATCTGTGGCGCCGATACATCTAATATCAATCATTTATGGCATATATAAAAGGCTGTTGGAAGATGCGGTGTTGTCAAGCTAATCATTCCAACAATATGAAAAAATACGTTTATTTTTAGGGTAACAGCTCTACAATAACTCATATTACAGCAACCGATTGGCGATCCTCCTAAAATGTATGAGGATGTAAAAGGATAGATGATTTTGTAACCCATGCAGTGGGCAAAGGCACAGAAAAGAAGTTTATGAGACAAGTGTGTGTCAATGAAAGTCAAGTTTTCCTAAAATGTGTATGTTTGAGAAAACTGAGCTGCTCAAAGAAGCACAAATTAGCTACAATCACAATAAGAACCTTATTAGCACTATATTATGAATCAAGTACCAAGGCCACAATTGACGGATTGTGTTTACTTGGCAGTCAATCTATGGCGCCTTCACGTCTAAAACTTGCATCAAACCCTCTTTGTTTTGGGTGGATGCCGCTCTGTAGGGATGATGCTAATTATGTTGACGATGCAAGGAAAACTTATTATATATGATAACAGATATTGATATAACAGAAACTTATTGAGTCAGGAACTGGCCTAGAGGGCCCGGGACTTCTCACTGCGATGAAAGAAAGACTGTTCCGGAGGTCGGACTTTATTTGCTTGCTGCACCTCAAAATAGAGGGTGAAGAATAATAATGATGATGATGATGATGATTGGTACAGTAAAGACTGCATAATAAAACCCCAATGGTTGCATAAAGACTGTAAGTATGATGGATTTTGATGTTCATCCATAAAGTAGCTATGATCTAGCAACAGGTGAACCAAATTGGGCTGCGTTGTGGATATCGCCGTAGCGAACATTCGTTTTGTAAGCCCTTTGAATGATTAATGAAGTGCACAATTACTGGATGGTCTTGGCAACCGTTCCCTGACGCCGGCACGTCTCCAGCAGTCAGTAGAATCAAGAGTGGCCGCACTGTCAGGGTGAGGCTCATCATCCTGGTGACGCTAGCGCTTTTTTTTTACCAAAGCCACTTTAAAAAACTCATTTAGATTCCATGACTTCCTAATTGCTTCTGGCCACTCGCACGGAAACAAACGCCGTCAATGGTTAGGTACATCTCCTTTGGTAGCGAGCTTGTCGTGCGCGGTAAAGAGGTTCTTGGATACTGATCAAAGAGCCGTCTCCTCACATTGTCATAGATAAAACCGTTGAGGAAATTTGCCAAGTTGAACTATCTCCACCTTTGAGAGTACGAGTAACGTCATCAACGGCCGTGTTATTACCTGTATTCCAAACTTCAAATTCAAGAGCAGAACTTGAGCCCAATCTAAAGAATTTCCTGATCAAATTTTCGTCACCCTTGCCCCTGTTGAATATTTTCTAAAGAAGGTTATCTTTGAAAATTCCACAGTAGTTACCACGAGCAAGCTGCTTAAGAGAGATACATGACTTGGCACAGTAACAATGAAATGATCAACTACTTGGTTTTCTTCCAGGGATCAAATTACGCTTTGTCTGCATCGCCATAACTGTTATAAAGCACATGGGAGTCACTGCTCGGTCGATCATTGACTTCTATTCAGTTTCATTTGTAGAACTTTGAGAGCTAGCTTTCTGCTTCACAGAAGTCTATCCCATACGTCCATCCCATACGATGACTGATAATTGCAGTTTGCCCTTTGCTTTCCCTACAGCAAGGTTTGACATTTATGGACTTGCTAAGCAAATCATACCGTTTGCCACAGAGAGTTTTATGCGGGGAAGCAGATTGATCAACTCAAACTGTAAAGATAAAACCTATGAGATCTCATATATTATGATGTTCGTCTCCATTATGATAAGGCTGATAATTCAAAAGTGAACAGAAGTTATGCTGCCCTGTTAGTTAGTTCCAGTTGTACTCATTGACCACGGTGCACGTTCCACTGATCAATGTACTTTGTACATTCCTTATAATAGAACCTTAGATTTTCCCCTAACTGTGCAAGCTCATATGATGTAGTACAGGAGCCAATTCCTGAGAGAGGCCTAGAAATGTGATTTCGTTGCACCCACTTTACAGAAAAGGTTTGACCTAATTTTCTGGTAGAGGGGTCTTTGGTCCATCACCTAGTATGATTTTTATGCCCAAATTGTGGTATCACTTTTTTGCTAGCTAAGCATAAAGGTAGAACACGTATTCTGCACAGGTGAAAAAATTCAATTTTCCAAGGGGGAGGGGCAAAAAACTAAACATCAATATTTTTCCATCAAAATTGGTAGGCTGGTGCAACTTTTCATGGGAAATACATAAATGTTCATTTTTTCCCAAAATTTTACCTTTGTCCAAAAGTTATGGGTCTTAAAAGTTCGATTTTTAGACATTTTTTGTACCAAAAAACGAACTGTTTACTTTGCAAAATCAGACAATTAATTGTGCTACCTACGGGGCCTTGCCTGATGAGTTAGACCTACCGTCCAAATCATACCCTCCATATCAACCTTTAAATCATCAAAATCCGTCAATGCGATCCGGAGATATGAATGTGTGAATGTTGACACATCTGTCATATTCGATTGCTAATATCGTCGCTAAGGCCGTTGCTAAGGCCGTTGCTAAGGAGGTTTTGGATCATACTCCACAACAAAACTGCTATGCAGAACAAACTTTTCCGATGTATTTTGCTCTGGTTATCTCAGTAGAAGTCTAAGGAGAAAATTTGTTTTGTTTATTGTTAAATAGATGCAGGAATACTGTTTTTTAACGTCATTTCTTTCAGAATCATTAGCAAAACTGTTGCTAAGGCCGTTGCTAAGGGGGCATTTAGTCATGTTTCAAGCAAAATACCGCAGTTGAGAGTCAAGATTTCTGGCACATTCTGCTCATGTCATGTCGTAAACCATGCATAACTCAAAATACTTTAATTGTTTGATTGATTGGTTGGTTGGTTGGAAATATTAACTGGGGCTCTGCATGGGGGATATAAGGATACTTGAAAAGAATTATGCTGATTTCACATATTTTTATTGTTCCGCCCTAATGTCACTATTAGTAAGTAGGTACCTTATCAAATCGCCGCATATATCTACTGCTATGTTGAGCACAATGAAAAAGGCTCTGCATGGGGGTTATCAGGACACCAGAAATGTGATACCATGGATACAAAACTGTGTTAAATACAACATATTGCCAAATATGATCTCCGACATCTATGTTAGAATGAAACAGTATATGGGATCTGCAAAAAAACAGTTTGCACACGGATCTGCATGGTATTCAAATTACAAGTTACATGGGAACAGAGCTATTTCATATAAACAATTTATTTAGAAAGACCAATTAACTAATGTAATGTGAAGAACAAAAGGAAAATCTTATTAAGTTTGTGCACATTGCTTGATAAATTAGGAACAGTGCAGGTATACTACTGGTGCGAAGGCCAATGGAGTATTCACCTTGGTAGGTTGTGAGTTTGATACCTGACAGTGTCATACCAAAGTAACTTTAAAAGTTGGACACAATGCATTATCTCCCTACCATGCAACATTTAGGAAAGAGTGTAATAGCATTACACACACTAACAATAACACAAACAGTAGACTGGCCCCCGCTTAATACATGTATGCACCAGTGTGTGGCCCAAGGGTTTATAGGAACGGTGGTAAGCAACGTCAACTGTAAGAACTGACTCACAAACAACCGCTTGCTATGAGAATGATTGAGATTGTCTCTGAAGGATGTGCTGAGATAGACAGTAGTCTTTCTGAAGTACAAAACACCGAGGAACACTCGAACACATGAAATATTAATTCCTTCCATTAAAGTCTAGAGAGCAGATGACAGACTTAGTTAAAAAGCGCGGAAGGAGCTGGCACCTGGCTGCAGTAATCACAGGTGTTTTGTCCGCAAACAGTCTGTGGCGTCTAGATGTCTGCAAACACCCTCAGAACTATTTAGAGCTGGGCAGATGCCGGACCACATGGGTAGCGGTAATTAGTTCAATGGCGTCAAGGGAGGAAGAAAAGAGAACCTTTCTCGGCACTCGAAGGACCATGGTAAGATTTAACGGATTTGTAATTTCGTCTAGCTGTCCACACAAAGGTGAAAGTCGTAAGTAATTAGAAACATAATCAAATCGCGAAGGAAGCATATCATAGGTCTCATAGGTTTATAACTGATGTTGGTTAGGGCTGTATAGGCAATGCCAAAGTGAACGTCACAAAGTTGATTAAGTGCTTTGCTTTTACCAATATGATCATTTGAAAATAAAAGAAGATTGTCTCAGCGCATATCCCATTCGAATACTGTTCGGTTAACTTGTTAGATGTTTTCAAAGCTTTCAAAATATTGCATCATGGCCTTACTAGCCTAGCGCAGCCTATCTTTGTTCCTGCAGTCACGCCCCAAAAAAGGAAGCTTTACCTACATTTAGACATTTAGACAATATATAATGTATGTCTTATGAAAGTATGTTGACATAGAAAGCCAGGGGAACTAGTTTCGTACTATTTTTTTTTCTAGTTTTTGTGTAGAAAGGTAGATAGCGGTAGATTATCATTTGAGATTATTCATGTGTTATTGAATAAAGAGACTCTTTTTAAACAAACATCACTTTATCCCACTAACGTTTCGGTAACCATCTACCATCTTCCTCAGTTGGTGGAATAAAGCAATGGTTGTGTAAAAAAATTGTCTCTTTGTCCCAGTGACGCACTAACCTGATTGAACTATTCACGGACACTGACTTGCATAGGAACCAAGTCAGTGTAGTGTGCTGACCGTTAATTTCATCTCTATACAAGGAAGAGAATTTCTTTTGTCAGAACACTTTAGATTTTCTGTGATTGGTGAGTTCATTCATCTCTTTTTTTCACTCGTTGAATGTCTGTTTTGTGTGTGCCCGTTAATTGCGTTACCATGTGCGTCATAGGGAGATCCCCAGGGTATGGTAGACTAACCAATCTGAATGGAAGCAGCCAGGGAGGTCTAGACAAAGGATTTCAGGATCACTTCAAGTAATCAAGGTTTGACCAAATGGTTCTGAACGCCTTTACTCTAGAAATCACTTGAAGAAGTTCTGGAAGGATCGTGTTTATAACACTTATCAAACATTACTGTATCCTCAGTTTTGCTACATTCCTAATTGGTAAATGTTATAAGAGAAGTTCTGAATAATGCAACAAAGGCAAGGTAATTCATCATAGAATGAACGAAGATCTTTATTGTACGTTTTTGCTTTCAAACAAGCTAAATACAGAATACGTGAATATACATGTACAATTTGTGTAGGGTGTGATACATGACTGAGACTACAAAGTCTATTATACACAGGTTCAACTTCTTCTCGCTTCTTAAGACAGTTGTAATTGTAGTTGCAGGTAGAGTTTTGAATACGTGGCTTGTCTAATTGCATGAGGAATGTGGATTTTTCAGTGTTATTTAAATATCGAAAGCATGGAAACTTATTTTGTACACAATTGAAGAAGATATTTCTTTCATTGTTGTATAGTGAACAGTTAACAATAAAATGACACTCGTCTTCTAACTTAAGAAGCATCATAAATATTTCCATTTTCTTTACAAATCAGCGTCCTCAGTGAAGGTCCCGGATAGAAACGAGAAGGATTAGCAGCTTTTAGCTTTGACCTTTTTCGGTTTCATCCGCGCATTGTGTAGCTTACTGATAAGGCAAATGCCTTTACTTGATGTATGAAGTTCCTTTCGCACTGCTGTAGAACCGATGAATTTAGTCATGTGAAATACGCTGCTAAGTCGTCTAATTGGTGTGGAAATGTTTGGGTGCGGGTACATGAGCTGTCTAATAGTTTTTCGTGAGTATTTTGCCATGGGGTACACCAAGCGTCCTTTAATACATTGTACGTTTCATACGAATCCAGCGCTGCTTTTCATGAAATAATTTTATGTAAAACTTCATTCAATGTATTCAATTCAGCATGAATATGTTCTTATAGGAAGGAAATGTATTTTTTCAGAAATAATAACGAAAACCAGGTACATACATAAGCGTGACTAATAAACTCCCCACAGATATTAAAACCGCAATGCATGATGAATGGCTTAAAGTTGATCCACCGAAAGAATAGAATATAAATACGGAAGCCCAAGGTTATTCCAACTCCCCTGGTGAGAGCCTCAGACCTTGACCGAGGAATCGCATTTTGGTAACGCTTGGGATGCCTTTGGGGTTTGTTTCAAATCAGTTTGAAGCCACCGTTTCTAAAACAACAAATATAGGTTACCCCACGGATAAAAGTGAACTAGTGTTACTTAAACAAGAATACATCGCTGACATTTACTAAATACCTAATACTTAATTAAGTTGCGTAAATATGATCCTAATAGATACGAAAACCAGATAACTGTTACATACATCTGTGTGATTAATGATACTAAAACCATGATACAACATGAATGGCTCAAAGTTGATCCATCAAAGAATGGAATATAACCAATGTTTGGACTAACCAAAAGTTATTCAAACTCCCCTGGTGAGAGCCCCAGACCTTGACCGAAGGACCGCATTTTGGTAACACTTGGGATGCCTTTGGTTATTCAGGAAGATGGATTGGCCAACAAGGGATTGCATCGTCAGGCAGTCCAGGCTGTAAATCTTTCAAATGGAGATAAGTGGACTACCTCTGGACCTGCTCTCCGGACCAAAGCCTTCAAAAGGGCTTATTTAGCTTTGACTCACTAAGTGTTTATTATACCAGTTCTTGGCGACCTTTGCTTTCACCCATACATGAGTATGGGACCTCACATACATACATACATACATACATACATATATATTCATACTCTTTATTGAGTATAAGCATTGACAAAATATCCGCTTCCAGTGTGATCTATATTTCATCATTTATCGGACCTCACAATCACTTGAAAAGAATCCTGGATGTTCTAATCTTGTATCACACATCTATTTGCTTCCTTCACCAGAGACCTAAAGCTACTTATATGTAATATGTCATATGTTACATGTTTTCGGTAAATGTTCAGTGGGTACAGCGAATTCAAACTCCCGATGACTTATTCCTTCACTCTTTACGATCGACCTAACTGCCAAACATGACGTCTGGCTCTTCTGATCTTCGTAACAAACACCATATGCTTCTGACCTCATTGAAGAATCACTGTTGCTGATGTCTTTCTGTGACGACGATGTGGCAATCTTGACAGCATCTGTCTAGACACTATTGGAATACTTAGACATTTTTGGCGATAGCGAATGAGGGATGTAAGCACATCATCGTTTGACATTTACGGAGCTTTAGATGAGCTCACATGAAATCCAGATATGCTGACCCCTCTCGTTTATTAGAGGCGATACATGAGCAGCACTTGCCACATTATAAGCTTCGTCTAATCGTAAAAGACTATACATAAAAAATCTGTGTATTGATTTAGCTTCCTTCACAGACTAGCGGGGCTGGCGTTTATTTTCTGGATAGCGGGAGGGGGAGGGGGGTAACTCTAAGCGATTTTAACGTTGGCTTATTAAGTTTCTCTAATGCCCGGAAAGGGCGTTTGCGGAAGGGTGCTTGTCCAGAAAGGTAGTTTGCCGTGGAAGGGAGTATGGTAACACACACACACACTACTATAGAATAAAAGCCCTCAACATGAAAATGTCTGCAAATGAGGCTATAAATTCTTATAAATGAATTGCGAAAGTTATCTTTAAGAGATAACTTTTTTTTCGTATGGACGAATAACGTGTGGCTGTAGATATACTAATAGCTTCAGTGGGGTTACCCCATCTGTAGTGATAAATGACACACTGATTATGTAGGAGAGGCTATTTGCTATTTAAGGTCAAGGTGAACAACTGATTAAAGATAAACAATATTCCTGACGTAGAGGGTAGCCACGAAATGCAGCAGTCTCATCAGTTATAGTTCATGAAAGATGCCTTAGCGCCCGCAGGAAGATGCCTATTGATCATGACATTTCGATTTATTCAACGGTTTCTCCGTTCTACAGTTTTTGACAGCTAACATTGATGGTAAGCGTTTATATCCAGATATGGAAAGCCTCGGGATGAATAATGACTTATTTCCTGCTTCCCGGCGTGTGGCTGAGGCGAACGAATGATGACCAGGGTCTCTGGATGAACGATGGCAACATGGACGCCATCTATTTTGGCACATAAAGGGCCACCGCGCCGAAAGGGTTGCTCCAAGGCAAGGCAAGGTCGACCACCGTCTTTTTGTGACATCACGGAATTCACCAGCTTTGACAGCTAGGATCAGGAATCAAATTGCCTTTACGTCAAAGTTTAGTTCCTCTTATTGCGCTGTGTTTTATAGAGCACGTTTAAAACTAATAGTTTACTATGACTATGTAAATTTAACCATTTTTATGTGTTGGATTTCGTATGGGAAATTATTTTCATATTGTTATTCTTCCTCAAAGAAGAGCAGAGTCAGTTGCAATATCTAATATTATGCGAAGACCTAAGAGCAATGTGGATAATTGACAAATGTTTAGACGCCTAATAGGGAAATGAATACCTTTTGGCAATATCTAAAATGTAATTCCCCTCACCTCTGACAGAACCCGTTCATACGATTATTCCCCTGTGTTAGGTATTACCCCATAGCCTGGGTACCATCCGGATAGTAGTTCGCTCCTATGTTCTCTTTTGCTATCCAGAGAAGCGACTGTATATAGTGTATACTGAACGTCAGAGCAGGAAGCGACTGTATATAATATATGATGAACGCCGGAGCGAACTACTTTCCGTACCCAGGCCAATTACCCCACCTATGAAGGTCAAGCTTTTTCATCATTTTGACTCTTACAGGAGTGTCGAACATGTCTACTCTTTAGATCTATGGTCAATATTTCCTACCATTTATTCTGTAATGAGCATACCGTTTCCTCCAGTTTTCTACATACATTGTATTGGAGGGTCTGCTTGGGCGATCCCGACAACGATTTACGCTGAATTCAGAAGAACCCCTTACGTATTACGTTAAATCAAGGAAGGCAATTACGCTACAATTGGTTGTCTCGCTTCGAATTACGTAGATGATATTGTTTTCCCTACGAGTTACGGTAAATGAAAATAGGCTGCCAACGCTTTACGGAAAAGAGCATGCAGACCCTCATATTGGTTTTGACATGAACCATTTTATAAGAGACGTCATATTTCGGAACGTTAGACCCATCTGGATGGAGCCACCGTATTGTCAACTTTTTTTATATCACACCATATCAAACTTAACCACGAGCTAATTTGGAGTCATTAGTCCGTCCTGGCCTCGGTGGATCCGGCTACTTTCGATTCAGTGGACGTATTTACAATATATATTCATAAGATCGACTGCATTTCTAAAGGTGACAGCGGGTATGTCAATACCTATTACTACTGGAATGCAATCTGTTTAAATCTTGTTACTTCCAAAATCTTCTTTCAGCTGTAGAGGTCACTGATTGCCCGCAATGCAAAATGCAACATTAGTTTTAGTTGGGCTAGTAAAAGCTAACTGCAATGACTTATTTTATGAGGTCGATAAAGGCCTTGAGCTATTAAACACAAATAGCTAATGCTATTTTCACGTCTTAGCAATTTTTTATGTTTGAATCAAATTATAGATATGAGAGCAGCATCACAAACTAACTGAAATCTTTTAGGAAACTTTCCAAATTGTCATCACATTAGACTACTGTTGTGGCAAAAGGAGCACGAGCCACTACCGCACGCACCGTCACTCACTTTCGCTTCAGGCTAGCCGACTGTCTGTTCCTGAGTTTTCCAAATTTCATGGGTAAACTTATACGACCTGCTCCTGTGGTACAAATCGATGGTTCACTGCCGCGGATGTAACTTCTATGTAAGATAACAAGTAGTTTTTTTTTTTTTAATTATAGATTGACCTAAGAAACTTAGTGTCTTTATGCAAACGGAAGAGAAAAGCAACATGCTTGTCAAAGCAACATATTTTAGACGATGTGTATGCACATATTTCAATAGCACTGTGTTATTCTGAGTTGGAAAATAGCAAAACCCATCGATCGAAAGTTATCTTTTTTCTTGGGAAACTGTCTATGATATTTCTAAACGAAAGCAATTTACTCGAATGGTCTGACGATTTTCGCCCTCGGCGTCTCGGCAGGACATTGTGTGATTCTGCTTTTCTATGAGTAAATCAAAGGCAACTAAAGGTTTTTTCAGGCATAAGCCACACGTTGGTTGTCGGTGATTGAAATTTAAACTTCAGAAAGATCGCATCATTCCAGTGGATGATTCACTTTCTCTGGCAGCCGTCTGCTAAGTGAACTTTAAAGGTGCTGAACGCCCTTTTATAGTAAGCAATATTTCGGGAGACCGTTAACGAATCTGAGCGTGTCATGGGATTGAGAGAATGCCAACACCATTTTTCTACAGTCAAACTCCACTTTAGCGTATCTATTCACATTTTATGATCCTTATCACCGCACCTTCGTCAGCAACGTTGAGGCAGCACACACCATAGGTTTACAAGCGAACTTGATATGCTTTGTTATTTGCGAAAATTGAGCAAGAGGCTTGGTAGCAAAGACTTAAAAGGTCGTGGCTATAGAAATTGCCTAGAATCTGATTGATGATAACAAGCAAAGAGCGTGCACCGCCGCAATACTCTGTAAAGAATTAAATGGTTCGTTTCAAGAATGCTCATGGAAATGACAATTTTGATTTATCCACCAGCGTTCATTTTATAGACAAAGTAAAGTTGAGTGTAAATCTCGTTTGATAGCTCAATTACATAAGGTCTGCGTTCTCATATAGCGAAGTCACCAGTGTCATTAAGTCCCTGAAACAATCTCAGATTTTACTAGCTGTGACATGGTGCAATCAGGTAGTGTTACAAAAGCCTCGAACTATTATGGAACCGTGGAATATGAAGTACTTATTGGAGTTTTATTGCAAAATCAAAGTTGGAATGTGGTGCAGAACTTGTAAAAATACCCATAAGTGCGCATGTGGAGGAAACTTGTAACAATGCTCCGTAAACTTCAGCAAATGATCTTTATTTTACGTGCATTGCCATAAACCCAGTGCACGTTTCTACTGCCAGAGCTTAAAAGGATTGCAATAAGAGCTACCAAGGTCTAAAGTTCTGAAGTTAGTTATTGCTTCCTTTCTCTTCTGGTGGTCAAAAGTTTACTTGAATTAGGTTACCCTATTCGGGAGGTATTGGAGTCAGATAATGGCGAGGAAAGATTGTTTAGTTTTGTTGGCACTTTTGTTATTTTATTCATGAGAGACTCCAATCGTACAGCGTTTTATTGAGGTCATGAGAGAATCGGTAAGGATCAAACAGAATAAACAAAGATTTATAATGGTTAAGATTAAGACTGTATCTTATTATGTAAGGTGTGCATCCTTTTTTTATATTATATGCATGTCCAGTTCGGGAAAATTGTCACACAATAAGAACTAAATCTTAGAAAATAATAGTGATCAAGAAGATGAAATACAACAAACTTTGAGAGTTCTTTTTTATGCCAGATATAAATTCGTCAGCTTTAAGGATATTAAGCTTAAACCGGCATTCCGTGACACGTGCGGGCTTTTAGTCGGCCCTTAAGGGGTCGGTCTGACAGTCACAGGCAATTTCTTCACCTCTGAGGCTGTGATCAAACTGATGATGGTAGAAAACGTGTCAAACAACACCGTTCTTAAGTCACCCTGAAACCCCCCTCCAGGGAAATATAACCCTTTAATCATTCCTCACTTACGGCGGTGTCATCTCGCCTTTGACATGTCGACAATGTTATCCTATGGAGATGAGAGGAATCGACAATGTCATGTCTGCTAGACGACTTTCAATCAATACATTAAGTGGAAAAGAGCTGTCGAAATTCTCTGAGGCCAAAATGTGCTTGTGATCAGTTGTGCTTGTCAGTCTCACTGAGACTAGACAACCATAGGTTCAATACTCCAGTCTACGATATTAAAACAGCTTTACAGCACTTTAACAGAAACAGGTCAAAGACCAATGGATTGGTTATCGATGAAACCTTTAAAGTTAAGAGGAAATCTTTATTCCGGCGTACGACCTTTGTGGTGGATATGTTGTGTCTGCATCTCCTGGAGCAGGCAGGTAAAAGTTGTCTCACCAGTGACATCTCGTGAAAGGTTAGCATTTGTGCCTCTGTGACATCCTTTGATGAATACGTTACATTGTCGTATTGGTGGCGAGTGAGCACTCGTACGTAATGCATTGTGCAAGCATTGAACTGGTCAAATCATTTATAAGAGCTGTACCTTTTCTTAAAATGGTGCATTCATCAAAAGATATGCATCGTGTTGCTGTATTGAAATAATTAGCAATGATTGTACCTAGAATGGCAGATGAAAAAGAGTTTGATGTCAAGAACCACCTATGCATAATGTAACTTGCATCCCATTGTTTAGCTGAATCGATTGTTAGAGTCACTCATTTAATAAGGGTCTTAAATCTATAATTCCATTGATATTTCTTCCTTGTTGTATAATTGTCCTTTTCCCATATTCTGTCCATTGCATTTCTGTGTAATTGATTAAAGAATGTCAGATACAGCCATGTGTGCAACATAATGCTGACATAGCAAATGGATCACGAATATTGGCAAAATTCTGTTCTGGTGTGATCTTTGTACTAGAGACTGCATGGGCACATCAATCAATTCAAAGCCGAATCTGCAAGCTGTTTGCTATCTACGGTAACGTGTCTTTACTTTGACTGTCTGGCAGGGCTGTAATACGTCGTGCACGACCATTTCTGCAGTGGCTGCAGACAGCAATTTGAAAGATTACTGTGATGTGAGATACCATCCATGGCCGGGGGGAGAACGATAATATGTTATTGGTAGTGGTCCCGCTGTGAAATGTGCCTTAGGCATGTCGGGGAGTCTGTGATAGTCTCACGATACAGATCTAAGCCAGGAAAAATATCGATGCTGACGTGGGATATTTTGCATTTTTCTTATGACTAGAAGAACAAATGATCGATCCAGACATGATAGTCAAGTGTACAAAATGAACATATTAGGTAAGATTATCAAAAAAGCTATTGTCTGTTTCGATAAGTTTCAAAATGACAATGGCAAGTAGTCGGTCATGGCAATATGGTATACATTTGTTGATAACAGCATTCATCACATGGGTTATCTACACTCTTTCCAAACATAAAAGTTATTTCAGTTTCATTTTGATTTATGACATGGCAGTGCTACTCTCCACACGCATCGCGTCCCCGGGACCCTGTAAATCAATGCCAAAATGTAACTTTTCCGTGATGGTAACTTGACACACATATGACACACATATGTATATTAGGTAGTTAGGCTATTGGATAATAGTATTCGTCATTGGCACAAAAATTGGGTCTTACCTAACACCGTTCCAAGCAGAGGTTAGGCTCCGGCTAGCTTCGTACGTTTCATGCGTTTTTTCGGGTTTGTTATTTTTTCAGTTTTTTTGTACGTCGTCAAGCCAAAACCAGTCTGAGCCTAACCTCTGCTTGGAAACTGGAGAGTCGACAGCCGCACTGCAGCTTCCATCAGGGTAAGTAGTGGCAGATTCTGTTCAGCCCTGACGAAGGTAGCAGTGGGTCGAATTGATTATTGACATTGACAAGAATGTGCATATTAAGAAGGATTTCAATGATCTGCTAGTACCCACCTGACAATTTTTTACATTTGGACTATTCAAGAAAATGAATGTAATATTTGGGAACATTGGGGGATTTGGCGACTTGGTTTGTAAGGGTGTGCACTCTTTCGTACTTTTCGTATACTTACGTAATGCAATCTTCGTAACGAAAGTCCACCTCACTAATTACTGGGTACATAAAAGAAAAATCATGAATAACGTTACACGGATTCTTTTATCATTCTTTCCTCATGCTTAAGCATTTTTCATTGAAGTGAAAAATAGCAAGTCTTTGAAAAGAATCCCATTCGCATAAAACGAATCCCTTTCGTTAGTCCCAAGGTATAGAAAGAGAATGATGATATCTAGTACTATCATTTTTATTTCCATTGTGCATCTAATTACTGTAATTTGAACGGCCTTTACTTTTCACAAATGTAAAGAACGGGTAACCTTAGAAACAAAAACCATTCGCAAGTCCCTAGGTATACGATGAGGAATATTCCACAATCAGCATCATCTTTCATTCATTTATCATTTTGCGTTTTACCTTATTTTTCCTTGCCTTTTTTTCACGAATGCTATGGTTAACACCCTAACACGTATGCAGCAAGTTTTACATACCATTTATGATTAGAAGGGCAAAAGCCAAAAATTAATCAAGAATATTGAAAGCCAAAAACAAAGCATATCATAACTCTGGCATTTGTTGTCGTCTAATTCACACCTTTACGTTTTGTATGATATACCCAGTGTGAAAGTGAAGGCTACACATATCCTATTTAGGTCGCAGTGAGAGCTGAGTGCGATCGCCTTCTAGTGGAAATAGGGCCTTTAATACAACCAGGAGGTACTACTGTTTTTCAAACCGATATTGGCCTTGGCAAAAAAAATCCTATTCTCCCCGCACCTGTGCTCCCTTCCGTTGTTAAGCGGTCAGGCGCCCACCAGACTGTGGCGAGCACGCCCGATCTAGCCGTGTCATTTCGGTTAGTCAAGCTTGACCTATAGAAAACTGCATGCCCCGAGCCCTGCCGCTGATAAAGCGCGTACGTACCGGATCATTACCGTGTGCCCATCGTATGGAAGTTATGACGATGGGCAATATTGCTTCTGCACAGCGTTTCTGCTTCTTTTGTTTCCAGATAATACGTGTAATAAGACCATTTCGGTGGAAAATGCACATGTAAACGTATAAGTCATCCACATGAGTCAGCGTCGGAATCAATTGATGCCCTGTCTTTAGTACCAAGTGATATTTTTGGCCAGTATATTTTGTGCAATCTTCGGAAATGCTGCAACAAAGCGAATTTATTCAGCTGCACCGCAACACCTCGGGATTCAAGGATTCCGTGCAATTAACAGAAGTGTGCGGTAATCCGTTGTGCAATTAACTGGGTAAGGTACTTAACACTTAGTATCATTTTGGATGATGCCAAGCATTTATTCCTTAGTCCCAAAACGTTCTTTTGTTTTGTTATGTATTTCTTCATCATCAAAGGATTTTTTTGTCATTCTACCTCTTTTTGTTATAATCGTTTAATTTGATGTTTTGATTTAACACATTGTGTGGAAATTACAACATAATTTTAAAGGTTATTGACTGCAACATGCATTTTACATAAATCAATACAATAACCTTGAATTGAAAACAAAAAAGGGCTTTGAATTTATATGCAAGTCCACACTTCCTCAAAGTATCCCCAAAGACGCGAACTAAGTGCACCTTTGTGACCCATCGAAAGTTTCTTAATTAGATACGAGGAATTTCGCTGGAAGATAATACACCATGAGAATTGAATTATGCTTAAGGCTAAAAGACCCAAGACGGAATTAGAGCTTTGCAAATGGGGCCATTAATACTGTGATATCTTTGCAATCAGTAAATGATGAATAACAAGATTAAAAATCGATTGCATTAGCCTGCTTGGTCTTCCTTTGAGTTAGACTTTTCCCATCCTTCAATTATGAATAGAGGTAAATGACCATGTTTCCTCTCAGTTAATTCTGACATATTGTATGAAGTCACTTTTCTCCTTCACCTACTAATAAGCAATCAGCTCCTTGGAAAATGGAGGTATAACTTTTGGAACTGTGTGTGTGTATCCGGTGTGATCATCTTTAAAAACCTCTGGAGGGATTGCCATGATATTTGATATTCGAGCAGGTGTCGTAAACCGAAGGAAATAGTCCATTCGAATCTTCTAGTTGCCGACCATGGTATTACAGCTGCACTTCTCTTTTTATCTTTTGTAAACGTCAAGAAATAGATGGATGAAGGGTATGAAATAAAAGAAAAATGAATGGCATCTTCTAAAATCTACGATAATCTGAAATACTGAAAGATAAAACAGGCAGGGGTAACATTTTTGAAGAAATTATTCCGATACACAATGCAATTCCGAGAAATGTATTTTCTTGGACCTCGTAATGAGTCGTATTTTCTACTCAAAATGATTGAAACTTTCTTTTCTTTGGCGGCCATCTTGGATTTTGGATTTTGACCAATTACGTCATTTCATAAGCATAATTTATGAATATTTAGTTATAAATGTTCAACTTAGATGTGTTATATATTAAAGTTTAGTTTAGCAAGAAAATCTTAAAATGCCATTGTTTAAACCAAAATAAGTGATTTTTGTAAAATTTGCCTTTCAGAAACCCGTTGCCGTGGCACCACGAAATATCATAAACTTACCCAATTTTCTAGAATTGTTGCCAACAATATTTTAGGAAAACTCACTAAGTTTGGTTGTTCTACCACAAGCCGTTGGGGAGCTATAGGAGGTCAAAGTTGGCGCGGGCACTTAAAGGCTCTAACCGTGTGGCCCAGGGGTGTTTCCAACTAATTTGATACAAGAAATCTACTCGGAAGATAAGAGCCCATCGGGACTGAATTACGCCGGGGGCCAAAGATCTTGGCCAGAATTAGAGCATTACAAATTATATAATCAATACTCTTTTATCTTACAAAGAGGTAGTTATCGCATTATAAGAAATCTATCATAAAGGACGAACTGCCTTTGTGATGAGTCGGGAAGAAGAAAGTCGAATTTGCACGGAAAACTTTATTCACCAATGGCTATACTACTTTTATTTGGAACAACTTAAACTAAATTGGCAATAGAAGTACTATAGTTACTACCGATACAGGTGAGCTTCCATTACAATTTGGTTATTCATCATGCATATCTGTTCAGCACTAATGCCAAGGGAGTATCGCAAGAAGAGCGAAGTTGATTCTATAAAGTGCGTAGAGTTTGCCACATCGTCTTAACTTTGATGTTATCCGTTTAAGATCTCACTGCACTTGGGGCACCAGTGTGGTGCTGCGGGGTTCAAAGAGGTACACTTTGTACATCAATTGAAAGTGTGTCATTTACTCCCCTGGTAAATTCTTTGATGATTCTCCGTGAGTGGGAATTCATCAATACTCTTTTGAATCTAGGGCAAGATGCACTATAATATCTTATCCAATTTAGGACAGGCTGCACTTTTCATTTTTACCCCGCGTGACAACCGTAAACCTAATGGATTTAAGTAAAACTAGGGTACACATTTAGGGGGTGTGGGATTTGGCCAAGAAATGTTACCCGATAACAAGTATTTAAGCTTTAATTTGATACCCTGTACACATTAAGTTCCAATGTTGCTTCAACAAGTTATCTTTTGTGCAGCAATAGCACAGCCTTCATACTAAATAAAGAATTAGCAAGAATCAAGCAGAACCAGCTGGAATGAAGTATTTGCAAAATTCGTGCCACATTCGGGGCCTACACGTCTGAATTCCAAATGAACCTTATGTCCCCTTAACATGAGAAGGAATGAGCCAAAATGCCGTCAGAATCCAAATTATCTTTTTATTCCTGGGAATTCGTAGTTTATTCTATAAATTCTCACTGCAGTCCGGATATTCTTTTGGCCACATTCCTGCAGTATTGGAAGTGGCTTGCCGTTTCAGATCTCCATCGAATGTTAACAATAATGTTGGAATGCCGTAGAATACGTAGAATGATATTTTGGGAGTGGGAATTTATTTCGTCCATAATGTTCTGAATCTAGTGCAGTCTAGATACGGCCTACCCTGACAAATGCAACCGACTAGTCAATTTAGGACTGTTCATTTTTAGGCCGTGTGCCAACCGTATTCTCAAAAGAATAAGCAAAAACTGAGGCATTACCATTCAGAGGGTAGTGGATTCTGCCAAGAGAGATTAGTAATATCCAGATGGTGCATGTTTCAAATATGACAATCAGCTTTGTTTTGATGTATTGTACGTCAGTTTGAATGATGCTTCAGAAAGATAAAGTAGAAGGAAACGTGCAGGTTACTTCTCTTGAAAGATTTCCCGGAAGTGGGGTTCATCAGTACACTTCTGGAAGTAGGGCACGAGGTAATCTACGAGGCTGATACATACACAATGTCGTGCCGTCTTATTGGCGTCTCCTATACAAGGCAATTTAGGATGGGTGCACTCTTCATGTTGACCCCGTGTACCAATGTAACCCCCCAACGAATAAACAAAACTGGTGGTCCACATTGAAGGCCAAAAATGCCTTCTTCGATTAAGTGAATGTGCGTTGGTGCCTAATACGTCAATGTTAACGTTAATACCCCCCTCACATTAGGCGCGATTCGATCGGACGACGAGTCTGCGAACTCTAATTTACGAGGAGGCATGACCCTGATGCCGACGAAGAAATGGCAGAGTTCCCCCTTCCCGTCAGGGTCATGCCTCCTCGTGATTTAGAGCTCGCAGACTCGTCGTTCGATCGAATCCCGCCTAATGTGAGGGGGGTATAATGATGCTTCAGAAATGTATATTTCGTGTATTGTATGGATTCACAATCCAGAAAACCATTCAAAAGTAACTTGCAAACTTTACACTGGTGCTTGCGTCAATCAAAAGTTTGCAAGTTACTTTTGAATCATGATTTTCCGATGTTGTGAATCCATTCATATTCTTATGAATATAGGGCAAGGTGTAATTTACTCGATACCCATGTCGGCCATGTCATAAGGTAAATTGGGAGGAGAGGGAGCATTTCATTTGACCCCTTGTGCAAATCTTACCCCAAAGGCAGTCAACATTCGGGCCGGGAGCAATTTGGCAGATAAAATGTCAACAACTGACCCCCGTTATGTTCCGTCCTCACCGCCGATGTCCCTTTGATTTCTCACAAGGTGAGTTATTTCAAGGGACGGCGCTCTCATTGATCATGCCATAAATCTAGAAGATTGTGAATTTTCGTATCGACTATTACGTTTGCCATCCGCAAATGTCACCGAAGACAGGAGGGTGTACTCCACCACAGCGCAGCAGGCTAGTGGTAAATTGGCATCAGTGTAAGACGATCAGTATATATCCTGCACCACAATTGATCCTGAAATATATGGTGTTCTTGATTCTTAAGTGTTGAATTATCATACCATGGAAGAATACAATATTCTGAAGACGATGCACTTAAACAGTAACATTTTCAATCTTCAAAGCTCATTTTGCCGTAATAAGAATTAATCATGTATAGTTTTACTCGCTTTAGTATGTATAGTTTCACTCGCTGTGGCAAAGACAGTGATAGGCGACCCCAAATCGAATAATTACAAAGAGACCTGATACAATTGTTGGATGTATCTCTAAATATTTGACAAAAGAATTACATTGCCATGATTTGCTGTGAAAGAGAATCTATAGTCTACAAACTTGTTTTGACATGGGCAATTGGCCATGTAGGCCAAACCAGTGATCAACATAACTTTGTGCTCCCCAGGCGAGACAAGTAAGGATCCTTGGAGAACACATCCTGGAAGGAAAGGCGGCGATAAGGCGAGGACATTTCCGCTAATTTCCTACCTTAATGTGCTGCGGTGTTTCGATGGGGATAAAACGAGACCACATGATTTAAGGCATCAGGTGATACATGGCCAGCCGCAGACAGAAACAGGTCAGACTGTTGGTTTGGATGCCCGGGGGAAATTACAGTTATTGGCTAACGTTAGCTTTATTTTGTGGTGGCACCTACTTATGAGATAACGTCGTTAGGTAAGCAACAATAAAGTTGGGAAATCTATTTGGCAGCGTGACGTATAGAACACGGTAACATTTGTCTTCCCATCGTCGTACGCTAGTCGCACGATTGCTAAGTAACGTTGTGGTCGTGTCGCACCAACATCGTCGGTGTTGTACCGTCGGTGTTGTTACTGGAGAAGCTATCTTAGACTCTTGTTGGTGGTCGGTTCTTTCACAGCCAACTTAAAAACTCCACGAGATAAAAATCTTACGGCGGTCCAAGATTGATGTGTGTGACCTCGCTGTAAGTCGATGGAAGGAAATGGCTGACTAGAGGGGTCATAAATTGCAAACAGCCCACTAATACGGGTAATTCTAGGAAACGACAGACAGAAGTGCGTGTGTGCCATTATCTCCTGCAGAAACACTCACAGAAGATTAATGTTTGGTGGCATTTGTTCTCAAGAAAGTGCCTTAAACGCTGTGCCTGGCATGGGCACACTCGTCGTACTCATCCAATGTTAGTAAAATCCTGGAGGAGTCTGGTTTTGCCTACCTTTTGCTGAACAGTAATCACAACACTGCATTCGCTCAGTCTGAAGTAAAACAAAGACTGAAAGACACCTTTCTTCAAAACTTTTACTCAGAACTTAACTCTCCTGGCATGAAGGAAACCCAAGGAAATAAGCTAAGAACCTACAGAAAATTTAAGCAATTGTATGAAAGAGAAAAATACCTGGATATAACAAATTTTAGCTATCGCCGAGCCATGACTAAACTAAGGATCAGCGATCACCCATTGGAAATTGAAGCCGGTAGATACAACCGAACTCCTCCTGATGATAGACTATGTATATTTTGCGATAAGAACCACATGTATGTAGAAAATGAAATACACTTTGTCCTAGAGTGTTCACTGTACAATGATCTGCGCAATACATTCATTAATGCTACACATGTAAATCAGAAATATGCACACATGACGAAGGAAGATATGTTCAAATATCTCATGTCATCATCTGACCACGATATACTAGAAAATCTCTGTAAGTTCATCTACAAATGTTTTAGGAAGAGAGAAGATGCATATAAACTATAGTATGTGAAATTGTATAACTTTGCGTTTACTACCTTTTGTACCAAACTAACTGCATTTAGCCCCAACGGGGCATGAATATGCAATAAACTTCATTGTCATTGTCATTGTCATCAAATCAAGGGTATTATAGTGATAGTTAAGTATGTGTTGTACAAGATGCATTTGTCTGTTGTTGTTGTTTTTTTATTTCATTTTTTCCTATTCTTTCGATGAGACATATTGAATCTACCACTAAAACATCATGACCATATCATGTCCATGGGCAAGAGATACCTATAATGGAAGTGTGCTGTTGTTTTCTATCAAGCCGAAAGTAGGACCATTACCCAACCCTACACTCGTCTTCACAACTCCCAACCACCGTAGCCTGGGTACCTACCATCGATCCGGAAAGTAGTTCGCTCCAGCGTTCATTATACATGTATACAATAAACATTCGCTTCTAGCTCTGAAATTCATTATACACTATATATATATCGCTTGTCTGCTGTTCCGTCTGGGACCACGTTAACGTCTGGAATCGTCCAAATTTTGGACGCAGGCGCTGAACGAAGTAAGGAATGGATTCAAGCAATCGTTCAAACAGGCGTTCCAACATCAAACAATTCCTCTGCCCGCTTGCGGAAGGCCTGTAGTCATCACTTTGATTGAAATGTGTACTGAATTATATATAAGAGTACTAGTAGTAACTTTGACAACTAGAATCACTGTTCAAATCGCAAGAAAACCATTAGAAAATAAAATAAATTCCTTCATGGCCAGTGAACACCAATGGAAATCTGTATAGGCGATAATGTAAAAATAGGCAAGTTCGAGGTGCCATAATCTCATCCATGAACATTCCAGGTCATTCCACCCCACACAGCAGCCCGCTATCTCAAGTGTCCAATTTTTTTAAAATTTCGACCAGCTAAACTTATCGCAGCTATCAAATATGCCGCCATCTTGGTTTCTCATGACGTCAATGTAGGGACTGACCACTTCAAATTAGGGGTCAGAACAGGCCTAAAAAATGGACCAAAACCTTGTTTATTGCCTAATCTGAACGTCTGCACCCTACACTGTCTCACCAATATGAAATTTTTCTTACATTTCCTGCTACAAGTCGAAATAGGCTGAAATAAAATGGACTCAAATTGGGCCTTCCGCAGCTGCGTCAATTAGGGTCATTGCCCTTATAATAGACAAAGCAACATAAAAAGTCTCCGTATTAATTTCCTGCCCCAGGACGTGCCTACTGTGTTGAAAAGCTGAACGAGAAAACATCAAGTCTAATACTCCACTAATGGCCGTGCCGCTACACATCAGTGCCTCTGTTGCACCGATGCCACTCTACATTACCCTGGGCGCGGCGTTCGTGCTAATCAGGTTTGAACAGAGCCTTAATAACACCGTGTAAAAGCAGTAATCTCCATGTCGAAAAGTTTTATTGAACCGCGTGCTGAAAGCATACGTGAGAGTGACAGCTTCCACTACGAAACCCCTTATCTATATAAAAAGATGTGAGAAGCTCTTTAAAAAAGTAGGAATATCGTTAGTATAAGAATGTAGCCCTCGAAAAACTGTATGTTAATTTCCTGTTCCTACTTATTCAACAGCGGATCGAACACGAGCACTAATTACATGCCACTTTACATGAAGGCTTGTCAAACGCTTTCGTTCCATCAGCGTCAATTTGCATTGTACTATATTGGAAGTTGGCAGTAATCAAGTCTTAACGCTACTTTAATTACACCGTGTGCTGCATGGAAAAGCAGCAATTTTCAAGTCAAAGCGCGTAGACATGACAGAGGGAATCCGTATTGAATGCCTACTTTGACAGTGTTAAAAACTTTTAATTGAATATCCAACTATTTCTAATTGTCGCGTAACGAATCGTGAAAGCTTGTCAACTGACTCAGCTCCATCAATAACAGATTCGTGCCACATCAGCATACGTCTGGTTTTGGGAAGTTGCATGTAACCAACGCTGACAATTGATTTAATGATACATTGTGATGAAACTGAGTGCGGTAATTTAGAAAAAGGTAAAAAAAAATGAATAGTAGAATAATTGATCATGAAGAAACGTATCCTGAAAGCTTGTCAAGCGCATGCAGTGGGTTTTATTAGGGGTTAGACCTTTCCTTGCAAGACGTAGAAACCTTTAAAGCGTTAATCTAGCTTTAATCGCACCATATTCATATACAAATACGTTCGAAGCCATAAAGAAAGGCAGAGAAGGTAAAAGCAATTTAGCTTATCAAATTCACTATGTTCTAACGCTAGCAATATCCATTTTTTTTAAATTCTGAAAAGTGCAAACATTTTACGTGGCGATTCGGTTCCACGAACACCACACGAATAACCCCTTAGCTTAGACCTGAGAATTTTTTTATGGTGAGACATCATGCTGTATCTACTAATAGCAATTTTCAAATCGAAATCCCTTAAAAACTTGCACAGTTATCCATAAGTGGATGACAGATTTCCAAACGCATTGCTTGCTACGGCCGTGGGGCGTTGACACACCCGATCCTTCTGACCTAGGAAGTTAAGCAACGTGCAGTCCTGACAGTACTTGGATGGGAGACCACCAAGGAAGACTAGATGCTGTATCCAGGTCATACCAAGACTGTTACAAATGATACATACTTCTTTCTCTAATAAGAGAAAGAGTATGAAAGCTAAACACACTACACTACCAGTGGACTAGTCCCCTGCTGTAGTGACCCCAGGAATTTGAAACGGAGATGGGTGCCGGGCCTACGCATCACAATGTGATATATGGCAACTTTAGCTTTAGCTTGATCCCATCGACGCCGCACGTGTAACACGTGGACACAAACCGGGGAAGGCGTAGAATGTAACGAATCGTGAACAGCAGTCTGAATGTAAAGGCAGCAATTTGCCAGTCGAATCACTATTATCCATTAAAGCTACTGGCACAACCCACGTATTTCTGAAAACGTTCAGGCTGTACAGGACAGGCGCGTCGCCCGTATACGTACTGGTGCATATGGAGGGCGAACCCACAGCCCTATGGCACACAAAGTTTTGCCTGCACGTCAAGTTCTACGGCGTGACTGCGTGCTCCAAAATCCGTCGGATTCCCTACGAGTTCGTACGGAGGCGGTACTTACCACTTACGGATCCCAAAAAGATTGCCCACGTTTTGGCACGTATAGATAGATAGACAGCACCTATTTGTACGTATTTGCACGTACATAGCTCCACGCGAAGAGGTCCGTAAATCCATCAATAATGACCAGCCCCTTCACCGGTCTTAAAAATCTCACACATAATGGCAGAAAAGTAGCTTCAGTGATGACAAAGACCACACGCAGAATTTAGGTCACTCGTTAGATTAATTTGATGCCTTGAAGACACGGAATAGGGGTAGTTAACTGTTATCCTATTTGATGCCACGTTAGAACTCCTTGACTCCCGCTGAACTGTTAATGATGAGATGCAGTGGTGATGGCTCTCGGCGGAGATATGCCGTAAATGTCGTTCAAATCAAGGCCTCATCACTTTGTCTTGTAGACTGGAATAAAAAAAAGTGGGACAGTACCACTGGGTCTATTTCAGTATATTGTTTCACAATTAAGTGGTGTTTTATACTGAAGTATTTCGTCCTAAATATATTGACCTTGCCCAGTATAATCCCAGACGCTTCCTGTATCGATCAATGTGTTTTGCAATGCTAAAGTTAAGTAATATTTCTAATACAGTTCGTTCATATGGATGTCAGTGTATGTAATTCAATTCAAGGACCAATATAGGGAGGTGGCAAGACTGTGTCCAGATTTAAGTACATTATTGAAGGTCTTATGGCTTTGCAGATGGCTTTTGTTGAGGATGCGTAATGTCTTATAACCGTCATAGAACATCGTATGATGATCCTACAACCTTAATGAAATGACCTTCAAGAGTAAGAAATAAAACGGAGTACTTAATAAGTACTTAATGATGTACATCATTGTATTCACTTAAAGAAGATTTTATTGCTCGGCAAATGAGGTACGAGTGTTGAAGATGCGTAATGTTTATAGCCGTTATGGAACGACTCAAAACAGTTTAAGTCTTTACTTGGTCATATTTATGAAGCCCTTTCACTCTAGGCAGAAAAAATTGGGTCAATCGCTTATCTTTCCCTTGAGTCTATTTTCAGTTTATTTTTCTTTGCAAATCATCGTATGATGATCCTACAACCTTAATGAAATGACCTTCAAGAGTCAGTAATAAAACGGAGTACTTAATAAGTACTTGATAAAGTACATCATTGTATTCACTTAAAGACGATTTTATTGCTCTGCAAATGAGGCACGAGTGTTGTTGATGTGTTATAGCCATCATGTAACGACTCAAAGCAGTTTAAGTCATTACTTGGTTATAGTTATGAAACCCTTCCAGTTTAGGCGGGGAAAAGTGGGTCAAACGTCTCTATTTTGAGTATATTTCTTTGCACATCATCGTATGATGATCCTACAACCTTCATGGATCAAGAGACAGTAATACAACGGAGCCGGCAAGTCTGTGTACAACTATGAGTACTGAATGTAGTACACTATTCACTTAAAGAAGATTTTATGGCTTTGCAAATGAGGTACGAGTGTTGAAGATGCGTAATGTTTATAGCCGTCATGGAACAGAAACAAAGCTTGGTTATATCTATGAAGCCTTTTCACTCTAGGAAAACAAGAGTGGGTCAAACGTCTCTTGAGTCTATTTTGAGTTTAGTTCTTTGCAAAACATCGTATGATGATCCTACAACCTTCATGGATCAAGATCAGTAATAGATGTAACCAAGAAGTTACTGAAATGAAGGCTTTATGGCCTTTAACAATAGGTTGGTACACAGATGTGGGCCTAACGTCCCGTTCGATATTGAGATATTGGACTTTTCTGGGGTCCCCAGATGAAATAACCGGAATGGCTTTAAAAAAATCCCTGTGATAGTCTATGAAATTATTATTTAAGGGATATTGTGTTCTCTCGGCCCCCGGAAGAAGTAAAACTTTTACAAATTTACAGATAACTTGAAATTGATAGAAAACCAATTTGAAACTGACTATCAAACATGGCACGTTAACCTGGAAGAGTAGGCATGTTTCGAGATAGAATGGCGACAACAAGAGTAATACAAACTAACTGAAACTGTGCGTAAGGATTTTAGACAACCATGTTATGAGACTCAATAAAAATACTCCTGCAAGCAACTGGAAAGGTTCTTTTACTGAAAAAAGACAGCTGTCTGAAACGTCTGACCGTTGTTAGGACGTGCCCAGTTACTTAATTAAGTATATTTTGTATTGATAACTAAGACTGTTTACCCAAACACTTTACTGACATAATCTGTCTACTTGTATTTGTCCTTCATCTCATATGAGGAACATTTTTGTATCATCACGAGAACGACAATTTAATTTCTTCTAATCCCTGATTTCATTCCGTGCACCGAGAAACTTCTCTTGTCTGGCTTTTATCGCTTCCATGACTCTTACTTCTTCCTCTGCGTCGTCTTTCCCGTCTACCTTGTTTAAGAACTCATCCTTGAGAAACTTCTCCAAAGACTTCTCGTACTTTCTAAGATAGTCGCAGTCTTTTGAGAAGATGGTGCACTGTGCGTGCTGTAAGGGTTCGATGACGTCGATGTACATGCGCATGCGCCTGACGCCCGGGAAGCCCAGGCGGGTGATCTCTTGCTGCGACACGCCTCCGCTGTTATACAGGATCCGGAACTTGGTGAAGAAGTTCTTGGTTACCGTGACGTAATTATCCACTTCTTCCACGTCATTCTGAAACGGGAAATGAATAGAAATGCGTTAACGAGATTTGGAGACTTAAATTAGCGCTGGAATACTTTAGAAAGCCACCAAGTGGCATTCTCAAAGCAGAAAATAGGCTTCGGCTGTTTTAACGTTTTTTTAGTCGTTTGTATCGGGCTTTCTATCTTTTATTGTTTCTTGAAGACTGCCAGTTAGGCTTTGACAGTACAAGATACAATACAAAATAGAAAGCCCGATAAAAACGACTAAAAGAAATGTTAAAAAAACAGCCGGAGCCTAACCTCTGCTTGGAGAGTAACCAAGGGGCGCCTAATTGAAGTTCACCCCCGCCTAGACACACGCGCGCGTGAAGGCATAGTAGAAGCCAGTTAATTGCACATCTGATAGCCGAACACTTCGGTCAATTGCACGGAGTCATAAAATCCCAAACCAGCTCCCATTCACATGGTGATGCGTTCCAACTTAGCATTATTACACACGCCGGATAATTGCACGGAGTGATTTGGCAAATTTGGTCTGCGCGGCTTCTACTGTACTTTGTTTTATTTCCTGCTTTTGTCCTTGGAAATAAGCATTAACCTCAATCAATCAATTAACGCATGCTGAAGTGCCCTAGCCATTCAGGCTAGATGTAATAGTCCTCCCGGAGCTAATAGGACATGGTTGGAATGTCCCAAAAAGTATCGACCTCGCACAATTAATATTCCTTTTGATTGAGCTGAGCAGGGAATTCCTGCGCACCACTCGGATCGTCTGGGACTTAGTTCTAAGTTACTAGCGCAACCAAAGAGTTATTTTCGTGTTTTCCAAGCTGCATGCCGTTTTTAGACCGATCCATCTTCCCCACTTAATGTCATCCTGAAGGATTCAATACCAACCTACCAGATACCTGCAGATTCAGATCTATTGTCGTACCCAACGTCTTACATAATTTCCACAATTCTGGTATTTTATAGCGTTAAGTTTTAAGTGTCATAGCAAGCTAATTACGATGATATATTTCTTTCTATTGTAAGATGGATCACGGAACCCCTTGCGTTTTGCTGTCATAAGGAAAGCCATGTGTCTACTGGTTTGTCTTGTGAACATTGAGAAAGATTAGGCTTCCATTCACAGAAATGTCGCCAGAAGGCGCTTATGATTAGCGTTCCCATCTAGCATTGAAGAAGGGGACTAGCAGATGGAATTTCCTATGCAGTACATAAACAATAAGTACATTGTGTAGAACTTAGTACTACTCATGGTCTACTAAACCGACGAGTGCCTTTACTTACTTACTTACTTACTTACTTACTTACTTGCATGCAAAAGCCGGGGGCAATCACTTAAAAATCATTTACCTACATTTTAAGCTCCCTTTACCTTTACAGTCTTAACCCACACTGCAAAAGTAGATTTATCGGGTTTATTTTTGTTTAGAAAAAGCTTGAGGTCAGTTCCAGTATTATAACGAGCTACAGCCAGAAGATTGTCATGATACCAGCATTTCACCCCTTCCTAATTTATCTATTTGCTTGCTTGTTTGTCAGTCTGTTTTGTTGTTTGGTAAGAGTGATCTACCCTATCCAGCCTTCATCCGTCACGGCCAGGGTAAGTGGTCTTATCAGTTGATTGTTTATTTATCTATATATCTTTGTTTGCTTGTTTGTTTCCCAGGCCGTTTTGTTGTTTGGCAAGAGTGATATACCATATCCAACCTCCTTCTATTTCTGCTATGGCCAAACCCTCAGTGCCCCTATCAACTGTTTGTTTGAGTGTTTGTTGCCCGGTTTGCATGCCAGTCTGTTTTGTTGTTTGTTTAGAGTGATCTACCATATCTAACCTTCATCCGTCTCTGCCAGAGCCAGAGCGCTCCTACCAGCTGTTTGTTTTTTGTTTGTTTGCCTGTTTTTTGTTTGTTTGTTAAAAGTAATCAACCATATCCAACCTTCATCCGCCTCTGCCATGGCCAGAGCCAGAGCGCCCCGGCCAGTTGCTGCGTCCAGTACTTCTTCTTGGCCCAGTCCATGGCGAGCTCTGTGACGTCACCTTCCTGCTCGGACAGTCCGTACAGGTAGTGGATGGCCGCGTCCAGCCGGGAGTCGAAGTAGTCGTCCACTAGACTGACCAGCTGGAGGGACGCCTGCTTCTGTTGTTCGTCATGCCACTGTGGACAAGTCAAAAGTCAAGTTTATTGCGCAACGATTGTAACTGGTACAATGTATGGCAAACTACAAACTATCTACAACAGTATACTAATCTAACATAACAGAAAAAATATTGCGACATAGTGTATTTCACATTGTTAGAACATTTAGTGTACTTCTCTTTTGCATAGCATTATATATATATTGGCCTAGGTGGACAGATATGGAGTCGGGACATGATAAAAGTACATTGAATAATTCTCTGTTTGTTTTAGGTAATGTTGTTCTGTTGTTATATATGGTCAATAACTTTTTCCTTTCTTCATTATAATAAGGGCATATCATCAGGAAGGGAGAGTGTACAGTTAGGTCTATATTTTTAAGTCACCAATTCTGTATTATAAGGACCACGCGGTCTTCGATATGCAGCCAAATCAAACGTGTGTAAGTGACCACCTCTACAGAGAACCACCTGGTCATTGATATACAACCGAACTTTTGTAAGTGACCACTTACGCATTAAGCCCCCTTTACAAATCAAGAATTTAGCTCGGCCGAGTTGTCAGCGAGCTCTAAATTACGAGGAGGCATGACCCTGATGCCGAAGAAGAAATGGCAGAGTTTCTTCGTCGGTATCGTAATTTAGAGCTCACTGACAACTCGGCCGAGCTAAATTCTTGATTTGTAAAGGGGGCTTAAGGACGACTTTGTCATTAATATACAGACAAACATGTACTAGTGACCACTTCTGCATAAGGACTACTTGGTTTTGATACACAATCGAACCTGTACAAGCGGCCACCTCTGCATAAAGACCACCTACTTTTATATATGATACAGTCAAGCCTGTGCTGATGACCCACCTGGCTTTTGATATACGGTCTAACCTGTACGTACAAGTAAACCACAGAAGATCCACCCAGCCACTGTGGTCAATTTTTGCTGTCCCTCCGTTACAGTGTGAATTCTGTCGCAGGTTTCTTGCTCAATATATACATAGTATACTGCATAATGCATTTTATGGTTCTTTTCCTGGGGCGTCGCGAAAAAAATATGCTGTATCTGTCTGAAATGCCAGCTAGCGGGTATCCCCAGAAGTGCAGGGCCTAGAAAGGAAACAAGGCAGACATCACCTCAAACTGCGAAATCCTTTGTTGAGCAAACTGTATCTCTCACATGGTCACATATACTTGCTTTCAACTCAGTTAAGACACATTAGGGATATGGTAGAGACGGGCCCTGTGTGAACCTGCATGAAGCACCGTGTGTCCTTGGGACAGGAATGCGGAAGTGGGTAGGGGTGACCCGGTGCTATTTACCATGTCACACGCCGTGCAATGTGCTGCAGGTGCGTACTTTGTACAACAACAGACAACGCGTGACAGTTTGCCTTTTCTTTATTTTGACGAGGGTGTATAATGTATGGAATAATAGACTCACAGTTACAGCTGAAACACCAATGCCTTACATCAAAATGCAATTGAATAAATAACAGCTAATTTGATTAGGACTGTTTTACTTTGAATGTATAAGCGAAATGATTTACAGTTGTTTTTTTTTGGGGGGGGGGGGCAACTACATGTATGTGAATGCTTGAACTATCTAGAGTGAGAATGCGTGTGTATCTCACTATATCTACTTAGAAATACCCCCTTCTCCGAATGCCAAACGTCCCTACCCTGGTGAACGCCCCCTCCCCGTGATATACTGTCTGACATCTGACATGTGATTGTGTCCAACTTTTTTTTCGCGAGGCTGTGACAGAAGTGACCACAGACAAGCTTCAACGGCATCCTTTCCCGTCAAAGTGTATCAAATTATGTACGATACATCTGAAAATGTCCCAAAAATAATGTTACTTATCAGTTTGCTGTCGTCAATAATCGTCAATCCACCGTAAGTCGAATGTACGCATGTTGAGGGGCTGAGCACAATCACAGCCTTGTCACAGGTGAGATCGCTGGTTTCAAACAAGCTAGAGCAATCCACACTTTGCTGCCTAAATCTTATAGTAAGAGGGAACATATACCATGTATGTATCTGACAGGGGATTATCATGAACACAAACACGGCCTTTCCATAAGGGCGATTATAACCGATCCAAGCGCGGTAAATTGAATGCCAAGGATTTCCTTAATTTTCCTGTCGTAAAATGTATGTATGTGACAGGTGCTTAACACAAAAATAACTTTATTATGTGCGATTTCAACCATTGTAACAGACACGTACACATGGTACACAAACACGTACTAGTAGCATGCTTGGTGTGTGTTCACCCCTTTTCCTAGGCCTGGCCTCTAACGAACATGTGAAGATGTAAACCCATTGTTAAGACGTGATTAACCCACGCACCTGTTTCTGTGACACCGAGAACTGATAATAGGAGAACCCTGCCGCTGCACACGACACAGCGGCTGAGATCTGTCCGATGTACCTCAACATGAACGACATGGCGGCCTCCGTACGTACACAGCACACTAACACTGCCGCTGATACACGCTCGCGGAATGGGCTTCCGGTATGACCTCTATTAATAGTCATATAAGGGGAGAACCATTTCAGTAGGAGGGGGGGGTTAAAGCTGTTAAATATTCTTTAATGATCTTATATATATGATATATACCATCTAATAAATGTTCTTTGTTTGCGTTTTACATAGCTGAGATTCCTCGGTGGTTTATACGATATATTAACACATGTGGACAGTCATGGTACGTGAGTGAACTGCGAAGTGCTCCCCCCCCCCTCTCTTCCCGCCAACGCAAATCGCGACTCCCGATCTGAGTCCTGACAGGACATGAGATATCTCTATAGAGGAGGGACGCTGTTAAACAGGTTTAGCAAGGGAATTTTAATATGGGTCACTCGGAAAAGTGTTGTCTATCGTCTAGTATATTCGGCTGTATTCACGTACTGTATAGCAGGAATAGCCGCCGTTAAGCGTAACACATCAGATAGATATCATATGCATACAACATTACGTCATCCTTGTTTGTCTAGAAATAAAATAAAGCGGTATCTTTTCATTTTGTGCTGTTTGATGAAAGACATATAAAAGAAAACCCACCAACCTCTACAACAAAAACATTTTTCGTAAATTGAAATGTCTGTATTGTCTGCAGTTAAAAAACGTTGTAGTCAAACGTGTGGTGAAGGTTGTTACTGTTGATATGTACCGGTCAGGAATGAAGTGAAACCTGTACCCTCACTGATCTCAGTTGCGGCGCGTTGTCGGTGTTGCTGCGGCCAAGCGATTTGACAGAACGCTCAGCGAATTTCAGCGATGGAAACGAACCCCTGACCAGACCCTTCTGTGTCTAATGCTGTCCTTTTAGTCATACTTGTACCGTTGATATTCCCACTTTTTAGTCAGGGCCGGAGTAACACAAATTCAATTAATGACGCAGCAACGTGCCTCTGAAGCTTCGCGCACCAACACACACACACATAATTGTTAGCTGGCATAGTTTCTATTTGAACCAGTTATTAGGGAGAAAATCAAAGAGAATTATAGTCTTTATTTCGCAACTGTACATGTTCCTTTTGAAGATAGCTCTGACTAATAATTGGCCTTTTCTTTGTAGGAGTTGGGAGTCAGTGTAGCAGGAAAATTGAATCAAGTTACCATGAGCATTGTGGGATACCATAGAACCTGATAATGATAATCTTTATTGCAAATTCATGCCCGAGGGCTAATTGCATACAGGGTAAGGTAGTAGTGGTATACATAAACATATTTAACAAAGAAGGGAAATGATAATCATAGATAAATATAAAGGGAATAACGTCTAAACTAAATCAATTTCTACTTAAGCTAATTGATGGGTTTGACTTCTTTTCCGTATGCAGTAGAAGATGAATTGTCCAACATAATAGTTGCTCCACCCGCACTGAGAATATTCTGTAGCACCAAGGGACTCAAACACCGCTTTGAATTGTACTGTTCTTGTGCCAGAATCAGCCGGGCTGAGAGCCAAAACCCAGCGTCTTGGGCATTAGGCGGCGGAAACTAAAGATGAGCTCATGAGAAAGTCTGTGTTAGAGACGTTTCTAATTATAGACTGAGATATCCTCTGTTGCTGTGCGTACGGTTGTCATTGTCTTTTTCTATAAGATTCATGACAATTGTGAAACGTGATTGTGGGGAGTACTCTTCAAGCAGACGTTAGGCTCCGGCTGTTTTTTTAACGTTTTCATCGGGCTTTCTATTTTGAATTGCTTCTTGAAGTCCGCTAGCCAAATAGGTTTTTACAATACAAGATACAACAGAAAACAGAAAGGCCGATAAAAACGACTACGAAAACGTAAAAAAACAGCCGGAGCCTAACCTCTGTTTGGAGAGTAGGTGGGGAGTTCCCCACTGTAAGAAGCTTGTTTTGCTGGCAAGCGTTCAAATTACGCTACCCAGCCGGACCTTGTTGTTGTGGGTCTTTTCAACTTGGTCTCGTCATATTTCAATCACGTGCTTATACGTCATACCAGACAGCTTTGTCATAGTTTCTGTACAACGGGAAGGACTTGTAGTCATCACTCTCACTTTTTAAACGTAGTTCAAGCGTTTCTGACAGTGATACTTTCAAGTTGAAGACGTGTCAGCGTTCAAGACACGTCTAAAGAGAGTGACGTCGCTTACGTCGATTCCTTTGTCTAAAAACGGGTCCGTTTGGCGCTTCAGAACAACAAGGTGAACCCGGATATAGACAAAATGGCTGACAGTGATATTCATAGAGCTGATATAGGTAGGGCAATTTCATCTATTTTTTTCTTAGGAAAAGTCTAGCCATGGAATAACATTGATATCATGGAGGAACGTTTGTATCTATAGTACGTTTGTAACATGTTCTCTTTTCTTTGAACAGTACGTCTAAAACGTAAACGTACTGGCAGATATACGACACACAATATGAAAGGCAAACAATGAAATTTATAGAAGTGTAGTCGTGACGTTACATTGAGTCTTAAATTTTTGTGGTTTACTCCTCTCTCATTGATAAGTCGACCTTTGACAAGACACGAGACACATCTATATGGTGAATCTACGTTGTCTGTCGTGTTGTTTTTAAGATCCTGTTAGAAGACTATCGCTGAAATGCTAACTGGAAACCCCCTCTTTTGTGTCGTTGTTATCAGGTCTATAAAATGAAGATATATTTAGTTTTACGATGGTTGTGTTTCGTCGCGTGTCCGGCGCTATATATATATAGCTCGCTACATGCGATTGCGATGATATTTGTTACATGCGTTTCAAGGCACTGCTCTTGTAGTACAGTTTTTGCAAGCCATGGTGATCTTGGGGATCTTTATGCATGTACATAGCAGAAAAATAACAAAAATTACAACTTTGCTTTATCCTACATTTATTTCTTCGGCTGTGTCTTTCCAGACCAACCCCTTGTTCAGTACGGTGCGGAAGAATGTAGACAGATAGCCCAGCAATTTCCCGCCAACGGCCTGCCATTGCTACCCTACATCACACCTCCGCCAGTGATATACAAAGTCTACAATATCAGTAACCCTGTGGGTCTGCAGATAGAAAGCCAGGGGGGGTTAATGGCCGTAGAGGACCCCAGAAAGGCTTTGGAAGACCAAAAACGAGAATACAAGGAAACACAAACAGGTAAACATTTGATCTTCTTAGCACAGTAAAACTAACAGGGCAGGATAGACGCGTTGAATAAAATGTAAACCATATGTTATATTACTTTTGTTTATTCATAATATATGTTAATTTTGTGATCTATGTTATGGCATGTATCCTGGTCTGTACACGCATTTCCTTTTGGTATTCGACAAGACCGGGGAAGTATACTTTTGTTATTCATTTTATGTGTTATGTTATCTGTCTTTACAACATTAGCTTCATATATAAGGTTATGCATGCCATGTATGTAGACTGGAGCAGTGACAACGATGATGAAGAGAGGAGGCATCGGGAGGACAGGAGTGAGAGGACAAGTAAAGGTTAGTTACATAACACACACTTTATAGTTTTTAGTGTGTGTTTTTTCCATCTTTCAACTTCGTTCCCCCAATTAATCACAGGAATACCAACTAAGCATTGGGACATTTCTGTATCATTGAAACTTGTATCTCGTTTTCCTTAACAGAAACCTCGAAGAGCACTTGGGTTACTCGGTTAAAGCCTATGCCAGAGCAGACCACATGTAAGGGCATCTTTTCTAATTTTGTACGAAAAAATCTGTCAGTAATCTCATATACGTATATAAAACAGACATGTACACCTAATGGCGATGTATAGATTACAGTAATTCAATGGGGAAACACTCGTAATGTAACATTATCAATCCATTCATCCATCCATCCATCCATATACCTATCCACATATGTCACTCTATTACCCATGCACACATGTCGCACATACTAAATTTACTGACAGCTAATGGTGATATGGTTTACCGACATTTTTTATGTATTTTCAAAATATATTTTTCTCCATATTTACTGGTGAATTCTATGCAGGCAAAAGAGTTGACAGAGTATCACGGCGTATCATAACAAGGATGGAAGTGCTAGAAGAACAAGGTACAGCATCATTGTTTTGCTTTATATGATTTTCATTGTTGATTTGTCAATCGTTTGTATTAAATGGATAAGTGACAGAAGATAATTTATATGTCACAATATCTAACATTTGTCTGACAGGAAACTGGCTAGAGTATGACAAGTTCCTGGAGACGGCGATAGAACGACACGAGGGAGATCATGATATTCTGGTGCGGATTGTGCTCGAGGTAGGATTAGCACTACATTTGGTTAGTATGTTGAGTTATTACTGGTATGCCGACTTTTACATTTAAACATTTGAGAATCTCACTGTGTGTGTGTGTGTGTGTGTGTGTGTGCGTGTGTGTGTGCGTGTGTGTGTGTATGTGTGTGTGCGTGTGTGTGTGTGCGTTTGTGTGTGTGTATGTGCGTGTGTGCGTGTGTGTGTGTGTGTGTGTGTGTGTGTGTGTGTGTGTATGTGTGTGTGCGTGTGTGTGTGTGTGTGCGTGTGTGTGTGTATGTGTGTGTGCGTGTGTGTGCGTGTGTGTGGGTGTGTATGTGGGTGTGTTTGTTTGTGTGTGTGTGCTTGATACCTGCATGAGTAATAGAGAGACAACGCTGTTTGTTATTACTGAGTAAATAAAGTTACATTATACTATAATTTATAATAGATAAATATCTCATCTATTATAGGACTTGTAATAGCCCCCTCCCATGAAAGGTACACTGGTGTATAAACGATTTCCATACCCTTTCTCAACAGGATGTGGTCGCTGCCTACTTTCGCGAGGACTTCCAAGGCGGCTACACCAGTCTTCAGCAGGCAGACGACCTCGTGCAGAAAGTCAGTGACCCCGCACAGCAGCAGGCACACAGGCTGTACCTGAAGTCTGCACTGCTCCGGAGACAAAGGCGACACGAGGAGGCTGAAAACATCAACACTCTAGCTCTGCAGGTTGGAGGACACGTCGGTGTATTTGATGAAGTTTTTCAAGCTGATTCTAAATATTCTTTCACAAACACTTCAGAAATTCTTTTGCGAAATAGTTCTTGGTGGAAGAATTAACATACACGTTTTTTCTTGACAGGGCCTTCCCAACATGAAACCTGGACGAGATATTGCCTCCGTCTGGTACAACATCGCCGCGCTGAAAGCCCAGGTTCTTTACGAATGCGAGAACTCTCCAGACAAAGCAAATGAACTTTACAAAGAAGCAGTGTCTGCTTTCGAGAATGCTATTGATCACTACGAGTCAGGACTGGACGCGAAGGACGAAACATGCAGAAACCATCTACGACGATCTCATATCCGTTTAGCAATGGTTGCCGTGGGTTGTTGGTACGATGGCACGTCAACCAGTACCAACCCAGGCCTAATCCCAAAACAGGATCTACAAAAAGCGGAAAACAGTCTAGAAGAGGTAGAAAACAACCTATGGGAGGGCATCCCCAACCGTATGCGCTGTTCGTGGTATCTCGCCAAGTCAGACCTCTTCCGACGGCGTGGGAAGGTACAAAGGGCAACAGAGATGGCGGAAGAAGCGCTGCAGATCGCCAAGAAAGCCAAGGGTGGCTTCCCCTCTGAAGTCAAGTTCGCAGAAGTGAGACTGGGCTTGCTGAAGAGGACAGGTGAGCTGAACAGAGAGGAGACGCGAGTGGAGGAGGATGCTGAGGACATGGCGTGGTTGTCGCCAGAGGAGAGTTTAGCAGAGGTAAGCTGATATTCGCTTTTAATATATATATATAAATTAATTGTAATTTTGTTCAATGTTTTTGACGACATATCTTTAGCACTCTGCATTAGGTTGACGCTTATGACCCATTTTCTATGTCGCTCAAATACTAGAAGACAGAAATAACATCATTGCCGAGTACAAAGATTCCGTACACATTGCGGCAACCCGGCGACCAACGGGCATCAAAATCAGGTACAGTAAATTTCTCATATCCATGCATTTTAATAAAAGATCAATAATTCCACCTATTCTTTGATATATGTCAAATGGCCCAGGTTACAGACTTGCCACTAATTTCTCCATGTAATTGAGGGCCTTCACAGATCAGTGCTTAATATTATACAACATATTGTATCTCTCATGATTTTTCATACTGCAGGTGAAGAAATCCCCAATGGTAGGACGACGACACGGGCACAGTCAGCTGTTCTACTGATGATATCCATTCTACTTCACGTGTTGACAGCAGTACTGATACATAGCTTGTATATTGAACATTAAAGATTGCACAACATGTGAAACAGTGTATGGAAATCGACATTTTCAACGGTTGAAATGGCAGCAATGACTTATAACGCGGGAATTTCATATTCCAATATCCACAGAGAATCAGATATAATCGTAACGGTTATACTTCGTCGTTCTTATATTATTTATTCATTTGTTTGGTTTAACTTTTTCGAGTACTGCAGTTACTATATATTCTAATCAGCCTTTTAACATGGACTGCAAAAAGTCAGCAAAACGTACGATATGATGTACCTAATTTTTTTCTACCCGCCAGAAGAAAAGAACTGCGAATCGTTCCATGTATAGAATTAAAATGCTCATAAACTAAATATAATATTTTACTTTTCTTGTTGGAGTTAACCTTTTCATTCCCCAAATAGGTCTTTGAATAAAAGTTCAACAGCAAATACAACTGTTGCACCAATTTGACAAAATGTATATATATATCTCCCTCCATGTTGTACTGTAATGCATAGATATAATGTTTCTTTTTGGTATCTTTTGCTTTAAATTTGTAGATCACACGTTCATATTATGTGTAGCAATTCTGCGGCGATAGCTTGCAGAAAATGGCGAAGAGTCAATGCTTTGATTTAGTCCTCATGATGACCAACACAGTTTACACTAAGGTGACATTGGCCTTGTTTTACAAGTGTGTATCATGACTCACTGGTCAAACGGTCATGTAAAAATCCTTGTACGTGTAAAGAAATTCCCTAAGTCTCTTTTATCAACCAATTAACGACGGTTATATTTCCACGGTTGGTACGAGTAAACATACTGGAATCGAGGAACAGAAACCAGCTGGAAGATTTTTCTTCGGCGGACTATCAATATGTGATTCGCATACAAACAACCTCTATATCAGGTTTCTTGGCTTGGCTTTGTGGGGCTTATTGCGTGCTGGTCTCCGATTGTTTATCACTTTTCTGATGAGCTTACCATGTGCTGATTTTGGACAGCTACCAGGATCTGGTACGGCCATAAAACTGGTACCGAACAATGTATATGATAAGAGGGTAATTCAGAATACTTAGTATGCCAAAAATCCAGCCAAGAAGCCTGCTATGGAGGCGGCACTGTAGTTTCGTACTCACTAGCCCGTGAGTCACAGCAAAGGTACGCAGCCATTCATTCGCGTAGGCTGCTTTGTTATTGGGACGCTCGTATTTCAATCACGTGCGTCTGTGTCACTGCAGACATATTATGAGCCTCCGCTCACTGACGGCTTCGTGTCAATAAACAAGTACAGGCGCTACTGCCACGTTTTATAGGAATGGGTTACAAGACTTTCATCTGGATTGTATGATACTATCTGATGAGAGTTCTAGAAGTGACAGGAATGACATAACGGCTAGTAACATTACGACTTGGTTAATCGAGATGGAAACATCTGAGGGAAAGGATTACTCGGAGCCCGTAGCAGGTACGTAAACAACAGCCGTCTTACGAAAAAGATGGTTCCATTTTTGACGTACTGTGCAAGTCAACTACATTAAGGGCTCAAAATTTGGGAATTCTAGTAATCAAACAAACAAGGACGGGAAATGAAATTGCAATTAGATTTTCCCCTCTATATTCAAAGCAGTCATACTTAAGTACCAAAGTTATTCGACTTGGAGTGGGAGGGGGGTAGCACACTGCCTTTGTTGTTACCAAGCCCAAGGGAGTTGCCTTATGTTAGCGAGGCAATTCCAGCAATTCTCTTCCATGTATGAAAATCGCCACCAACTGGAATTAATGTCAGTGTGGATAGCATACATCTTCGTTTCAATTCTGTCCAAGCAAAGGTGCTACATAGCACTCCTGCATTTTCCATGACATCAGTGGGTGTATTTTTATATTATGTTGGGCATCAAAAGCGAAACTGCCCAAGTCTTAGAATTACCAGACTGAACAAATTAAATCCATACTACTAATTTCTTGTAATCAAAAGTAGATAGTTTCCTACAACGTACAAGTGTTGTTCAGTAATATGGCGTTAAGACATATTGTTTATCGTTGTTCAATGCAGTTCTATCTTATAAACAGATGTTATTGTAAACTGCATTATAGAAAATTAAGGTGAACACATTTACAAATAATACAGATAGCCAACTGGTGCCTTTCAACCAAGCTGTGCAGCAGTACCTCCCGTGTGCACATCAGGCATGTACCGCCGTCGCAGTACCGTATGGACCCCCTCCAGTTTACAACGTGTACAACATCAGTAACCCTGTTGGGATACAGATACAAAGTGAGGGGAGTTCTATGACAGTGGACGGGAAGGATGTTGCCAAGAAGGTCGAGAACACCAAACACATAGGAACACAGACAGGTAATAAATGATCCTATTCGCTATATCGCTGTTTATTTACCATATGTGACATGTTTTATCTTTTTATTTGCTTATTTATTTATCTATTTATTGGTTTAGATGTTCAATACACACAGCCAGGGCTGCCCGGGAGGGTCTTTTTAGCGAATGCCCACAAACGCCCACTCTAGAGAAGCCCAACTAGCTTATGACTTTTACATGTAGGTAGACACTTGACAGTGTAGACATATTGTAAACGTATGAATGCAATTGTAGCTCTTAGCATTGAAGTGTCGACCAACAAGAAGAAACGTATAAAATACTGTACCTGTACCTAATCAGGTCCAATTGTTGTAATCTGAAAGCTAGCTTGATTGAATACAAACTTTAGGAAACCAATGCCACCTATTCACCTTAAAAAAATCAAACTCCTTGTCTCAGTGCCAGAATTCTTCTGCAGAGGAAACGATGGTGGCGCGCAAGTAAAAGAGGAACTGTTGGGCAGAAAAAATGGCGGAGCTCGGGGAAAGGTATGTCTACAAAAAGTCATTGTTGTCTGTGTGTAAACAGGAGGCGGTGCTGCTGTAAAATAATTCAAGTGTTTGCGCAGTGTGGTGAACGTGGAGTATGTCATAACTTCAAGATGGTAATCAAGTGATCAATAAATCGTTTAAATGTTCCTTGCCTAATATTGTTCAATATATCAACGGATGTTTTTCTGATGACTCTTTCATGTGTTCTACATACAAACATATATATATATATATAATAACAGAACATAGTATCACTGTTCAAGTGAATAAAGAACTGTGCAATGGTATTTGACCATATGGTACTTAAAAACAATCATTATCGCTGCTCAACAGACAGAGAAGCGGGTGAAAGACAAAGAACAAGACATGAGCTCAAAAAATGGCCGACTGTGCATGTTCAAAAGGATGCCCCGACAAGACACCTTTGGTGAGGAAAAGCTTCACATTGGAATCAGATTAATCATATTTTGGCACATCCTTTAGTAAGATTGTCAATGGAAGATTTTTAAACGCCATCATACACATCTGTCAACACGTACTGTACATTGCATCAACATTGGTGTTTAACATTGCTGGTCTTTTTATTGCAACACATTTTTACAAAGCGTCATAACGTCCTAAAATGATTGCATCTTTTCAGGTGACAAATCGCTGGAGGGTGAATGTCAAAGGATAATATCACACATGGAAATACTAGAGGAAGAAGGTAAATATTGTAAGGTAGTACAGTCAAACCTGTATTAGGGGCCACCTCTACAGAGGGGCCACCTGTCCATAGTGGCCACTTTTTGTCGGTCCCTTGGGTATTTTATCTACAAGTTGCCACCTCTATACAGAGGCCACCTGTCTATAGTGGCCAAATTTGTCCGGTCCCTTGAGTGGCCGCTATAGACAGGTTTGACTGTATTCACTTTTTTCATGTGCTTCATATCTGTATTGCATCAAATACACATGTAGGACCATTGCCGCAATAATAAATGTTATAGAACCATTAAAGAAATTCCTACTCTTGTTTACAGGAAAATGGCATAACTACGATCGGTTCTACAGAAAAGCCTGCAGCCACTTTGCGGAAAATCCTGACATCCTCATTCGGATAGTTCTTGAAGTAAGTTTCCTATTTCCACCCTAATGATGACTACGATTCTCATACTAAAGTCATAGATATTGAGTTATCATATCTATCATGTATGAATACGGAGGTTTTGTAGACTATAGCAGAGTGTGTCTTGCTTTTCGAAAATGTTGATATTGTAAACTAGATAAGTTAGAAGACGAACATCATTTTGTAGTAGAATGTACTTTGTAGGACTAGGTAGGTAGGTAGGTACTTTGTATAAGCAAGGAGGTTATATAGGATATAACCTCCTTGGTATAAGAAAGAGAGAGCTGAATTCTATAGACTGATAGAACCCATGGTCCCCCACTTCATACAACTAAGTAAGATAGACAAATCTATATTCCTTATGAATTTAGACAAACCTTTACTTATAAAGCATATCTGTTCCTACATTTTTCAATATGACAAAGAAACGAGAACTCTCGTAGTCGAATACGATTCTTGTGTATTGTAGATTCATTGTATATATTTCATATATCTTTTGTCGTGACCTGTACTGAACCCAGTGGATATGAATATACAATAAAGATCTTCATTCTGTCTTCTGTTATCGACAGAATATCGTTGCTGCGTACTACCGGAATGACCTGACAGACGGACAGCAGAGCATACTGCGGGTACAGGAGCTGATATACCAGACTCAGGACCCTCACCATCACCAGGCGCACATGCTCTACCTGAAGTCGGCACTGTTTCGCAAGGAGAAGAAGTACAGGGAAGCCGAGAATGCCATTGCCTTAGCACAACAGGTAAAGCACTGAACAAGGACACTTAATAAACGTTTGATAAACCTCAGTAATTATATCAACGTATTGCTGTTAAGCATTGCTACTGTTTATTTTATTCATTTATTGGTTTGGCTGTTCAGAACACACAACCAGGGCTGCCCAACTAGCCTATGGCTATTACAAAGGCCTAACCCTGCTGACAAAAACAGAGACAATACAATATTGCTACTGTTCAACACCATATTTGAGAATATGAGTGACAACACAAAAGCCTATGCGTTTTGGCAGTAACTGTACTCGGGGGGATGCATAAGTAACTGATCATGGCTTAGCCTAGTAACGTACTCTTGCAAGTAACCAATATCAAAAAGTATTTCATATTTCTGTAGTCAACAGTCTTACTAAATTTTTGCACCTTAACACTTATAGTGTTATAGCTACAATGGTTTGAGCATATTCATACATGGACTAATTATAGATTTTCATCCTTCAGGGTTTGGACCAATTGCAGGTAGGGCGTGACACGGGAGAGATCTGGTATAACGTCGCCGCCCTGTTCGCGCAAGTGCTAAACGAGGAGTGCACGGATCTGGAGATTTCTACAAGCGATTTTCAGGACCATGCCACAGAGGCCTTTCAGTACGCCATACAGCACTACAGACAGGGTGGGGAGGAGGACGAGTCGTGTAGGAACAAGCTACGCAGGGCGCACATCCGCCATGCCATGTCTCTACTTGGGTGCTGGTCAGAGGTTCGATCGGCGAACAGATCGGACGATGTGACCGAGGATGACCTGAGACAAGCGGGGGACAGTTTAGACGAAGTGGAGAAAAACTTGTGGGACGGTATCCCAAACCGCATGCGCTACTATTGGCATCTGGCTCGGTCGGACCTGTTCAGGTACAGGAACAGGATGCAGAGAGCGCTGGAAATGGCACAGGAGGCGCTCGAGATCGCGAAGTCTTCGAAGTTTCCGTCCGAAGTACAATTTGCAGAAGGACGCGTGACGCTTCTGTCAAATATCGTTTCGAACAACAGTAAAGATAAAAAAATCAGTACCCATGCTTGAAGAAATATTTGGAGACGATGAAACCAACACAACTTACAATTGCAACAAGACGAACATTGTGTTAGCTTTTATAAGCATAGCAGCACTTTGTCTCGCTGTCTGTGTGCAGTATCTCTTGTATGATCAACAAATATGACAATCAGAGATCTGTACTTGAATATACATGTATTCTGATTTAGAAGAGACTTCTGATGAAGACAGAGCCGATGAGAAAGTTGAGACAGAGCACAGCAGATATGTTGATAGAAAATGAACAGCCCCAAAAATTGTTCACTTGAGATTTGAAAATTTGGGTACGCAATTTAATCACACCTGTATTTTGTAACCACAGACCTTTCACTATACGGTAATATCTAGATTTCTGAAATTACACATTGTCTGTATGAAATATTATATGAGTGTTTCTATATTACATTGTATATAGATGGAGTGCTAGTTTATCTATTGATTTAGAAATCCTTTGCTTCTTAGGTCATGTTAGACATGAACTTAAAATGGTTTCTTATGAAACCAACATATTCCTGTAATTACATTGGTTGGGACTTGGGAGTGCAAAGGCATTAAAACACAGTGTGGCACATTCTGAGATTCTGATATGTCCTACTTCCATGGTTCTAGTCCAAAATACATACAGAAGCAATTCTACTTCATCTTTAAAAATGTATGTTTCTGGATCAAATGTTGGCAAATATGCATACACCTCAGCTGTCAGCTACACAACAAAGACATGCTGAAAATGGGTCACAACAAATTATATAAGACATCTCTGCAACTCCAGCATCATAATACTACAAGATATTTCCAAAAAAATATAATCCATATAATTGCAGCTTTCTGTATATTCCTGCCATTCTAATTTCAGTCTGCATGCAAATTGTAGGTTGCATGTTATCATTTCATACCCTATCTAGGCCTTAAGTTCAATCTTTGTTAAAACAAAGCTTATTATAAGTCCTCATTTGCCATGTCCTCATTTGCTATGTTTTCCACTGTTTGGGGACCATTCTGCTATTTAGTACCATAATGGCTATACCACTGCAATATCTGCACTGCACATTCTTATCTCCACTTACTCTACATTTTACATGTAATATGAATATTTGCCTAGAGATTTCAGGCTGCAGGTGGGCAAGAAGCTTGTCCGTCATTCTGTTGTTATCATTTTGGATGGGGATACACCTGGTAAGAGGAGGGGGGGGGCTATCTCCCTCAGTGCATTTTGTGTCTTCTTTCTTTTACCCTGCCCAGTTTATGGACAGCATGCCATTTTTGGGAGGGGGCATTCTTTTTTCTATCTTTTTGCAGCATCATTCCTATGTGCCCCCAGCAATGTTCAGGTACTCCCCTGTAGTGAATGGACAGGCATCACTGCACAGCCAGACAACAGCCTCGGCCACCTCCTCTGGTGCAGCGACCCTGCCCACGGGGTAACTAGCATCCATCTTCGCCTGCCAGTCTGGCCACTGGGCCTCAAACCGGCCCCGCATGGGCGTGTCTGTCGTACCAGGGCACACAGCGTTCACGCGGATCCCATCCTTAGCGTACTCCTGTGCCACGGTCTTGGTCAGTCCGATGATCCCCCACTTTGACGCGCAGTACGGCGTGAACTCGGGCATCGAGTCGAGTCCTGCAATGCTACTGGAGTTGACGATGCTCCCGCGTTGCCCTTGGAAACGACACAGGTCGGGTTTGCCCGCCCATTTTGCCGGGTCGCTGACGACTCGCTCCTGTTTGAGCATCTGGGCGACCTCGTACTTCACGCACAGCCACATCCCCTTCAAGTTCACGTTCATGACCCTGTCAAACACGTCTTCTGGGTAGTCCGCAATTTTCTCACGAGCGCCCTCGATGCCGGCGTTGTTGAAAGCGCAGTCGATACGCCCGAACTGTTTGACTGCGGTATCAACCATCGCCTGGACACTGGCAGTGTCGCTGACATCTACCTGCACAGCTAGACCTGGATAGATGAATAAAGGAAGGAATGCTAGTAAAAAACTACGGCTTTAATATGAAAGAAGAAAGAAATAGAGCTGCACAGCTATAGGATGTCCAGAAGTTTGAGATACCAAAACCAATACTTCTGCTGTAGTTCAGTAACAAGCCGCTGGGTCACAATCTAATCATTTCAAGATCTCATCAGTACCTGTCCAAAAATACATGCCAAAAATCAATACAATCTATCCAGGCTTTCTGAAGTTATGCTGTCCATCCACAGAAACGCAAACATACGCTCACTATTGTACAAAAACATAACTATCTTGCTTGGAGAGGTAACAATGTGCAGGTGTGCCTAATTCTGCGGTGCCATGACATGGTATTAAAGATTGTAATTCTGCTTCATTTAAGGGGGGGGGGGTCACACATTCGTATATATTCAATAACGTACGAGGTCCCTATGGAGGCCTCTACCAGGCCCCACAGGTCACTGTAGAAAATAGTCGAAACTAGACAAATGTAGATAACATGACAAAGGAGTTAGCTGGCCGAGGAGTATGGTTTGCGGCCCAGCTAACTCGTCTGGCATATCATCCGTCTATATTTGTCCAACTTCTATCATTTTTCCAGCAACCTGTTGAGTCTGGTAGAGGCTAAGGCTTCCATACGGACCTCATACAAACTTAAATAGGCCCTCTCACAGAGACCAGAACGCATGTGCGGCGACAAGAATTCTAGATAATATGTCAAACTTTCTCAGGGTAAGGCCCACAAAAAGTAAACAGTCCTTGTCTCGACTATTGTTTCGAGTTGCATAACAATGTCCATACGAGTTTTGTTTACTTTTTGAAGGCCTTACCCTTTGACATATTACCTAGAAGTCCTAGAATTCCTGTCGCCGCACATACTTTCTGACTAATTCTGTGAAAGGGCTTACTATATACACACGTGTGAAGTTAAGACTAATAAGAGACCTGGAGTTTTCAGCATGCCGACCGTCTCCCGTGCGCTGGCCTCGTCGATGTCGGCGACGGCGCAGTGGTAGCCGAGCTCCGCGAACCTGACGGCCGTGGCCCGCCCGATGCCACTCCCCCCGCCCGTCACCAGGGCCACACACTTCCGGGTGGTACCGCCGGACGCCATGCTGAAAGGTGTGCAATACTTGATAAAACGTCCTATATCTAGAATTGAGACAATAAGTGTGCAGCACGTATATATTGTATCTAGAATTGACACAATACACGTATGAAATAATATGAAATAGAAACGATCCTAAGCTCAGACGGGCTAGACGTCTAACTTTTGTGTACATTTTCAACCACGCCCCCCTCCCAAGCGAGGCTTCGAAAAATTATACCGCCCCTTTCCGCGGTGCGAGCACTGAGGGTTTCCGAGAGACCACTCAAGAAAATTCATAGATCAAGAAGGAGTTCTAGCCGTTTGCTCTATTCTGTCGGTACTGAATAAATGCAGCGAAGCGAAACACAATTTGTAAGAAAGTGTTTTTACCTGTTTATCCACGGGTAAAACAAGGGGTCACGGGTGAAAGGTCACCAGACAATACCATTATTGGGCAGGGGTAGGTGGGATTCGATAGTACATGTAAATGTTACAATATAAATAACAGCACCCAGTTAAAATTTCCTGAGGCTGTTCAAGTTACGTCATAAAATATTATAAGACTTGGAATTTTTATTAAGTTGCCATAGCAAAGTCGTGTCACTTCTTGCCAAAAATAAACCCCTGGGTGCGAAGGCGGGAGTTCATCCAAACCTTTCTTCCTTTTGTAAATCTGTAAATCTTGAAATGTTCGCCGAGGAAGGTTAACGTTTATCTTCGCGGTTTTCTCGCTAATCTTTCTACCGCTAAATCATGATTCCACGAAAATGACTTTTGTCGTAACGTTAAGGCAACCTAAGCAATATCACATTGTTAAAAGTGGAAATATTCTGAATAAGGCAGTATGTATAATATTGACATCTAATGCACTATTTTAGCACATTTACATCATTATTTCATAAATTGAGCCGTTAAATACAGCGGGGGGAATGAGTTGCACAAGGATTCCAGATCAAGTCCTTATTTTTGGGGGGTACAATAATAAGGAATATCCGTGCCTTGTCTATGGGCTGTTTTTAACTGCTCAAAGTATCAAATTATGATGTGATTGTGAGAATATTAAGTGCAGTAGATGTCAATATCATGCAGATTGCCTTATTCAGAATATTTCCACTTTGACGCTGTAATATTGCTTAGGTTGCCTTAACCTCCTAACAAACCCCCATTCCCAAGATTCGAGCACTCATAAACGGTTTGTTACATCCCGTTCTTACCTTTGCAGCTTCGGAAAGCTATCATAATGCTTTCGGGTCTGTCTGTGTGCTGGAACAGAAATACGTTGTACAGTACTACAGCACAATAAGCATTCCGTGCATTACTTTGAAAACCCCTGACAAGTGCACTGCACGGCAATTCAATAAAAAAATACAAACGTTTACTGACAAAAGCAAAACTATAACCGTGTTAACGTTACATAACCCACTCATTACAGAAAAAAAAGTGGGACACTTCGTCTTCCAGTAAAGAAGTCAAACCCCAAATGCTTAGATCGTAGCTCTCAGCAGTCCATATTATTTCTAGAATATTCACTTGTTTCCACTTGTTACCATTGTTACCAAAGTCTTTTATTTTATGTAAAACTATGTTTAGTATATATTCCGTATGTCTCATTTTGCAATTAGTCCTTGGGCAAGAACTTGCAAATGAACATTGTTCACCCTTCCTTCCCCATCTTTTCATTAAAAAAACGTGGCGGATGTGACCTCAAAAAAAAAGTATGGACAAAAAGCACGTACGGCGGGTTGTGCCCTTAGCTTTACCTTCACCCCGTATGACCCGTACTGTGCTTATTTATGTAAACATTTATACAAGATACAAAAGCAGAACCGAGCGGGAGATATGCTACAGTAGCGGTATGCAGGTCCGAATTTTTACCCTTTTTTCATGGCCATACCATTGTTATGTTTTGGGTACCCGAAACGAGGAACAACACGACGTGAAGTTCCTCAAAACACGTCATTCCACACGAAACGTGCCATTTCTCAAACGCCGCTATCTTTGCACGGGTGCGGAGTTACCGTCGCGTGACGGTAACTGCACGCGTGTAAAGATAGCGTCGCTTGAAGAATAGCACGTTCCGTGCCGATTGACGAGTTTTGAGCAACTTCACGCAAACTCCGAACGCGTGCATTGCCTCGTCCCGTGCTGACTTCGCACGCTTGGGCACAGAACGGACACGCATTCTCGTGGGCGCAAAAGCGACGGGCATAGCGGCGGACATTGCGCGTGCCGAGGTACCTCGCGTAGTCAACACACACGTGCATGACCTCAAAGCAACCGGAATTGGCACGTAATCCATGTACACAAGAAGCGGAAAGCGGTGGCGTAAAACGGAGCGCATTGATACGACGAGTGACGTGTCGCAAACGTCGGACTTGAAATGCGTAAATTTCCTTTAAAAAACAGGAGTTTACAGCGGTAGATTGGAACATCTGCCGCTATTTTGCAACGCACAATGCTTTGCGAGGCCGGGCGTACAATTCCTCATTATAACCGAAAGTCGCACGACGTGCGTTTCCTCATTACAGAGCCCAGGATTTGCACAGCGTAAACAACATATTTTGTGTAAACAAACATTTTTGACGCAGCGATACCAAGCTAGTAGTAGATTTTTACTTATTTACAAAGAACTTACAACGAAAACTGATGATCTAGTTTGGTACTTTGGAGGAGCGAGTAGTAAACTTACAAACGATACGAGGAAATGCTCCGCCGACACCGTACCATTTTCTACTATATCTAACCAATCTATTTACGGCGTACGTAGCTGAAAATAAATGATAAACATTACAAAACAGAATTCATACCTTGTACTATGTGTGACTAAACCACAGCTTCCCAAAGGCTGACTGGAAACAAGTAGTGACGCAGGCTGTAAATGAACGGCCCGACTGTAAACATGGTTGTTGTTTGAATGACGCGGCTAAACAAAATATGCACGCATGCGCGCTGCTCACCCACGTGTTACCTAGGCAACCAACAAGCGCAAAGCATCTCGGTCTGGGCGATACTATTTATTTTGAGGGGTGTCAGGTATACTATAATACATGTAATAATGAATCTATTAGTATCGCTAAGGTTCTTTTTTAATCACCTTGGTATCGCATTGTGGCAAAATTGATGGACAGATTTCATCCTTATCCCTGCTAAAAGAAATGATTTCATTGCTTTCAGTCCACACAAAAGTTAGTGTGATATTTATATTTTGCAAATAAAAAAAATATGGTTGAAATGAATAATGGATGATCCCAAGTTCGCCACTGTACCCTAACTTCGCCATGCTACTTTGTGTTTACTTCATTTTTAAGGTGGAAACTTGGAAGATTGTTGACTTATCGATCGAACGTACGCAGCATTTCGGTAGTTCGATTTTCCAAGATTATGTCCAAGGAGATCCTACGGTAGCATAAGATAGTATCAAAAGCTGGCAGAGGAGTGGAACCGGCATAGGAGTGTTTATGCGACCTGATTGGAGACTATTTCCAAAATATAGAATGGACTCAATGGAGACATAAAAAGGTAAGACCGTGTTACATTTTCTGTAGATAATCTGAGAAACCAAGTCAATAGATACAGTGTAACAATGTGGTAAGTTGTAACTTATGTCGATAACACTAATAATGTTACATTTCTTGGGAAAAACGACAGATTATAACCTGTTGGCTGCAACGTCGGGGGTAAATGTTGGCAAGGGAAATACAACGATAACTACAGTTTTCATTTCACATCCAGCCAAGAAAACTCCCGAATATAGGAATAAGCATTACTTAATTCTATTTATACAAAATCTTAGCGGAAGGTGTCGGGAAATTCAGATGGAATTTTAATAGCTTCTTAATATAGGCTCTAGCCAAGCGATCGTAACAAAAAGATACGTATCATGTAGTTCTCTCCATCTGGCCGTTGTGTCACTTCACATAAGAGCCTGCCCTTGACGAATTCTTTTGGGGATTTTTCCGAACTACCACGTCAATCCGCGAGACTCCCTGGGACGAGTCACCTTTTTTTAAACATTGTAAAATACTCCATTTCAGAATTTATTTACGGTTGGTTTGATACAATTTTTACCTCCCCGTCTATTTGGTAGAGATGTTTCATTTTATATCTATCTATAATCTTATATACATCTTATGTACGAATACTCGACTTAATTGTTCAGATGCCGGTCGTGTTATGGCAAAAAGAGAACCTACCGAATGTGTAGTTTGGATGGGTGGAGACAATTTTCACCGCGTCGATCAATTTGAGTGACACATCCTGCACGAAACATTTTCTTTATCCTTGGTTGATTATTGGTGTTGTTAGCAGCTTATAATACAGAGTGATGGAAATCATTCTATAATGTCTTGAATATACGCATGTCTTTTGAATGAACTTCGTACGATGCGTTCTATCTCCAACATGTTCATGTCGGGGGAGACACGATCGGAGAATTCGGAAAGGACTTAAAACATTCATGATCCATTTGTTTTCAAACATGTCTCAATTTTCAAATTTGTATCAATTTACTTATGAATTTCTATTAAATCATCAACGTACCGTGTTGCCGACGAGTGATGAACACCATTGTTGCATCGGAAACGTTCTCCATGGCATGCAAATCAATGTCTATCTGGCTGATTTGAATTAAGTACGATGTGTTCTATTTCCAACTTGCTCCTGTCGGTGGAGACACGATCAGAGAATTTGGAAAGGACTTTACATTCATGATCCATTTGCTTTCCAATATGTCTCATTTCAAATGTATCAGTTTACTTGTAAATTTCTATATACAATGTATTAAATTATCAACGTACCGTGTTTCCGACGTTTGAAATAGCGGCCCGGCTGGAAGTAGTTGCTGACGAATTATGAGCATCGTATACACTTACTTTTGATGCTTCAAAAGTAACGACACTAGTATGTCGTGACGTACTGTACATGTACTAGTATATGCACAGGTGTTAATAAAAAAACAGCCTAGAACAGTTTTTAGACGTGTCAGAAATACATGTACATGTAATACGTACTAGAAGTAATGTTAATTTACGCAAAGAGCCAGCGCCAACACAAATAACTTTTAATAAACAAGAAATGAAAGCAAATTCTTTTTAAAAAAATGTCATTTTGAACCAAAGAGCTTTTCTTGAACACAAACTCAACACAAATCTACCCAAGGCAATTTCCCCATTGTTTTTGTTTCAAGCTGTTGTTTCCAAGTAAAGCTGTTCTATTGTTATACTGACAAGCAGCTTTCATGGATGGTTGTTTTTTCTTTGGGCGCTTATCTTTATACTAGTAATTTACCGTATCTTGTTTATTCCGTACTTCGTATATTTTGGAATGGATCCAATGTAATCATTAGTAAGGAAAACAATGTGAAAGGAATTATTATAAAGTTCCTACCACCAAATTAAATGAAGGGGTAACAAGGTCCAAATTTTAAAGAAAAACAGTTTGAATCTCCTTATTCGAAGGTGGAAAACGGAAAGAATCAACCATTAATTTGCAAGAAAAGACTTTTCGTTTTTCTTCTTGTTCCTCAAATGTCATTTATTGTAGGGTAAGTCAAGACGCAACTTGTGTTTAATAATAAAACCAAGCTCCTTGGTAAAACCGTTGTTCTGAACACAGTTAATAGAAGGTAAGTTTCAATCTTCATGCAAACCAGAACAGAAATTTTTCGTCAGAACAAGAAGTTGAAAGAGATCAACATACAAGTAAAAGGGCGTGAGAAACTCTTCCTCCGACCAAGGAGGTTGTTTTTTTAACCTCCTTGCTCCGACTTGTTCCGACAGTTCACACCGACCAACTTACATATAACAAAAGGTAAGTTGATAGGTGATAATGATGAATGAATGAAGACGTCTATAGTGTAGTGTATTTCACGACCCGACGGTCAGACTGTACTGTCGGCTTTAACAAACGTTAGCGCTGATGTGTTGAAGGACATTTTGGACATTCAAGTCACAGCGAGTTGTGAACAATAGAGTGTGCACCAGAGTCCTGGACGTGACATTCTAGACACAGATGTGTATTACAATCTTTGGCTTTTGTCTGTTTCGTGGCAAAATACAAGAAACCAACATTTACCCCCCCCCCCCCGAGTTTGCCGTAAAAAACACCATCCACGTTGTCACCAGTTAGCGAGATTGATTTTCTGATTAGACATTAGTTCGTCAATCCGAACACCAGATGTTGTTTTGTTGTATAAAGGGCTAATTTTACAGGGACAGTGGTATTGGGATTTGACATTTCTAGTAAAAAAAACTTATTTAGAATAGCAGTATTTGAATTTATTTGGAAGTATTTGGCAATATTATTATACACAAGCTTCAGGCATTGGTGTTCTTGTTCTTGTGAAGGAGCGATATTACAATCTATATACTATAAAAGTCTATTCAATATTGTTACTGTATATAATTTATTGTATAAACTACTCTATATACAAAATGCGTCTTACTTAGTTGAAACCAGAAGGTTAGGATAAACGAACGTAGTGTTAGGATTAACAAAATATCGTCAACAGAACTGAACGACACACACACACACACACATATATATAGAACTGAACGACACACACAGATACATGCACACACTTCAGAACAACACAACTGCTGGCAGACTGTTCTTCCTTCGACCAAGGAGGCTATACTTGTAATTAACCTCCTGCTCCGACACTTCAAACCACAGCTTCGATATATTGTACCTGCGTATTGGAGAGAAAACAAACAGAAACGCATTATCCATCTCAAAGGTAGTTGACAACATCTTAAAAAACGGTAGGGTTTTACATGTAGGTTGAAATGAAATAACACTATATATAGCTGAGCGTAGATTTAATTTGTCAGAGGAATCTAGCCGTTTGATCAAACCACACTTCCCAGACTTTTCCTTCTTTTAACCATTGTTTTAATAAAACTTCGTAGTCCATTTCAATCGCCGAACCAAAAACGTTATATCCAGTAAGAATTACCTTGTAACATGTGTTTATCGCTGAATTCGTCTGCGATTGCTGAATGAGATTAGATACAAGCCCCACATATTCTGTTAGTGTTATTTCGTGCACCGTAACCGTGAGAAGTCTGCTACATTCAAGTTTCCCGCACAGCCCGCGGCCGCCTTTGGTCATGCCGCCTCGGGCTCGCGACAAAGCGGTGGCGCCATGGTGTCTGGGAAGGCCCATTCTCGCATGTTGTGGAAAAATTATTTGTAGTTTGAAAATATCTGGATAAACTAACACTGACATATATAGCCACAAAACGTGACTTTCCTTGTCAAGTTTCGCAATCAACAGTTTATCTACTGAGTTTAACGGGATAAAGTCAATTATGAGATGCTTTATCAGAAATTGTGTTTCATTACTCTTTCCGACTTTGAGTCGTCTTTCCTCCTTGTAAGCAAATACGAAGCTTGTCAACAAAGAAAATCATGATATCTCGTGAGCACACCAAGCACGCCATTTGCAGGCGACGTACACCGAGAAGTAACCTGGAACCCAGTCAAGTTGTGGCACGGCCTACCGTAGTTAGTGTAGACTCTCTACGGGGTCAGTGCAGCTCTAAGCCGCCAGTGTAAGCATTCACACCCGGTAGCATTTTCCCCGTTAGGATTTTGCCCAATGGGAGTTAATTAATAGGCCACAACTGCTGGCCGGCAATTAACTCCCACTGGGCCAAGTCTAACCGCGTGGAAATCCTACCGGGTGTGAATGATTACCCCGGCGGCTGAGAGCTACACTGGCCCCGTAGAGAGCCTAAACTAACTACGGTAGGCCGAGCCACAAGGAGACTGGATTCCAGGTTAACCGAGAAGAAGCGTCACAAAATACTCCAGGATTACCGATTGTAAACAAGACATCTCCGTACTACACGATAAATGTCGCTTGCCCAATAATACAAACATGTACTTCATTTTTATTCTTGGACTTTAATAACAGCTTTACGATCGTAATCATGTTTACAATTTCATACTTAGGGTCTACATTTTAACACACATACTTAGGGTCTACATTTTAACACACATGTGCGCCTCAATTAAAAGGATTTACGATATCGAAAACACTGTATAGTAAATGCTAGTAACGTTACTGTAATAGGGTACGGTACGCACAAGTCTGGCAGAACAATTCATGTAAACTCGGGGAAAATTGCGACAGCACAGTACACTTGCAGTCAGCAGAAATGGCGGCGTTTTTTAATGAAGATCCGTGAATGAAGATTTTATTTGAGATCGAAATGTGTTGAATGAACCATAATATACGCAGTACATGTACTAAGCTGTAATTACCTAGGAGTTGTAACAATCGCACATATCAAAGCCATTTGTAATAAAATTCATTATTTACATGGCGTCACCTTTGTTTACAGAAGTGAACCACACTGGGCACTACGAGTCCGGTAGAATTTTCCTTTATGATATAAGACGTTTTACACACGATTAGATGCTACAAAATCTTTGACTACTGTCAATGTACCACTAAAATCGAGTACCGGTAAGCTACTGGCTATGGCACTTGAATTAACGGAAAGAAAATGTGCAAACTGCGATAATTCTACATAAAACAAAATGGCGGCGATCTTTGTTTATAGTTTCACGCACTACATAACATTTACCGACGTGCCTATGTTCTCCGCCATGGCTTGGATACTTGTTCACTTGGTCAAATACGCCTTGCAGCCATTTGGTATGCAGAAGCTTGAGTAGAGTCAGTTTCAAGTCAAGTCCAAACGGAGAGGACAAACTACAATGTTTCGCCAACACCCAAGAGTACAAACAAAGTATTACGGGAAATGGCGTCGGATTCGAGTTACGAGTTTGGCAATTCAAGTAGCTATGATAATTGTGTGATAGTCCAGTACGATAGCCATTTTGCCCCGGGGAAGAATGATTGCGGAATTATAGCCGTCCGATCAGACCACACTTCCCTACGCTTTTTCTAGCTAACAAACCACACTTCCCCACGTTTTCCTTCTTTTAACAAACCTTCGAATTCGTAGCCCATTTCAATCGCCGGACCAAAAACGCTGTATCCAGAAAGAATTAGCTTGTAACATGTGCGTTGAGCGCTGAATTCGTCTCCGATTGTTGAGTGAGATCAGATATAAGCCCCACACATACAAGCCCCATATATTCAAGTTTCCCGCGCAGCCCGCGGCAGCCTTTGATCGTGCCTCGGGCTCGTGACAAAGAGAGATCATCAATCAATTTTGACAAGGCGGTGGCGTCATAGTGTCTGGGGAGAAACGACTTCGCGTGTCGAAAAATAATGTGTACTTTAAAATTTTTATTTATTCATTTATTAAACTTCACAGATCAGGTACAATCTGAGGGGAGCAGGCAACAGAAATCTATCCTGGGATAAACTAACACTGATATATATATTGCCACAAAAGCGTGACTGAGCTGTAGTTACTTCAGGCTCGTTACTTAGGTTGAAAAATTCACACAATTAATATAAAAGCTATCTATTTGTAAAATATTTCATTATTTACACAGCGTCAGTAAAACACACTGGGCACTACGGAGAATGAGAGTCCTTACAAGCGCTAGCCGTATTAAACAATATTACATGCTACAAAATCTTTGACTACAATGTCAATCCCGGGCCGGCTCCCCGGGTCCGGCCCCGTGCAGACACTGATAAAATTGAAGAAGCACACGGGCGGGAAAATATAGCCGTGTTGCCCGGTCCGGCTCCCCGGGCCCGGCTCCGTGCAGACACTGGTAAAATTGAAGAAGTACACGGGCGGGAAAATATAGCCGTGTTGCCCGGTCCGGCTCCCCGGGCCCGGCTCCGTGCAGACACTGGTAAAATTGAAGAAGTACACGGGCGGGAAAATATAGCCGTGTTGCCCGGGCCGGCTCCCCGGGCCCGGCTCCGTGCAGACACTGGTAAAATTGAGGAAGCACACGTAATGGGCCTGGTTTGAGTGCCGAGTCTGGCGGGCGGGAAAATATAGCCGTGTTGCCCGGGCCCTGCTCCCCGGACTCGGCTCCGTGCATACACCGGTCGAATTTGAAGAAGCACACGGGCGGGAAAACATAGCCGTGTTGCGCGGCACACGTAATGGGCCTGGTTCAGTGAGTGCCGAGTCTGGCGGGCGGGAAAATATAGCCGTGTTGTCCGGCCCCGGCTCCCCGTACAGACAACGGTAAAATTGAAGAAGCACACGTGTCACCCAGAGCGAGAAAATATAGCCGTGTTGCCCGGCCCCGGCTCCCCGTGCAGACAACGGTAAAATTGAAGAAGCACACGTGTTGCACGTCACCCAGGGCGAGAAAATATAGCCGTGCGGACATCGCTAAAATTGAAGAAGTGCACGTAATTGGCCTTTACCTGGGGCGAGCGTGCAAAGATAGCGGCACGCGAGCAATGGCACGTTTCGTGTTGACCCCCGTGTGAAGAGAAACCTCACGTCGTGTTATTCCTCATATCACTGTCCCCCTATATACCTGCGTGGCAGTAACAGTAGGTGCACAAATATCCATGGCATGAATGTTTGTTTAACAGATTTTTATCAGTGTTCAGTGAAGAAGTCACGCACAGGCATATTTGTTAGATATGAACGCTTACTTGGCTAAAAGCCATGCTTTTTTGTCACGCATTGTATACAATGTCATTTACTAGAAGAAATAATGACGATCTTACCCTTTTAAACAACTGCTACTTCATAATCTATACCAAAAACGTAACTAAGTATGATGCGTATATAGTGTTGGAATTGAACCAGAAGGAGATCTACTGGAACTGTGTGGCGTCGGGCGTGGCGTAACTGGTAGAGCTTTCGTCTTGGAATCTTTAGGTCCTGAGTTTGATCCCCACCGTGCCTCCGACGTTGTGCCCTTGGGAAAGGCACTGTACACGTACTTTCCCACTTCACCCAAAATGGGTACCTGACTTCGGTCGGGGAGGTAAAAAGACTACGTTTACCTTCTGTCTGTACCGTGTGTGTGGCACTGTTAATAAAAGTTACAAAAACTTGTGCAGTGCCGCATTGTCCTCATCTGTCCAAAAGCAAATAGAAAAAAAAATTGTTATCACATAGTAAAACGTTAACTCGATACCCTATCACCCGGCGGCAGGCTAGAGGCCCTGGTCCAACAGTTGTATATATGACGTTACTGACACAAAACGGATTAGCCACCTAATTTGGTGAGTTTTCCTAAGATTCAGTTGGCAACAATTTCACACAGTATGAAAAATTTTCGATTTTTCGTGTTGCCGTTTGTTGACAGGCATTTTTGACGAAAATCACTAATTTCGGTTCTGACTGAATTTTTTACGTTTATTTGCTATATTACTGCTATTTTCTTACATGGATAAAATCTTATGTTATCTCGAATACCTTTCATAATTCAATATGCATAAATCATGATTTAATGACGTCCGCTGTACGTCATTGATGTTGCTATTGGCAACACAAGTTATTAAACATTGCTCATTCTGTTATCGGCACTTGCTGTAACATTTTGTAGCATACCTTGAAGTTTTCTGGCAGTACTCTTTTTTCATGGTTCCAGCCAATACAATCCAAATGATGATGTCATAAATACGCCATACTGCGTCGAAATAGCGTCAAAGTTTGTAAAATCTTTAGATATTATTTCTTTATAGATATACAAAAAATTGGTGGTCATATGATAAGTATTTTAAGAATTACAGGAGTTAGAGGGGGAGGGCCTAAAAAGCCCCCCCCCCCTCCAGGGTTGACAAAAAAAACGGTATGATTACACCTTTCTCACGCGGCAGCCATGATAGATCTAAATCGACTTCAATGAGGCAAATAAAAGACTGTCCATCATACTTAATAGTTCAACCAATGATAGCATGGAAATTAGAAAATTGACCAATAAGAGAATGGCTGCATGTCCGTCAAATATTTGCATTATTATGTTTTTATTTTGCATCTCTTAAGGGATCAGTACTCGAGTCTAAATTGCTACATATTTCGCTGCATAACACTAGTTATAATATTTATTATTTGATCTTATATTGTAAAAATGTGTGTGGTCTGGGGAAAAATTAAATAAGAGCTGATTTTCGAAATAAGTTTTGTCTGTTTGCCTCATTGACCTCATGGCCGCCACGGGAGAAAGGTCATGGTCCTGAGCTCTATGGAAAGGTGTGGTTAAAGGGTCACCGAGCCTGACATCTCGTCACAATTATGCATGAAGCATACAGTTGCTTGGGCCACAGGTATTCTTGTTGCGGACATGGCGACTTTGCTGAGAAAAGGACAGCAATGTTGGTATGGATTCCGAGGGCTGGCGTCTTTCCATAGACAGGGCGCCACAGCAGTCACCGACCTCCCTGACAGGGACACAGAGACGGTATGTGGAGACATGTTGAAGTCTATATTTCACTATTAGCTAGTCAACAAAACAGCGTCATAATCCACAACAAGGTCCTGAGCACGGCCTTGTCATTGTGTTATATATCTCTTGAAACTTCAACCGAGGCTGCCGAATTAACAGGGTGGTTATTGTCAGATTACTTGATTGCATATTCACGTTGGACAGACTGGCTTTGTTGGTGGCAACATGTTGGACCGATTCCTACAACGATTATCTAGCTATATGGTTCCCGATGATTCAGACTACATACAGTCTCGGAAACGTAAAATAAAGTACCAAATTAACATATTATCGTAGTATTGAAATATCGTGTAATACGTGCTCATTGTGGCTTCTTGTCCATATTCTAATCATATAGTCCCCGCGAAACTAAAGAGAACGTAAGCAATCCAATTAAGTACAGGTGAAACCTGACAGGTGATAATTAGGGATACCTCGTATGCATTTAAACGAGAAGAACACGCAAACACAAACTGGAAGTCCAAGACTCCGTCAGTGCACAAACGTCCCACTTACACCCAATATCATTCCCCATACCTAACATGTGAGACGCCTTCTGTACTGTAGCGGAGGACTACATGATTGAGATACAGTCAGAGTTAAAGAGTGGATAAATGGGGGACATTTGCCTTAAGTTTACTCTGTCAGGTGTAGTGAGGTGTGGTTGAGAGTTAATTGCAGATGACTACAGTGTTTAGATTTGGTCTGCTGTAACCAATCCAGCTTAAGGCTACATACGCTTGTCAAGATTTGCCTATTAACGTGTTTAAATTAACCTGTCATCATTTACAGTTTATGCACGAACATAGAAAAAAGACTGACTTTATTTCAAAGGTGGAAAAATCTGACCAGAGAGTCATTACTCATGCTGGAATAGAAAGGATACCATGCAGCCTATCACATAGCGCGTTAAAGAATAAAGTTTTAACAGATATCTTGATTTGTTTGTTTATTTTTTCATTTATTCATTCATTGCAGCAACTGTGAGAGAATAACGACATGAACAAGCTACGTAAGTCGATAAGATGTAAAAAGACACTCATTGATTCATTAAATTATTCATTCTTTTTTTAGGGACTGCAAGAAAATACAAAAACCGCACCAACTGCTGCGCTGGATAAAAGTCAGTTCAACGTCCGAGTGGTCACCAAACACATCGAGGTTCAGTCTACAGCTGACCGCACCCCTCTGACAGACGACAGGCCGCTCGTGCTGCTCTTCTCATGGCTGTACGCCAGCAGGAAAGTGTTGAACAAGCATCGCGCCTTGTACCACCGGCGGGGCTACGACGTCCTGACGGTGAAGGGGGACCCTCGGTACACCTTCTCACCGAGAGGGTTTGGAAAGAAGGTCGCCGTAGACGCTCTGAAGTTCCTGAAGGCAGAGGCCAATCCGAATCAACCGTATATCGTTCACAGCGTGTCCGTCGGGTTCGCTCCGTACACCTTTATGCTGGAGTACGCGCGAGAAAATACAGAATATGGCGCGTTTCCGGATAGAGTTGTGAGTCATGTGTTCGACGGTGTGATCGGGGACACAAAGAGATCGGCAATCGGAGTCGGGAAGTCCATCAAAAATCCTGTGGGGAAACTCCTATACACTGCCGGGGTGTGGAGCTACTTCACTTACATACCAGGAGTGCAGAAATCACACGATTTCGTGAGTACTTAATTTAATTTGTCTATTTGTTTGTTTTATTTCGTCCTTTATTTGTTAGTTGATTATGGTTGGTTCGTTGCTAGATGGTCGGTGGTACTACAAAGCGTCTGTGCTTTCATTTGTCTTTGTCTATGTGCGCATGTGCGTTACAAAGAAAATTTTGGCAAAAGCAAATCAACAATAGTTAAGATCAAATTCTCATGTTGAGCTTGAGTTCTTCAAAGTGAATTATCAGTATTTGTTACGTTAGATTTTTCATCGGACTTAATACCAGAAATACATTCCTGTGTCTCCTCAGTACCGCTCATATTGGGAAACAAACCTCCCGAAGTCGCCGATTCTGCTGTACGGTTGCCATAATGATCCGATGTCCACCAAAGAGTACAACGAGCACTGCGTCGAGGGTTGGCGGCGGCAGGGCCACGACGTCCGGCTGCAGTTCTGGGAAGACTCCGCCCACTCCAACCACATGAGGCTGCACAGAGACGAGTACGTCCGCGCCTTAGACAACTACCTGGATACTTTAGAACTGTGAATTTGGTAAGAGAATAATTTCATCAGGTTGGAAAATACCCGGATAACAGGGTTCTTTAGATTGAATCACAATGAAGATGTACACAGTCACAGTCAGCGTTTGAAATAAAAACGAGACTGCTCAAAGACGAACACGTCAATGCCTTGAATAACTTCATACGGTGTTTAACAAACCTACACACGGTGTATGTGCGACTATACTCAAACTTGTACTAATATTAAGGACCACCTGGTCATTGTGGTCTTCAAGGTTACCATGCCTATTGACCAAAGAATCGATATCCTGTATCCTTCCACTTTGTGTAGCCGTCTTCTTTAATACCCTTGAGTTGTCTATGTAGTCAGGTTTGACTTTGTTGTGGCAAATCCACTGTTAGTATAAAACTAACTATAGTGCAGCAATTTGCTAGTTTAATGGTTGACGAGGTCGAAGACTTAAAGAAAACTGATTGACCGGTAACTAGTTAAAGAACTGCGAGACTACACTAACGGCTTTTATCTCCAAGCAGATCCTCGGCGACGGACAGATAAATTTTATTTACTGAGACAATTTTCTTTGGTCAAGCAAATACCGTTTGCCACCATATGGAGCTTGCTTAGCCAATGGAGATTGTGTCGGTACATAGATACTGCCTGTCCGCCACCTAGTATCTGCTTGCAGATTACAACAACTTAACAAGACAGGGAAGGAACAATACACTTAATTGCAGAAGCGACACCTTGTGGTATTATTGCGCATATCACACTTGTTGCACAAATACTGTATTGCTCCAGCCTTTTGAAGACAGCATATTGTTCTCAAACCTAGCATGCTGTGTGAGTTTTTCACGTGATACGTTGCGTTTCATGTGATAAGGTTTGAAAAGATTGATGAATGTTGATTCAATCAGTCAATTAAGTTCTGTGTAAGGTACCTTTAGGATATAGGTAACACCTTCATATGATTGACCTGTACATTCAACCAATTTTGAACAAAGTTGCATCATTATTTCGTATTCGGTGTGTTTATGAACTATGTAAAAATAACACCATCACAATTTCCACTTAAAATGGACAATTCAGTGTGGACATTACACGTACTGTACTGTACTGTACTGTACTGTACTATAATGTGCTGTACTTTACACGTATGAGGTGCTTCCGGTTTTGATATTTCGTGTTCTGGACAAGCCACAATCACGATTTTTAGTTGGTAGACAGCTCTTGTTTTTGGCAAGAAGTGACACAAGTTTCCTCTAGCAGCTTGTTCAATCTGATTTACTGAATTTATAATCACTGAGTTTATCCATCACACATGTAGCACACCTGTCAGACAAAGAACAGTAAATAAACACTGCTTCCCTCGCTGGAACTCCGTCAATCTGTGGCCGAATGTCCGAGAATTTAAGGATGTTTTAATATCAAGTTTATCAAGTTTAATAAGCCTAGTGCATTCAGCCCCCAGGGCTGCCTGACCGACATTCTATCAGTGCTATAAGCATTCAAGAGTAAAGAATCTCAGCTAACAAAACATACTATTGATCACTGATTGGATCTAATTTGTACCCCACGGCACAAAGTTGTCGTCCTATAGAGAAGTATGACCGGTTTGTCTACTCGGCTACGTCATCTAGTTTGACATTTGCGGCACACGTATGCACCAGGCCTAGATTGGATCACACTTGTGTCAGAACATGGCGGCTTTGCTGAGAAAAGGACGGCAATGTTGGTGTGGTGTCCGAGGGCTGGCGTCTTTCCATAGACAGGGCGTCACGGCAGTCACTGATCTCCCTGAGAAGGACACTGAGACGGTATGTGGAGAAAAGTAGAAGTCTATATCTCACCATTTAGCTAATACTATCAACGCCATAACACACAACACCGGTTCATTGTAGGTCCTGAGCACGGCCTATTTGACCTTGTATTATTTGTCTCCTGAAACTTCAGCCGAGTCAAACAGGGTGGGTAGTTTGTCAAAGAATTAGAAGTTCATTGCAGATTCACAGTGGACAGACTGGCTTCGCTAGTGGCGAAATTCTGGGCCGATTCCTACAATCTAGGGTTCCGATTCAGATTACACACAGTCAGGGACACGTACAACTCGTAAATATACCAAGGTAACAATTAACATAACCGTGTGATTCAACTCATCGTGGCTTCTGGGCCAGAGTTTAAGGGTGGATAAAGAGTGACAATGAGGGACGTACTCCGACGTCATGGACGTCAAGCGTAACGTGTCAAAAAAGTATAAATCTAGATTTGTCGGTATTGACATTTTTTGTTCAGGACGTGTTGTGTGTTGTTTTGAGTGGAGTGAGGTTTTCGAGGAGACGTGGGTAAATTTATCATAATCTACTGTGGCTGCAGAGAGAGTAACGACATGGTCAAGCCAAGTCGATGAGAATTAATTCATTTTATTTTCATTCCATAATTGTAGAGACTGCATGACAATACAAAACCCGCACCAACTACTGCACTCGATAAAAGTCAGTTCAACGTCCGAGTGGTCACCAAACACATCGAGGTTCAGTCTACAGCTGACCGCACCCCTCTGACAGACGACAGGCCGCTCGTGCTGCTCTTCTCATGGCTGTACGCCAGCAGGAAAGTGTTGAACAAGCATCGCGCCTTGTACCACCGGCGGGGCTACGACGTCCTGACGGTGAAGGGAGACCCTCGGTACGCCTTCTCACCGACGGGGTTCGGAAGGACGATCGCCGTAGACGCTCTTAAGTTCCTGAAGGCAGAGGCTAATCCGAACCAACCGTATCTCGTTCATAGCGTGTCTGTTGGGTTCGCTCCGTACGCAATGATGCTGGAGCACGCGCGAGAAAATACAGAATATGGCGAGATTCCAGGCAGAGTCGTGAGTCAGGTGTTTGATGGTGTGATCGGGGACACGAAAGGGGCGGCAATCGGAGTCGGGAAGTCCCTCAAAAATCCTGTGGGGAAATTCCTGTACACTGCCGGGGTGTGGAGCTACTTCACTTACATGCCAGGAGTGCAGAAATCACACGATTTCGTGAGTATTTAACCCATTTTTTTTTGGGGGGGGGGGGTCTGTCTGTCGGCCCTTTGGTTGTTACTTTCTTTATTTGTTTATTTGTTGGTTGCTTGGTTGGTTAGTTGCTAGTTGGCCGGTAGTACGACAAAGCGAAAGTACCTTCTGCCAAAAAACAGTTACTCAAGCAACTGAATGTGATTTGGAAACTGTAAGACATTTCAACTAGCTTCCACTAGTTTGACACTGTCTAACAGTTTCCAAATCATATCCAGTTGCTTGTATAACTCCTTTTGGTATATCTTATTACCTGGATGTCTAACCTTCATAGACGAATGTGCTTTCATTTGTCTGTGTCTATGTGCGCATGTGTGTTGCAAAGATGTCTTTGGCGAAAGCAAATCAACAATACACATGTAGTTAAGATCAATTTCTCATGTTGAGCTTGACTTCTAATAAGTGATTTTATTAGTATTTGTTACGTTAGATTTTTCAAAGGACTGAATAAAAGGAAAAATCATAAAATGTATAGAATACAACGTCACCATGAGGATATTGCCGACATGATTTTCACGACGACATTTCTGTTTCTCCTCAGACCCGCTTAAATTGGGAAACAAACCTCCCGAAGTCGCCGATTCTGCTGTACGGTTGCCATAATGATCCGATGTCCACCAAAGAGTACAACGAACGCTGCGTCGAGGGTTGGCGGCGGCAGGGCCACGACGTCCGGCTGCAGTTCTGGGACGACTCCGTCCACTCCAACCACATGAGGCTGCACAGAGACGAGTACGTCCGCGCCTTAGACAACTACCTGGATACTTTAGAACTATGAATTTGGTCCTGAACTAATTCTATTAGCTTGGAAAATACCGGGAAAACAAGGTTATTTAGATAATGAAGGTATATAAAACCACAACCAGTGTTTCAAATACGAAACGAAACTGCTCAAAGACGAACCCGTCAATGCCTTGGATAACTGCATACTTATGAACTGTAAATACAGTCTTTAACAAAACTACACACGGTGTATGTGCGACTATATTCAAACCAGTACTAATAGTAATAACCACGCATGTGTAAGGGCGAGCTGGCCATTGTGGCCTTTAGGTTAGTTTTCCCATTGACCAAAGAAGCCTGTTTTATAGTAACCATCTCCCTACTGTAGCCGTCTTCTTTAATAACATTGAATTGTCACTGTAGTGATGTTTGACTTACTTCTGGCAAATCCACTGTTAGTATTGCTAGTTTTAATAGTTGACGAGGTCGAAGGCTTTAAGAAAACATTTCGAACGGTAACTAGTTAAAGAACTGCAAGACTACAATTAGTCTAACAGCTTTAATCTCCAAGTAGGTCCTCGGCAACGAACAGGCAGTACCTAAATTTTATTTACTGAAACAGTCTCCTTTGGCCAAGCAAGCACCGTTCAGTGCCACCATATGGAGCTTGCTTAGCCAATGAAGATTGTTTCGGTACATAGATACTGCCTGTCCGCCACCTAGTATCTGCTTGAAGATTACAACAGGCAGGGCAGGAACAATGCACTTGCAGAAGCGACACCTTGTGGTATTTTTGCGCATATCAGGCTTTGCCGTACAAATATTGTATTGCTCCAGCCTTTAAAGACAGTACGTATATTGTTGTCAAACCTAGCATGCTGTGTGAGTTTTTTACGGGCCGGATACATTGCGTTTCCTTTTAAAGAAATGTAAGTATTTGTGATAATGTTTGAAATAAATGATTGCTGAATGCTGATTTAATCAGTCAATTAGGTTCTGTGTAAGGTACCATTAATATCAAAATAACACGTTCACCATCACAGTTAACACTTAGAATGGACAATTCAGTGTAGGCCGTGAACAGCGCTGTACTGTACTGAACTGTACACTTGTAAATCGCAGTGCTTCCGGTTTTGATATCTCGTTTTCTGGACAAGCTTTGATCACGATTTTTGGTAGATAGCTCTTATTTGTTTGGCAAGAAGTGACACAAGTTTGCTCTAGCAGCTTGTTCAATCTGATTTACTGAGTTTATAATCACTGAGTTTATCCATTACACATGTAGCACACCTGTCAGACAAAGAACAGTAAATAAACACTGCTTCCCTCGCTGGAACTCCATCAATCTGTGGCCGACTGTCCCAGTAATTTAGGATCTTTTAAGCCCAATGCCTCCAGCCCCCAGGGAGTCTGCATGACCCACTTTTTACCAGCAGCTGCTGGAATTCCAGAGGCCCTGCCCAAAACTGGACCCTTGACAGTTGTGTGGACTAGCATTCAAAAAGAAAGAAACTCAGCTAACAAAACAGACTAAGCACTGAATTAGTAGCACTGAATGGAGATAATTTGTATCCCACGGCGAAAAGTTGTTGTCTTATAGAGAAGTCTGACCGGTTTGTCTAATCGGCGTCGTATGTTTAAAACAAAAATAAAGGGTTACCTACTAGTACTAGTAGTAGTCTGACATTTGCCGCACACGTATGTATCAGGCCTAATTTTGGACCACATTTGTGTTGAGAACATGGCGGCTTTGCTGAGAAAAGGACGGCAATGTTGGTGTGGTGTCCGAGGGCTGGCGTCTTTCCATAGACAGGGCGTCACGGCAGTCACCGACCTCCAAGACAAGGACAAAGAGACGGTATGTGGAGACATGTAGAATTCTATACTTCTCCGATAGCTTGTTAGCAAAACAACGCCATAACAGCATAAAAACACAACACAATGTCCTGAGTACGGCCTCAGTCATTCAACAGGAACGACCAATGTGTTCGCCATTTCAGTGACATGTTTTTATTGCCATTCTTGTTTAAAGAGGGAACAAGGCGCTGTGACCCCGGGCCCTGACCATGTGCCCCCTTAATTAACATTTTGATTGACCAATGATGCTATTGGGTCACATGTGGTCACGTACATTTTTCTTTTAGATTAGAACAGGCCAAAATCAATGCGCGCGCGGTTGTCATCCATAGAATTAAGCCAGCTAGCATGGCCTTATAGATCTTATACGCTGTCAGGTGTAGTGACGTGTGGGGGAGAGTTAATTCACTACAGTGTTTGGAACTGGCCTGATACTTACGTAACCGCTCCATCTTGTCAAGATTTGCCTATATATATATATATATTAACGTGCTTCAATTAACCTGTGTGTCGCAACGGCTTAAGCGTTGGAATCAGAATCAGTAGGACCTGAGTTCTAAACTCGCCATGCCCCTGCCCCCATGACGGTGGAGTGACGCCCACCGAGCCTCACGGCTAATCTGTCTAAAGGTGCCAAAAACACCTACGGGTTTGGTGCTGCCAGTGTGTCAACATCTGCACACTTGCCACTAAGACCCGTGATTTTTTTTAATTAACCTGTCCTCATTTACAGTTTATGCACAAGCTAGAAAATAGCCCTATCTAAAATTTGCTGACTTTATTTCAAAGGTGGAATAATCTGCTGAGAAGTGACCACAGAGCGAAATCGGGCAAGAATAGGGTGGATATTAGGCTATCATTTAGCACGTTGGAGGATAAAGCTTCAACAGATACCTTTATCCGTTCGTTTATGTCTTCCTTCCTTCCTTAAGGTGCGCTCCCACTACACTCGCGTCACGCTTGCGTCGGTGCGGGGGGGGGGGGGTTGACAACGCAGACGTAACCCCGCGGAACCTAGAGGTGACGCGAGCGAACCTAAAGGTGACACAAGCGAACCTAGAGGTGACACAAGCGAACCTAGAGGTGACGCAAGCAAGCGCGACGTTTTTTGACAGTTAAAAAATAACGCAAGTGGCAAGATGACACAACAGTGACACAACAATGACGCAAACATGCCTTCAAGAGTTTCAATGTTATATTTTGCCTCTTTGGCACCAAATGTCAAAGTAAACATCCTTTTATTACCTCCATGAAATGTCATGGAGGTTATGTAAACAAGATAACTCAAGAACGGCTGGGTGGATTGGTTTCATACTTGGTGTGTTGGTAGTGTGTGACGAAAGCTGGAAATGATTAGATTTTGGGCCCCCTAGCAACTCCCCTTGGTGCTGCAGCGCAACTTCCGGTTTTGCCATCTCGGTGTTCTGAACATGCTATGGTCACGATTTTCAAGTGTTAGATAGCTCTTGTGCTCAGGAAGAAATGACATAAATTTGGGCCCCCTAGCGTCTAATTTGGGGATAGCAGGGGCATTTTTGTCAAAAACTTCTGACGAGGATAACTCAAGAAGGGAACAACGGATTTTCATGATTTTGGGTATGTAGGTACCTTAGACAATGTTGTACAAGATAAAATACTAATTATGCAAATCAGGAATACATTTGCATAATTAATGAGAATATTCTATCATAGCAGTTTTTTTCAATGTATCTCTTGTCACTGACGTGATATGGTCGTGACAGTTAAGTGGTAGATAGCTTTTAGCGACATAAAAATGTGGGGCAAGTTTCAGTCCCCTGACATTTAATTGTGGAACTGCAGGGGCGTTTTTGTCAAGACACTCCAAAGCGGATAACTGCAGAAAGGAACGACGGATTGCCTGCATTTTAGGCATGCAGGTAGCTTAGGCAAAGATGTTCACAATGATATGCATGCTATGCAAATGAGGACTTAACTTGCATAATTAATGAGGAAATTGTATAGTTCCATTGTTTTCAATAACTGGACCTCAATACACGTAACACATGTTAATTATGATAGGTGGAATATAAGCAGATACCAAATATGGTAATGAGGAACTTATTTGCATAATTTATGTAAAAATTCAAAACCGCTTTATGATCAATAATGGGAATTTTATAATTGTGACATGTGTACGTTAGTCAATGATGAACAACACCATGCATGAATTATGTTGATGTGTTGGTCAATTGCCTGAAATTTACGAAAGCTCTAAATTTTCATGGAGGTATGAGGTCGCCGAACTCTAGTTACTGAAAGGCTCTTTCGGATACATTTTGGATATCTTTTTACATGTACAGCGGTTATTTATTCAGTTATATCCACAGTCCTATCCACTAGGACGGCGATCTCGCCGCGCTCTCTCTGCGACATTGAATTTGTCAGATTGCTCAACGAATTGTATAGGAAAGAAACGATTTTTTACACTTTGTCTGTTTTGCTGTCCTCTCAGTCACACTTTAACATGCTGTATGATATACCCAGTATGAAATCAAAGGTTACACATATCCTATTTAGGTCGCAGTGAGAGCACAGCGCGATCGCCGTCTAAGGGGGCTTACAACAGTGAGATTTTCACAAAAATTAACTTGTATCCGCGTATTCAGACTAACTCGAAAATATTTTTATGGGAAGTAGGCCAGAATTCTATAATTGTAAACAACAAATAAGTAACTGGTTTATCGATTCTTAAACCTACATATGTGGAGAAACAGATTATCGTACAACGATAAAAAAGAAACCATGATATATATGTTGGATAATTAAATAAAGTTTGCTTTTGAGTTTGCTTTACAAGCAATATGTAATCATCACTGGTAGCCTGCCGCCGATAAAACACCCAACTCGGACATTCGGACCCATAAGCCATGTTTTTTTCCTATTTTTTATAATATTATAGACTTAGACATTGTCTAAGTTTGGCAAGCCATCTGCCGACAATGAAAATACTCCGCGTCACAAAAAAAAACATATGTAATAACAAACTGTTTCATTTGTGAAATTTGAAAATTGTTCAATAAACCTATAAACATACATCATTACACATACTTGGTGCAAAACACATGATCAATCAAGTCAAATCTGGTCTAAGGTTTGTGTCCGTTCATTTGCGTCACTTCTTTTACTGTAAAAATCATTCAAGGTTATTATAACATACGTAACATATCATTCATCGTCACAAGGAAAATCGTTTCATTATAAATCTCATTTTTAGGCATTTTCGTCATTTCATAGTAATTTTTCATAAAATGACATCGCTGCGATTTCCAATAACCTGTTCATTTGGTCTGGAAACGCAACAGTGACGCAAGTAAGTGGGAGCGCAACAAAAAATCGGCGAAAAGAACACAACAGTGACATAGTGAACGAACCCTGCAGTGACGCAAGCGTGACGCGAGTGTAGTGGGAGCGCACCTTTAAGTTCCTTAATTTCCAGCATCTGTGAGGGAATAACGAAATGAGCAAGCTACATAAGCCAATAAGATGTAAAAAGACACTCAGTAATTCATTCTATTTCATTCCTTAATTTCAGGGACTAAAAGAAAATACAACAACCGCACCAACTACTGCACTCGATAAAAGTCCATTCAACGTCCGAGTGGTCACCAAACACATCGAGGTTCAGTCTACAGCTGACCGCACCCCTCTGACAGACGACAGGCCGCTCGTGCTGCTCTTCGCATGGCTGTACGCCAGCAGGAAAGTGTTGAACAAGCATCGCGCCTTGTACCACCGGCGGGGCTACGACGTCCTGACGGTGAAGGGGGACCCTCGGTACGCCTCCTCACCGACAGGGTTCGGAAAGAAGATCGCCGTAGACGCTCTGAAGTTCCTGAAGGCAGAGGCCAATCCGAAACAACCGTATCTCGTTCACAGCGTGTCTGTCGGGTTTGCTCCATACACCATGATGGTGGTACACGCGCGGGAAAATACAGAATATGACGACTTTCTGGAGAGAGTCGTGAGTCAGGTGTTTGATGGTGTGATCGGGGACACGAAAGGGGCGGCAATCGGAGTCGGGAAGTCCCTCAAAAATCCTGTGGGAAAACTCCTGTACACTGCCGGGGTGTGGAGCTACTTCACTTTCATGCCAGGAGTGCAGAAAGCACATAATTTCGTACGTATTTAACCTTATTTGTTTTGTTTGTTTGTTCGTTTTGTCTGTCTGTCGGCTCTTTGGTTGGTTACTTCCTTTTTTGTCATAAAATGTATAAAATTACAACGTCACCATGAGGATATTGCCGACATGTTTTTCACGGCGACATTTCTGTACCTCGTCTCCTCAGACCCGCTCTAATTGGGAAACAAACCTCCCGAAGTCGCCGATTTTGCTGTACGGTTGCCATAACGACCCGATGTCCACCAAAGAGTACAACGAACGCTGCGTCGAGGGTTGGCGGCGGCAGGGCCACGACGTCCGGCTGCAGTTCTGGGACGACTCCGCCCACTCCAACCACATGCGACTACACAGAGACGAGTACGTCCGCGCCTTAGACAACTACCTGGATACTTTAGAACTATGAATAGGGTTGGAAAATACCCGGAAAACAAGGTTCTTTATCTATACACATCCACAGCCGGTGTTTCAAATAGGAAAGACGAATACGTCAATGCCTTAGTTAACTGCTTACAGTCTTGACAGTAAATACAGTCTATAACAAACGTACACAAGGTGTATGTGCAGCAAGTCAACTATACTCAAACCGGTACTAATAGTAACAGTAATAGCCACTTCTGTTTAAGGGACACCTTGCCTTTGTAGTCTCTAAGATTACTTTTCCCATGGACCAAAGAATCGTGTTTTATAGTAACCACCTAAACCTACTGCAGCCATCTTCTTTAATACCCTGGAGTTGTCACTATATTCAGGTTTGACTTACTAATGGAAAATTCACTGTAAGTATATTGCTAGTAGCAAACCCACCGGTAGTATTGGTAGTTTTAATGGTTGACGAGGTCAAAGGCTTAAAGAAAACAGATAATAATAATGATGATGATGATGATAATGATAATGATAATGATAATGACAATGACAATGACAATGACAATGATGATGATGATAATAATAATGATAATGATAATGATAATGACAATGATGATGATGATAATAATAATGATGAAGATGATGATGATGATGATGATGATGATGATAATGATAATGATAATGATAATGACAAAGATGATGATAATAATAATGATAATGATAATGATGATAATGATGATGATGATGATGATAGTAATAATGATAATAATGATAATAATAATGATAATAGTGATAATAGTGATAATAGTGATAATAATAATGGTAATGATAATAATATATTAATATTGATAATTTTGGGTGTATTTGCAGCCAGTGCCATAGGCAGGTACCCAATGTGTACATGATAGAACAGTAGTTAAAGAACTGAAACTATACTACACTATAACAACTTTAATCTCCAAGCAGATTCTCGGAAGCGATCGAACAGCCAGTTTATTTTTGTAGCAGTGGAAGGAACAAGACAGGGAAGGAACAATGCACTTGCAGAAGCGACATCTTGTGGTATTTTTGCGCATGTCAGGCTTGTCGCACAAAACATTTTATTGCTCAGCCATTAAAGACAGCATATTGTTCTGAAAAGTTAGCAAGCTGTGCTGGTTTTCATTGGATACGTTGCGTTTCATTTTGTGTAGTGGTAATTGTTTGTGAAAATGTGTGTAATGATTTGCCGATGTAATCAGTCAATTAGGTTTTGCTTAAGGTACCATTAATATTAATGTAACATTTGGTTATTCTCTAGAGCACAGCCTTCATATGAAGGACCTGAACATTAAACAACCACTTTTGAGCAATTTTTTATCATTATTCTATATTCCTGGCGATTATGAATGGTGTGAAAATAACACCATAACAATATACACTTATGAGGATAATTAAGTGCAGACAACAACGGGCAGTACACTCGTAGGTCCCAAAGGGCACATATGCATTCTAGATTGGTCCGATAACAGCACATGTCATCAGGATTATCTTAGAAAACACTACTAACTTCCTGGTAAGGATGAGGTTTTAAATCACGCGGAGGTATCGTTTATTGTTTGTCTATTTGTTTTCAGTTTTATGATATAATTTACGTGTTCCATACAACGCTGTAGTGGTGTCTGGGACGTGCTCATGCTTAATGAAGTCTGGCTCTTGGATCTTAGTGAAAATGATAATGTGGACTGGAAAATAAAGACGTACAAGAGGTGTTGTGAACAGATGGGATTGTGGACAAAGAGACTTTTTTTTCACAACCCTAAAACACACACACACCACACACACACACACACACATCACGGTACATGACTGGAGTTTATTTCCTGATCCTGACGCCTCCGTCATCCAACTCCTTTACGGAGCAAACTCAAGAACAAGAAGTTTGTAGATCATTGGCGTCATAAAGGACAGCACAAAGGTCATGCAACTCGCATCCTCGTCGCTAGGGATAATGATTCCGACTACGAGACCGGTATGCAGTGCAACAAGAAAACAATAGCAACACAAATCTCACCAGTATGAAGCACGCGTTTCAACCATTACACTGGAATAAACAAAGGAACATCAGAAATATAAGTGTGTAGTGTACATAAAACGTACAGAAGCTCGCTTTGAAAATTGTTGAAACCCGTCCAAAGATCCATATGCTACCCCAGACCCGACAATAAACAAACCACCAAGCAAACGGCTGTATCCTTCGGCCTGGCTCACATACACTTCACAGGTGTGTGACACCTAACTTATGCATACATGCAATTCCACCAGGTGTTGTTTAAATCTATTTAGTGACGGTCTATCACTCCTATTCTTTGCACATAAAACCCTAAATTGTAACATAACATCTTTTGAAGGTTATAATCTAGTTCCAGTCCATAACCTTTGCACATATAGCCCAAGGCTTTGTTTAAACATATCCATCAACGTGTCCTAGTTCTGATTGATGTGAAACGTGTTCCACCACTTGCTATAGATTTTTATCCAAAAAAATTATCGCATGTCGTATGTGGCTTAGAGCTTGAACATCAGCTCTGGAAAGTCTACGTCAATCCTGTTCTGGCAGGACAACTGTATGACACAGATACGACAATCCAAGCATACAGGCAGCCTTATGACGACAAAGAAAATGTTCGTGACAATAGTGCTGACTAGGAAACCGGTACGACAACATTATCCTGTCAAACAACACATTTAAGATGTGTACGATGCCTTCCTGGCTGCCGTGAGGTGTCTATTCAGCAGATTTTCACAAATCTGTCATGTTTGAAACAGGGCTTTATAAGTTCCTTCTCGAAAAGGTGTCAGTACCTCGCGACTGCCTCGTGACGCCTAAGGGTATCTTGTCGTCAGGTCGTAATTTGCATACAGCTGATCATGTGTGACAAAGGAGGGACACAGATAAGTACCGGAGACGCACGCAACACCTGTCACTACCCAGACAAACAAAAGCGGACACGGCCACGAAGGAAGAAAGGGCTCGGCTTGAGAACGGTGTTACTTGTGATTAGACTTCTTAAAAGGACTGCTACTGCTTCTGCTTCCGAGCTATCCGTGATACAAGGTCAGTAATATCACTGCCAACGTGAAGAAAAACCCGCATTTGGTCCAATGTATAATAGGCTCTTTGTTAGAGGTCGCTTGGAACATTTCTATGACTTTGCCTCCCCACTTCTTCCTGTTGCTGGTCAACCCCATGGCCCAGTGGCCTTACAACAACAAAGGATTCTTCAAAATAGTAGTTCATAACCTACATAGATAAGCATGCGTGTTTTGAACTACAATTTTAAGGATTGCTATGAAGCATTAACGCTACAGAGGTTTGAAAAAAAAATTTATAAAGTTTTGTAAAGCGAAGAAAATGTTACGGAGATATATTTTCACATTCATGTTTACGTTTCAGAACAATCGTGCCAATCGGTGTCCACAATGTCTCCTGTCTATTTGTGCCACCATAAATCTTAATCTTACACAGAAAACTATTTCTATATATAAATATACAGCCTGGAACTATAGGAACGAAAGATATTCGAATGTAGGACAGGTAGGGAGGACCATTCTCCATAAATACCCGGAGATGTGCCGTACTTGTAAGATTATACAGGTACAGGTACAGACCCATAAATCTGTGTACTTGTTCCTAAACAAACTTAAATACTAGTCAGGCACACCACTTGTTAGAAATAGATTCCGAATTAACGATTACAATTGTGATCATCTTGCAATTGATACTTAAAACTTACGAAGAAATCGTTTTGAGATTCAAATACGCAATTCTCCATACAACTTACATGTGTTTGATCAAACTTGTTTAGGTACAGGACCAGGTCCAGACCTGTAAATAAACTCGTGTACCTGTACCTGAAATTTGTTTAGGTACACAGTTCTACCGACAGGTGATACAAAACACGTTTATAGACTGTAACAACAATAATTAGGCACATAACACCATAATTTAGTGCGAATGACGCAAAATAGTAGCTATTGTGTTAAGAATCACGCAAGCAATGCCAAGCCTTTGTTTCTATGAATTTTGTACAACCACTTCGATGTCGATGTCTAGGATAAATGATGGTTTGTAACTGAGCACACGGAAGTCATCTTACTTTTTGTTGTGTCAAGGACGCTCATCTGTACATGTTATACGAACCAATTACATGTATACCTTTGGAGATAATAACCTTTCTTTGGAGATAACTCACTGTCTCTTGCCAATAGGCATGTTTTTATCTTATCTACTAAACACTGAGGATTCCCAAATTGCTATCAAAACATTGTCGGTTTGGATTTCTTATTTCACCAGTAGGCAATCCATTAATCATGTAGATTGGTAAATAAATATGAAATAGAGTGTTAAGATACGAAAAACTGACGTGTGGACGGTAGCCATGCCTACATTCAGTTAACTTTTTGTAACCATTTTCATTCTCAAAACAATGAAAGAATCGTCGTCTGTCATGTCAGTAAACTTTGTCAGCACCGACTGATCCTTCCCTAATTTTCTGTCTTAACTTAAGTGTTTACAGAATTTTCTTTTTCTTTCTGCTCTGAAGGATTCACTCCCGGCACAAGACGAAAAGAAACATGGTTTTTAACTCATCGCCAGTTGTGACCGATAGCGCCATCTATGTAGGCGGCGCTAGAGTGGAACGCACGGTAAACAAGCTACAAGAGGAATCATTCAAGGACCAACTGTCTTGTCTGGTCAGGGGTGAGTTGAAATTGGTTCCTTTCGTACGACTTCTTGTGTGATTTCTTCCTCCTTTACCTTTTAGAGCTAAAAAAGGGCGGTGCCGATCTCCATATCTATCGATAACACTAATGAGCCCCACAGGGCTTCTTATCTAGAATAGAGATAAGTCCACTGGTGGCCTGGCGAGGTCAACTTCATACTCTTTCTCAAAAGAACTGAGTGCTAAGCAGAGAAAGCAATACTCACAGGGCTTCATATCTAGAGTAGAGATAAGTCCACTGGTGGTCGGGCGTGGTCAACTTCCATTCTCTTTCTCAAAAGGACTGAGTGCTAATCAGCGAAAGCAATATTCACCATTTTTTCTAAAGTCGTTGAATATATCCTGGCCTGTGCTTGATACCGAATGCAAGGATATTCCAGTCTACTCAGGTGTTACGCTGAGGTTTCCCTTTGTAGCACAGATTATCATAAGTCTCCAGAGTGCATGTGAGTTAACTTTACATATTATGTATTTCAGACAGACAATTTGCAACGTCGTGTTCCAAAACCGGTTTTGAGAAACTCACATAATTGGTGTGGTTAGATTTTAGAATCTCATTATGTATCGTCTTTGTTTTGCACTCTAGACATCTGGAAGCGTCTTGGAACCAAACGGGAACAAAAATGCGTCAAGATTTGGAATCTCCACGACTGATTTTCAGCACGGACCTGAAGTGAGGTGTCTGCCAACTAGAATCTCACACCAACCACACCAAACCTGAAGACACTGGGCGAAAAGTAGAGATATAAATTTTTTTTCTTTGTAAAAGCAGGCCAACGGGATTTTTGAAGCCTTCAACGGGACTTCCATCAAACTGGAAAGTTGAATTAGTAAAATAGAAGAATCGTCAACAAGAGTGAGCCCGCAAAATGGGTAACATGACCGCACGGGTAAATGATAACCTATATGGTGGTCAAACTCCACCGGCAATGTTTTCTCCTTATTCCAAGGCTTGTCTTAGTTAGCCTAGTAGAGACTATGGCCCTTGCTCTTTTGTCAGTACCTAGTATATGAGGAGGAATCTGGTAGATTTTCACCTGTATATATCATCTTTAACTTGAAGCAGAGAAGTAGTCTTCTTTGTTTGTTGTATCTGATATCTTTATTACACCTTTTGCCCTGTTGTCTGAATGTGTCGAATTCAAATGTAAATGTGAAGATTATAGGGCGGTTCACAAACGTGGATATACGCTAGTCTAAATTTACATTATCTGTTTTAGCACGGTAGGATGAAGATTACTTGTTATAGAGTATTGGTTCCTGGAAATATCTTGATATTCAAGAGGCATAACTGGTAAAAATTATAAAAGTTTCATAGTTTGGTGTAGAATGTTGATTATAAAGAACATCACGATAATCATGATGTGTAACGTACAAAGCACAAACTACATGACTTCATCAAGTATTTCGATGGTGTAGTTACTATAGTCTAGATATATCATTCATTACTGCATCGTTGAAGGTGCAACTTGACACAAGGTCTATACTTCTCACTTTCTACTATATCCATACAAATACAAACAGGTCTGAATGGTCCATGTGTTACTTATAATTACCTCGAACATCCATAAATGTTTGTATTTATTTAAATCCTTGCATAAAAAGAGTGTTAACTTTATATATCATTTTATTGTTATTCTTGCTCGTGTCAAAATGACACACATTGTGGCCGCTAGTTAACTTATTTCATAACAAAATAAACGGAGTTTTACTTGCAAATTGCAGCTTGTCACTGTCCATACACGTCTTCAAAAATCGGACACAATGAATCTACAGCAATGTATTTTAGATACAGGTCGATTAGACAACGTAAGTTTTTTGAAGACTTTGCCCAATTTGGTAGCCAATAGATTCAGAAGGTTCGGTCATAAAGAAAGCTGCGAGATCAAAGAAGGTTGTCTCATACAATGAGCAGTTACATTTCGTACTTAGAGTCACATGCTTGATACAAGAAAATGATTATCTTTAAATCTGAGGGGGGTCCGGTTTGTGTCCCGTACATATATGTCACAGAGACAGGTCACACTGGTACTGTCAGCAGGGGGCAGTGACCAGTTGCTGGTTAAAACGTGTATCGATATATTTTAAAAAATGACAATGGGAAGCAAGCATACCTCTGTGCCTTTATCACCCCCTTCTCATAACAACACAGTGGTAAAAAATTACAAAAGACGTTTGTAAGTGGTAAATTCATCTTGGTGTATCATTATAGCCAGTAGGTACCCAATCTGAGTAATGAGGCTCTTTCACATGCTCGAGGCACTTCCTCCAACACGGGACTGCAATCCCTTACTCTTGCAACATGTCCGAGCTGATCCGACCTTGGGATCGAACTCAGGTCTACAGATCCACGGAATTGGATCCAGATGGCCGTAAAAGAACGGATGGAAAAACACTAGCTGCAACGAGCACACAGTAGTACCGATAACCTTGTATTAAAACACAGCTGCAATGTCATGAAATGATGCCAAGAGTCAAAGTTCGTGAAACGGTAACATGCTCTCGAACGTTGAAACGTTAACATGCTCACGAACGTTGACCCAAAAAAAGTGGCCAAGCAGCGGGGTTGCTTAACTGCTGAGCAAAAGAGACATATAACTACTGTCACGTCGTGCACAGACCACGTATACGAGATACAGTGTGAATCCTGTATTTTGATTTTAAGTAGTAGATTATTGTACTGTCAATTGTTCGTCATTATGGGCAAGTCAATGACCTGTAAGCTTGTTAGATGGTTATTAATAACCCGTACTATGACATTACATCATCTTAAACGTGAGGGTCGTCTAGAACGACCCAAATACCCAGCCGAGTGCCCACTAACCCCTTTGTTCTGGGGCGGTCATCCATAAAGTTCGTGGAAGCAAATTATCCCCCAACAAAGGGCCGTCCAATCCTGTACCAGTACTGCGCGAGCCAGTTTGACACAGTCAGTCGCTTGCGAAGCAGTCGCCTCAGATTTGTCCTGTAAGGTTTCTCACGAGGAGTAAGATAGCGGAGTGTCGAGGCAATAGTTTTACTCGTCCCATCACAGTTCAGCTAGTTTTGGATCAAAACAGGTAAAGTTTGATTCCATTGTTTTCGTCTTCGTTGTGAAACCTTTTCTCCCCATGACTTATGAAAGTGTTTTTATGTAAAACGAGATTTTCCCAAACAAAGCAGTTACTCAAGCAGATGGATATGATTTTGGAGGTAGTCAGACGTTTCATACGGCCATCCGGCATCTTTCGTCAGTGACACTGACGTATTTTATTACCTGGATGTTTAACCTTAATCGTTGATTTTTTTTAAAACAAAACTGTGTTACTTGGTATCGCTGACTTGTACATGTTTGTCCACTACGCCAGGATGGTTTTCAACACCGGTTCAGTGGTTATCGTGGGCGGGAGAATCCGCGTGTACTCCGGAGGGGTGGGTGTCGACTGCGGTTACAACAAGCGGGAGGAAGGTTCGTCTGACACGCCGATTTCTGAGCGTCTCCAAGCTACGCTTGAAGGTATGTTGTGTTCGTATTCTCATCGTTTTCATAGCAACCTCAACAAAACACGGTACATTATTAGAAAGGACGAGAAACCTTGTGACTACCAAGGACTTTTACATGAGCAAAGAACATATTTCTATGATGCCTAACGTTAAAATGTTTGTTTTGATGTGTGTCTGTGAAAACTTAACGTAAGTACTGTGGACTACTACTGCGTCAGTAGATTCTAAGATTTTTGCTGACGTCTCTTTCTGTCTGTCAATCTAAAAACAAACAGCCTTCAAGAAGATGTTTCAAGACACTTTCCGTAGAAGGTCATCTGCAACTGCTGGCGATCACGAAAAGGAGGTTACGGGACATCCAGCCTAGCCTAGGGCGCCGGGCGTCGTGGTGGTGTACGTGCCGAGCGGCGCGTTCCACGGGGCGGGTTAGAGGCTGTCCGACTGGTCAGCGTCCAACGAATGAATCGATCTTTGTTGTACAAAGGTTTAAATCTCCGACCAGACATGATGAAACAGTTGGCTTTTTATTTTAGTCATTTTCTATATTTCTTAGCCGTGCTGCATGTTTTTGGGTGGATGGTGGCAAAGAGTTACAAAGCTGTTCTTCTACGAAGACGTACTGCAAAAAGCAAAAAAATAGTTGGGCTGTTACATCCGTGTTTGAGATTACCTAATTACATTTCACAAATGGAAAAAGAAGCGTTTTCAAATATGATGATAGTACATCGTATAAGCTAGTTTGGGTACTGCATTCTAGGACGTGGAGTCGACTTCTTTTTGCTTCTTCGTAAAGGTGGTGGTGAGAGCAGATGGGTTAAATGTTTGTCTCTAAGCGTAATCTAAATGTGTCCATGTCACATACTAAGGTTACCATTCAACAATGAATCTACTAGTAGGAAAAAACCGATACCCTAAAGTGAAAATAGGACAAGTGCGGATTAGTGAGAATCAATTACCCAACATTCGCACTATAAAATTCAGCAACATTCCAGTCACGTCAATCATGAGACAACTACATGAAACAAAATGACGCTGATTTGTATATACTTTGTTTCCTAAAATGATTAGGTAAAACCAAATATCTACCACGGATTATACCAACCTTTATCATTGATTATTAATATGTAAGTTCATGCTTTAGTGCGCTTGGTTGTTAAACGTTTTATAACTTAATTGTAGATGTTGGATCAAAAGTTGTAATTCAAAGATGTTACAACAAGACACAATTCAGTTTGTGACGACAAGACACTTGTTTTATCAATAAACCATTTGATTAATAGATTGATTATTTGATTGATTGATTGATTGATTGATTGATTGATTGATTGATTTTTACTACAATGAATATAAAGGGGCAGGTCATTTCGGTTGTATTATATCATATTGGTTCGACTTCTTGCGTCTGGCAATTGGTGCATGTGAATACTAGTAACACGTTAGTGAGGACCGGGTCAGTCTCAGGTCACCCGAAACTAACAGTAGCTGAAGAAAGGAACAACGGGGTTTTGTGATTTTGGGAATGTAGGTAGCTTAAAAAGAGATTCATAAAGTTAAAATTGCATACAAATTTTGCAAATGTGCAATTACACAATAGCAGTATTTCTAATGTATCGTTTGTCATGGACATCCCATTGTCGTGATGATTGGATGGCAGATGGCAGACATCAGAGCAAAGGAAGAGATCACTTCTTCACTTGCACGATGGCAGTGACCTGCGAACTGGACACGCCTCTGCCTGAGACTATGGGACACTCGGGCAAGATTACAACATAGATGGTCTTGATAGATGCATGTTCTTTCCACCGATATTCTTTGCTCTGGGCTGAAGTAGGAACAGGTGTTCCATCAAGTCTCCTCTACAGACGTGTGGTCAATATCCACGTTTCGGCGCCATATAGACATTTGCATAACTAACGAGAAAATTCTATAAATCCAGTAACACAGGTAACGCATGCAATATATGGCTAGTAGAACATCATTAAGATACCAAACATAAGCCGTTAGGGCTCTTTACTCCGACAATAAAATAAAGAGAATCTAGAAAAGTGTGACTGAAGATTGTTGTCTAATCAAAATCTTCCTCTTGGGGCATATATATGGCTGTCAGAAATTTTGTTAACATCTCGACCAAAATTGCCAATCGGCTCTAATCTCCAAGCAGATTCCTCCGTGGCAAGACAGTAACATAAGCTGGGGAAGGACTTTAGCCGGCAGAGGAGTAAAATTGGCTCCAACTGTACCTGTTTCTTTATTTGTCTATTTTTATTATCTGTGAGCAGCTAAGTAGACTGAATGCAAGGAGTGTCTTGTGTGCATTATATATGTGGACTCCACGAGAATTCTTGATCTAAAAATAAAACCGAACAAAGAGACTTTTTCTTTTCCATCACTGGCTTAGTTACAGTAGATTAGAGCTTGTCATTAGGCATATAATCAGTCAGATAAATCTTTAACCGTAAACACAGATTGCCCGGTGGCTCTAGTTAGACAAATCTTTGGACTACAATAGGAGTCTAAAAATAAAACCAATCGAAGAAATTTTTCTTCGCATCACTGCTCAGATGAACAAGATGTTGTGAGGTCACCACCGACCAGAAACACCATCCTTTTGTCCTATAGAGTCACTAGCACCAAATATTTGAGAGTGAAGACTGAATCATCCAATAGGAGTCCAGAGACCGATATAGCAAACTCGTGTTGAAAACAGCATCAATAGCTAGAGTATCTGCCCATCCCCCTCTTGGTTTGTTGGGAAGTGTTAGAGAATGTAGCATACCTCAACAAGAGCTGTAAATGTACAGACAGTGTCATACCTTCCAATTGATACATACATTTTCAAATCCATGACCCGATTGTGGAGTTTGTCAAATAACTACATTTGAAGAATTATGTAATAAACATCATAATGATGATGATGATGATAAAGATGATGAAAATGATGATGATGATGACCCTCTCCTCGTTGTCGTCAGAAAACTGTTCACAAATTTACGACTTAATTGGGACTTTTATGTCTTCTTGTCCCTAGAAATTTGAGCAATTGATCAACATCTTTTACTTGCGCTACTAAGCCTATTTACAGGGCAACATGCGTCACAGCGCAATGTTTAATCATTTTCTATATGTTCAATGTTGATGCATGTATGATAGAGGGTGAGACAAAACGGATCGAGATGACATTGTCTCCCTTAAATAACCTAATAACTTACTAAACTATATAAATCAACAAGATATAACTTACGATACATTGTCAAAGTTGTTGACAGCCGTCTTTTATTTTAAATCTTTATTTTCAAACAAGCTTTTTTCGCATCACTGCTTTTTTGTAGATTACTCCAACAAGAACTATAAGGACTTAGTATTATGTGCAGTCATAACTTGATACTCCAGCACATATACAAAGCCAAGACGTCAAATAGCACTGCCAATCAGAGAAAAGATGTGGAATCACTACTCAGATCAACAAGATATTGTGGGATCATCATCGGTCAGAAAAAACATGCCTTTGTCCTATAAAGTCCGTAACACCAAACATCTGAGAACTAGAAGGCTGGCTCATAGAATAGCATACAGAGACCGAGCTGACAAACTCGGGTTGTATGCCATGTCCCTCCCACTCACACATTCCTGTCTTGATTTGTTGGTTAACGAACGCAGAATACTTGAACAAGGGCTGTAAAGACTAGTATTATGTGCAGAGATCATAACTTGATGCTTCAGCACATATGTAAAGCCAAGCACTACCATTGACTTCCTTTGCATAGAACATATGCGGAATCACTGCTCAGATCAACAGGATAATAGATATTGTGGGGTCATCATCGGTCAGAAACATCATCCCTTTGTCCTATCAACACAGATTGCCCGGTGGCTCTATCTATTGAAAAATCTTTGGAATCCCGATTGGAATCTAAAAATAAAATCAATCAAATAAATCTTTCTTCACATCACTGCTCAAATATACAACAAGATATTGTGGGGTCATCACGGTCAGAAACAATTAACCCCTTCACCCTATACATAACACAGATTGCCTAGCGGCTCTAGCGACATACATATCCTTGGACCCCACTAGGAGTCTATGAATAAAACCAGTCAAAGAAGCTGTTCTTCGCATCACTGCTCAGATGAACAGGATATTTTGGGGTAATCACCGGTCAGAAACATCATCTGACCAAGGATCCGATTGGAGATAGTGACTGAGATGACAAACTCTGGTTGGAAACAGCCTTAGTTGTATATCATGCACCACACTAGGAGTCTAAAAATAAAACCAATCAAAGACATTTTTTTCGCATCACTGCTCAGATCAACAAGATATTGTGGGGTCACCACCGGTCAGAAACACCATCTCAACTAGCGCCAATCATTTGTAAGTGAAGGCTGACTCGTCCAATAGGAGACAGAGATCAAGCTGACAAACGCGGGTTCGAAACAGCCTCAGTTGTTAATTGTATAGTATATTACCCTCTCGATCTGTTGAGTATGTGTGTGTGTGGGGGGGGGGGGAGTAGAATACTTGAACAAAAGCTGTAAAGACTCGTATATAAGTGACACAGTCATAAGTAGATGTTTCAGCACATATGCCAAGTCATGACCCGATTGTGTACTTTGTCTAACTAAGCACTGCCCTATGCTTTCTTTTTAAAGAAAATCATGTATACATATGAGCGCCACCGACATGAACTGGTGCCGGACAATTCTGCAATAAATAACATAATGATGATGATGATGATGATGATGGTGGTAATAATGATGGTGATGATGGTGGTATGATGATGATGGTGGTATGATGATGATGATGATGATGATGATGATAATGATGATGATGATGATGATGGCAATGAGCAATGAATCAACCTCTTTTAGTTGCATTACTTATAGGGCAGCATGGGTCACGGCGCAATGGACACTATTAGTATGCTATGATCTATATGTGTGGGGAGGGGGGCATGGTCTTGTGTTACTGGTGTAAACGATGTATGGTCTGGTATATTGCGTTTTCTAAAGATTGCTTGAGATTGGAAACGTGCACTTCGTGTACCGCCGTCTGGTAAGAAGAATGTTCTTCAGATCTATCCAATGCGTTTGTTGGGACGAATGACATATCATAATTAGATGACTGGGGGAAGAAGAACACACTATCTATGCGCGACTCCCGGGTCTAAAACGCGGGTACATAAAGTGGTACAGATAAACTTGTCGAAGGAGAGGTAAAAAGCCTTATTTGAGAGGCAGCCAGATATAAACTGTGCTGCGTGGTCACGGAAGGTGTCGACTCTGAGACTTTATGATTTGGTTGGTGAAAGATGTCTATTTCGTGTATAAATGCGCCCCATTACGCAACTGCCTTTCTAGTGTGAGCCGGCTGCAGTTATGTGAACTCCGCAGAGCGGCGTTTCATAGTGGGCGTGAGAAGGCGAAGGATTAAAAAAATAGTTTGTGGCTTCTACCCTGAACTTGAACATATCCATTTTTGGCATTCCTAAAGTGGGCCCTGCTATACTTTTTTTCGCTCCGAAGCCAGTCATCTTGTGGCCCTTAACTATAAAAATCCCCATAGGTTGAAAACCTTTGTTCTGCTACCTTAAGTTTCCATCGTGTCAAGCAAAATGGCCGCCAGTTGAGTTACGAGATTGTTGCACGCTATCAGTCGAACCACTTCATTGAAAACAGGTCGACTTGAAAATTTAAGACTCTTTACCCTCAGTGATTATTCTGCAAACCTAAACCAGTTAATTGTTTTCCCACGACCCAGGTTTATTTGAAATGAATAGTCAGTTAACCACCACATTACACAGACAAATGAACCATCTACAAATCTTTCGGTAAGTCTCAACTACACACTTAAAGAAAGGCCATTATGTAGCATTTTAGTAAATAGCATGTAGAGCTTTTATTCAGCATATCTTAGTCATTATATTTCATATTTCTGGTGTTACTAAACTGTCCAAAAGCAACCTGAACAAGGACCGCTAAGTTTCATCTCAAACTAGACCCTCCTGTTCTAAACAACAGCATGCTAGTTTGAAAGTTTACAGTTATAAACATGTTTGTTTGGGGCAAATACTGGTATGCAATTCTATAGTGTTGACTCAACTTTATCAACTAAGAAATGATCTGATAGGAAATTAATTTTTTTTATATTTGCCTACTATTACATAATGGACCTTGAACTAAATGATTACAAAACGGTTTCCTAAAAATTGACATGGCCCCAAAAGATTTGCACAAACGTTAACCTACAGCTATTGAATCCGTAGAGAACTGTTTGTATTCTAGTCATACTTTACACTGATAAATATCTTAAAGATCTACGTTCGATGCTTATTCTACAGACCTGAACCATTTTATTCCTTTCCCACGCCCTGTGTGTTTGGGCCGATGGTCAGTGAAACGCAACATTACACATGAAGCGTACATAAATAAGGCCTGTGACATGGCCTATGACAACATTGATTATAATCACACCACAGTTGAATAAAACTTCAAGAATGAAACATGTGGTTGTCTGTTGGGGATATAGATATATACAAACTTGGTGTTTTCTTAAGTTTAACTCAACAGCATTGTTGGTAATTTAGACGCGATTAATATCTATTACACAAAAAAAAATTCGAACCCTTATCATGATTATTGTGTTGGTCGTAACAAGATAGCTGTTTTCCCACGATCCGTTTGTTTTGATCGAAGGTCCGTTAGATGCAACATTACACACATAAAATTGTCAGACCTGCTATTATACATGAATAACCTATGACAAAATAAACCACGTTTACACATACGTTATGATTATAACATAGTTATCTACATATTCTAAATAAAATAAGTCTTCTGTTTACCTACTAGAATACAAATTTGACGTCTTTTACGTATAAATCAACAGACAGTATTGCTAATCATATAATCGGATAATAAAATTGTACACCTATATATAGCTCAATTGCAACCATGTATGTATCGAAGTTCCATAGTCATTTAATATAACATATAAATACATAAATCTTATATGCTATTTCTGTGCTTATCTGGAATGTAATGAAGCAGTACCTTTTCTTCGTAGCTGCTGTGACTCAATAGAACCATACAATTAATAAAGATGTGTGTGCTTCGAAGGGCACAGTGTGACACACAGTCTGGCTGTTTGTTTTCTTAATTGTTTGTTTGTTTGTTTGTTTGCGTCCATGGCTTCAGCAGTAGGACTCCCGTGACAGGTACGGCGTGCTGCCGAACGACTTCCGCCCGTATTTGCTCATGTCGCCAAAGTAGAAGACGTCCGAGTCCAGACTCAGCCGAAACCCCGAGGTGTCCGACGTGCCGTCCACGGTGGACTGGCTGCCCCAGCTCCGCAGCGTGCCGCCGACGGACGACCCGATGGCGCTGTCGCGACTGTCCCACCTCTTCAGTCCCTTTGTCGTGGTGATGTTGTGTAGATCCACGCGACTGCTCGTCAGTGGGGCGGGCGAGGGGCTCATCTCGTAACCGTCGTCGTCGGCATCGTACTCGTGGTCGGATTCAGGGATCGTTTCCAAGTCAGATTCCTCGTCAGAAATGTAGTCGTTGTGACTGTCTTTGGAGCTCAGTTCCAGATCTCGTAGCTCGATGTCGAAGTAGGTACGCGCCACGAACTCGAGATCTGCACGGAACTCGCTAAAGTCAAATGAGCGCTTGTCGAGGGATTGGTTGAGGTCTTCCTCCAAATGACACATTTGTCTCAGGAACCATTCGAGCCTCGAGAGTTGCTCTTCGTCGAAACCGTCTACAAGGTCCATCAAGCGCTGTTGGCGTTTAGCGAGGTATTCGGCACTGTTATAAGACGTTTCTCCGTCTTCTGACACGTCTTCTCTCGCCCTGGGGTCCATGGTTAAGAGCCACGACCACTCGGCAAAGTCGGTGGCCGCCTCGTCGGTGTATCTCAGCGAACTCCACTCCTCAAAGAACGAATTCCTCTCTTCTTGTTCTCCATGGTCGTCTTCAAAGACACTTCTGTGTCTTGAGTCTTCAGTTCCTTGCCACGCACCTTCGTCTTCTCCGCCAATGTCTTCGAAGACGCTACTGAACCTTGGGTCCCCGGTTTCGTGGTCACGGCCTGTGACTGCGTACTTTCTCTCCCCGCCCCCTTCAACTGAAGTTTCACCATGGATCGCCTCGGGCTGTTGTTCTCGCCACGCATCGCCGCTCGCTTTTCTCAGCCTAATCGTTCTCTGTGACACGTAGGTTCCGTCGTCTTTCTGTCTCGTGTGGGTCGACTCTTCGTCAGATTCTGTTTTCACAACATCAGGCTCCTGACACACATTCATATATTGGCGCCACTTGTCTGTGTAGACCTCTCTCAGAACGACTTTGATTGGCATACGGCGCAGACGACTTTTGTTGTCATGCTTGTTTTCCCCCGCTAGGTCTCCCCACTCGACAGCGCTGCCATGTTGGCACTTCGCGTGCCAAGATTCTTCTTCTTCCACGTATTGTCTGTCATGAGGACAGCTTTGCCTTTCAATAGAAGACTCGTTAGTGTATGCCCTGCGTTCTTCAGTGGATGACACTGCGCTCTTCTCTGATATTGTACTGATTGGCGTGTGCTGCAGATGATACCTGTCGCCATGATTATTTTCCCGTCCGCCATCTTTGTCTCCTTGACCTCCAGAGGGCACAGATTCCTCTTTGACATAGAACCTTTCCCTCTGCCTTTCATCAAAGTATGTTTTGCGTTCTTCGTCCTCTGACACCGTGCTGTGGTGTGATGTCGTGGATGAGCTATTTGATGTTACACGGGTCTCCCTTCTTTGGTTGCCTTGGGCAAGAAGTAAATCTTCATAAACAGCACTCTCTTCTGCCGCACCGCCCTCCGAAACATCTCTCGTCCCTGTATCCTTCCCATGGGGAACATTTTCGTTGAATTCTGGGCCATATGCGTTGGTTGGTGTGTAACGAGGACAGAATTCTTCGACATGATTGTATTCTCGCTCTTCAGCTTCGTACCTTTGACTCTTAGATTGTACTGAGTCTTTTTCCACGTAGTTCCAGTCAAAGCGTCGCTCTTGTCGTCTTATAGAATAGGATTCTGCTCGTAACTTGCTGATTTCATCGAGGCACTCCTTGATCTGTTTTGCTATCGTTCTGATCGACGTTTGACGCTGACGATACCCGTCGCCATTGCTGTTCTCCCGCGCTACGATTCCCTTATATAAGTTATAACCTGCTCCACAAAATGCACAAGGTTCACCTTGATACACAGTAGGGACAAACCTTTCTGTCGCATGATGCCTGTCATGATCAATGCGCTGCCCTTGCCTTTCGTAGAAGGAGGGTTCCAGGTATGATGTGTGTTCTTCATTCATTGACACGGTGCTGTGAGTAGATGCCGATTGACTTGTACGGTACTCGCCGCCATAGCTATTGCTCTGCGCTATGTTTTCGGGCTCTGTGTGGTCCCCTCGGCCGCGCCCGACCGAGGGTACAAGTTCTTCTTCAACATCGCGCCTGTCAAAACGCTGCCCTTGCTTCTCATAGGAGTGTGTGCTCAGGTCTGATTTGCCATCTTCGCTCTGAGAAACCGTGCTTTGCTTGTATGTCGAAGGAGGTGCACGTGACGGATATTCGTCACCATAATTGTTGTTATGTAATGCTTTGGGCTCTTCGAGGGTGTCGTCCCTTTGATTATTCACAGGCCGGAATTCCTCTTCCTCGTGGTGCCTGTTAAAACACTGTCCTTGCTTTTCATGGGATGTTTCTTGGATTAAGATATGCTGTTCACGCAGTGCACTCGACGTGCTGTGCCTTGATGTCGAGTGATACGACCGATATTCGTCAGCATGATTGTTGTTCTGTACTCCTTCGAGGCCTTTGATGGTGTCTTCTACTTCATTATTCACCGACCATGATTCTTCTTCCTCATAGCGCCCATCAGAGCGCTGTCCTTGCTTTTCATAGCATGTATCCTGGACTGAGCTATGCTCTTCACTCAGTGACTCCGCCGTGCTATGCCTTGAAGTCGAGTGATGCGACCGATGTTCGTCGCCATGATAGTTGTTCTGTACTCCTTCGAGGTCTTTGACGGTGTCGTCCCCTTGACTATTCCCTGACCGGAATTCCGCTTCCACATGGTACCTGTTAAAGCGTTGCTCTTGCCTTTTGTAGGATGTTTCGTGGTATAATCTATGTTCTTCGCTCAATACCCCCGTGCTGTGCCTTGATGTTGAGTGATGCGACCTATATTCGCCGACATGATTGTTGTCCTGTACTCTGTCGGGCTCTTTGACGATGTAGTCCCCTTGGCCATTTGAGGGCACAATTTCTTCTTCCACATAGCCTTCCTCTTGTATTTCATGGGAAGACGTTTCCAGGTCTGTTTTGCCTTCTTCGCTCCTAGACTCAGTGCTGTGTCTGTATGTTGTATGGACATAACCATATTTGTCGTCATGACTGTTTTCGTGCCTCGTGTTTTGCCGTCCGCCATCTTTGTGCCCTTGACCTTTAGAAACCACATGTTTCTCTTCTGTATATCTCCTGTCAAAGCGTTGGTCCTGCATTTCAAAAGATGACAATTTATTTTCCTCACTGATTGACTCCGTGCCGTGCCTTGTTGCTGGAGTGACTGACGTGTGACGCAGACGATACTCGTGGCCATCATTATTTTCCCGCTTAATGGCTTTGTCATATTGACCCACTGACAGCACGGATTCATCTGCAGCATATCGCCTGTCAAAGCCTTGCACCTGCCTCTCTTCGGTGGTTGACAAACTGCTGTGCCTCGACGTTGCGTTGATTGACGTCTGAAGCGGGCGATATTCGTCGCCATGACCGTTCTCCCGCGCGAATATTTCCCGCTCTTCTGTTCTGTCACGCCGACCGTTGAAATACACAACCTCCTCGCCCACGTAACGCCCCTCAAAGGCTTGAGCTTGCCGTTCAGTAGAGGAAGTTTCGATGTTTGCGTTTTGTTCTTCATTGTGAGATCCCGTGCACTGCTTTGATGAGGCGTTGATTGACGTGTGGTGCAGACGATATCCGTCGTTATATGTGTTCTCCCGCGCTGTGTTGTCCCGCCTGTCAGCCCTCTCATCTTGACCTACAGAGGTCGAAGATTCGTTTTCGTCGTAATTCCTGTCAAAGCGTTGACTTTGCCTTCCATTGTAGGATACCTTTGGTTGTGATTCGCCTTCCTCTTTGGATGACACTACCGCTGCACCGTGCCTTGTTCTTCCTGAAGAGCTATCCAAATGGCTCTTCTCAGCTCCCTTATTACCTGGGACCTGTAGTAAGTGCCTTTCATGTAGACTCTCTTCTATCCTCCAATCTTCTGAGATCTCTCTCGTCCTCGCTAGAGATTTGGCAGGCGGGAAGATGTCCCGGTATTCCGTGCCATTCTCGTCCGTCACGACCAGTACTGGTAGCTCCGGGTACCACGGCTTTCTCCCTCGGTCTCGAGTTGGGCTGAGGAGCCGCCGCTGCCACTGCGCGTTGGCCCGCCTCCTGCGCCTGTCGCGGTACCACCGGTCGTGGTATGTCCCCTCCTCCGGGAAGGGTTCCACCACCTTGTGGCGGACGATCCTCTGTAGAAGCAGAGCAGTCAGCATGGCTGTCAGCGTCTGTACATGTACATGTAACTCCGACAATGGCGGCACCCTTCCTCGCCAGCTCGACACACCGCTTCTACTCCGCTTGCTGGGAATAACGGCGGCCCAGGCAACGTCATAGATAATGGCGCAGGGTGGGTCATGATTAATGGGCTCGGCTGACGACAAAGAGCCATTCGCACGCACCCGCGCGGCACAATAATGTCGAGATTGGCGTCCGACCAACTCCAGACTGGGAAAAACGGTTGTTACGCCTCTTTTACACTATGGCGGCGACCGCTGAGCGAGTGATGAGAGACCAAAAACTAGACGTATTGCTCAACGAATTTCATTCTTAAAAATGGTTTTAGTATTCGTTTTGTGTGTTTTGTTGTCTTTGAAATCATACCTATGCATCATGAGTCTCATTCTGATTATGAAATGAACTGTTACACAAAGTCAATTTTGGTCGCTGTTCAGTCACTCTTGTGGAAAGGAAGTCTATTAAGTATTAGGTGTGTATAAACCACAGGATCAAGGAAGATAGCCACCCTCATGCGTCTTTTCATAAGGACTTCAAGCAAGAAGAATTAACGTAGAAAGACAACAGTATTGTATTGTAGCCACTTATTTTCATAGATACGACTATAAAGAATAAGAACAGCAAAGTACAGCCAAATTTTCAGTGACCCGGGTATACTATCTTGTGGATCACAAATCCATAGACTTGAATGGAAACGGTCTTAAACTATCATGTCGGTGTTAGCCTCACAATGTGCCCTTATCATTTCTATCAAAGAGACCTAACGCGAAACGTGACAGCTGCTGCAAAATGTTTCGACGACCTTGACATCCACCTAATTCTTGTAAGGTCTCAAGACCTGCGTGTATTTGTCTTGATTTTACAGTATCTAAAACCTGCTGTCACAAAAGGAGACTTGGATGATGTTCTCAGTAGACTTCCGCTTAAAACCTCTTCAACGATGGTTGTCGAACTCGCAGACTGTGGTATATCTATAAGCTCTTACATGGGGCATCCATTCTGAAAGAGTGGCCCCACTGGTATCATAGGATGAATTAATAATGTAGATAGAACGGCTTGAATAGAAAATGGACTGCTCTCATATTACGGTAGGCTGTATATCACCGTGTTAGTCATGATATAACAGAGTGATAGATTCCTCATTCTAGCAGTGTATGGATAAAAATTTAAAAGAAAGCTTTATTTTTTTCACTTAACTGATTCGATGTTTGATATTTCAATCATGTTGTCGCTCTGAAGTCACAGCGCATGCTCAGTTGTATTATCTTGACATTCACTGTAACGTCAAATGTCAGAGTTATTAATTTGACAGGTGTGGTAAACTCCCGTGTTAACATGGCACGACTGCTCGACTTGAGAACTTGTACCGCCCAATTATAGCAATCTTTGGAGGTCACAACGTTCTCCAAAATTGAATTCTATGGGACCTGATATAATCACTCGACTTTACTCCCTGTACCACTCCATCAATTGTTCTTTAAGAATCCCTTTTCCTTTTTTCCGGAATCACTCATTCGCTCACTCAACCACTCTTTCGTTCATTCGTTCACTCTCTTTCTCTGTCTCTCCCTCTCTCATTCGCTCACTCACTCTTTCATTCGCTCACTCACTAACTCATCACCCACTCACTCACTCGCTCGCTCGCTCGCTCACTCACTCACTCACTCACTCACTCACTCACTCACTCACTCACTCACTCACTCAGAACCATTACAATACTGTTTCTTTGTATTTCTTTCCACTCCCATTATACAACCAGTGTATTGTGAATAAGATATTAACAGTTTTAACCGAGCAGTCATCAAAGACTGTAGACAATGAATCTTGAAGAGTTCTGTTCCGATAATTTTTGCAAATCGGAGAAATACGTGTCTTCAAGATATAACTGGTATAACACCGCATTACTTAAGTGCTTGGAATTTCATGTCATGTTTAATCTAATTATGTAGCTTCACTGCAGCGCTAAGATCAGTATCGAATGATCTTTACATTCAAAACAAACAGACATAACTGACTTTTGTGTAAACGGAGACCTTGTGACCTTTCCAGGTTCGGTGGCACACGTCATTATGTAAAGTAGTTTGATTCCATGTGACCTTTCAGGGGATAATGTGTAACCGTCATTTTGCAGTGAAATGACATCATGCTCACCCCCCCCCCCCCCTCCATACAGAGAGACATACAGAATTATATATATTGAATCAATCTATCATAGAAAATGTGGGACATTTCATTTTCAACTGTTTTCAAAGAAGAAGTCAAGCCCCGCAAGAGTAATGTAGGTTTTAGAATCGTATTCGATATCGATATCCTGTACGTACGTAGAATCAGTTAACCATTGTATGTTAGAATGTAGATTATTTACACGTTTTCAATCACTTCATGTAGTTGATTTTGTTCACTTGCAATTAGCCCTATGGGCATGGACTTGCAATAAAACATTATATACATTAACACACAGCCACACACACAGCCACACACACGCACACACACAGCCACACGCACACACACACGCACACACACGCGCGCGCGCGCACACATGCAAACGTAAACACACGGAAACACTTTCCCTGGCCCCCCTGAGGAAAATTCATAGATGTTATCTATTATATGATAACAAACACATGATAAAAACACATCAATGTAAGTCAAAAAGATATCTATATTTACAACAAAGTATGATACAGTCTCCACAATCAAGTAAGGCTCATAGCAACCGTAAACTTGAAGGTAAATATACAAAATACAATGACGTACAGATATTTGATCGTCACATATATGTATGCATGAGCTGTCACTAAAACTGTCATTGCCATCATGTAAAACATAGTCTTTGTCATTCTAAATGATAAACAAGATACTACAAATTCAAGCCTATACAAGTGATCAGATCTACATAAGGCACACCTGGCCAATGAAATCAATAGGTCGCATAAGTGGTCTTCTTGGGCACTTGCAAAACACCAACCATTGCAAGATATCTTTGTCTTGAAATTACATTTGTTGGATTAAGCTAATGCAGTATTTTCTACCAATCTGTCTTAATCATAAGCTACAGCTATTTCATGCTGTACAGGTAGTCTGTTGACAAAAATAACCTTATTACGTTTGATCATCAAGATTTTAAAATATCGTTTAGAGATAACACTAACCACATTTTCAAACACGTGCACCTTGAATTTTTTAAAAATAATCTTACAAAGTAATTTTCATGTTTCTCAACATTAGATAAGGCTAGATACGTTTTATGTCAATTGCTCGTAGATTAATATTACATTAAGTTTACATTAAAATGGCTCTTGTATTAAAGCTTCTTGATCCAGAAAAAAAAAGTAAACAAATAATGTCATGACCTCTAACCCTTGACCTGTAGAACCAGTGTTTACATGTAACGATGATTACTTGGTGACCTTTCAACTGAAAGAGCTAATTTGCGGCACAAATGATGCCGTGAAACCGGTTCTTGTAGGCGTGGCTTGCTGACAGACACGAGAGCGAATTCTGCCCACGGCAAAACGAGTTAAGCACAGCGCTGGCGATTAACATAACTTATCTCACTAGCTACTGAGGTCACAAGTAACAAAAATCAAATCTTTTGCAAAAAAAACCTAAGATATCTGATAAAGAAAACTTCATGCATAAGATACGCCCTTCGGTGTAAAATTGAATGAAAACAGTATTCAAGCTAAATCTATGGCAATAGCCATAACATCATGTATTGTAGTCAATCAAAAGCCAGTGTTCCTTTTACATTGAAAATCGACAGTCTAAGAAAAGTTACCATTGTCCCTTACATTGTACAGTGTGTTGACAACCTATGAATGACAAAATGTGATCAACCTTAATATAAAAACTTTGATCGGAAAGCTTACAAGGTTTCTGCTGAATAGATTTTGCGATATCCACTGTGTTATTAAGATGAAAAGTAAAACTCTTTGAAGAGTGCGCTTCTATACTGTAAAGTATGACACAATAGCTTCCTCAGATTGATACAACCTAACTGTTACATTTGCTAGGTGCAGTACAATACAATCGGATAGGTGGAGCAACTGTGGCGAGTAGTAATTATAACAATGCATTACTTTAATGTCCACAAGGTGGCGTTGATAATATGTCCCCTTAGTTCTTCAGAACAAAGTTAGATGACGAAATGAAATGTCAGTACAGTTAGCGTCATAGAAAGGGTAAGATGTCCCCAGCCAATGGCGTTGCTCCTCTAAGGCACGTGACTGTCACGTCTAAAATTCCGATGGTACAAGTTAGACATCAAGGACCAATGGGAGTACTCAATGACTTTCCTGAAAAACGAAAGATAGCCTAAATCTCTGTGCCTGTACAATTCATTAGTCTACATGGACAAAACGTCAGTTTATTGTTAAATGTTACTTCAACAAACAACATAACACTACAGTCAAATCTGTAATAGTGACCACCTCATCATAAGAACCAAACGACCATTGCATTTGTAGCCACTTCTTGGTGGTCCCTTAGATATTTTTTCCATTGATCCAAACATATTTTTAAAAATCATTACTATAAATGTCTAATGTCCAAGAGTGATCACTATAGGCAGGTTTGACTGTATATCTTCATATCTACGGTAGTGTGTGAATGGTGATGATGATGACATGTGGACACAGCTGCGCTGTGTGTGGTAGTGGTGAGGACGGTACGGTTCATGCATTAGAAGACGCTGGCGATTTTCGCAGGCACGTGTAGTTTCGACCTCGTGGCGGGCTCTGGCTACACTGAAAGGGAATTACAGGGAAACAGCGTGTAAATATGCGTCATGCGACATTAATAGTAACTGAGGTTAGTAATATCCTGCTAGCTAATTCCAATTGAAAGGCCCCAAACACCATTCAGTCGCGTTAGAACCAACACCATTCTTGCGTTAGAACCGCCACCAGTGTTAGCAAATGCAGGCGATAATCTATTCTAAGCCACCATGGAATGATCAAAGATGAACATCGTCAAAAGCTATCAAAGGGCTGATTCGAAAATCAGAGACTGGTTGCTACTAGCATCCTCTTCTATTGATGGGCATGGCGGAATAGATGAAGCACTGTGGAAGACTGTCCGCGGTGAACTAGCAAGCAAAGCCGGCAGAGAGCTACAGCTAGAGCTATTCTTTCCTACGTTCTGCTTTCGCTTTGAGTTGCACTGCTTCCTAACATCAACTCTGGTTCCCCAGCAAATTGTGTGACCGCGACGTAGCTGAGCGTCTACACCATAGTTGAAAGCGAGCGGTATGGCGGTGTTAGAGAAAAGTCCCTGTCCTGCAGCCCAGCTATTCCTCCGTTCACCAGGCTTACCACCCAGCGACACCGCTCCGCAACCTCGCTCGCCACCGTCTGAAATAACAGACCCCTTGCGCTTCTTACGTTTTGTCTTGGACGTCTTGTAGAATAAACTCAGTCCTCCCCTTGGTTCGTCTTCAGTGTCGCTCTGAGACCCCCTCTCTACGAGAATGCTAGTCGGTAAGGCATCGACCTTTTCCTCTTCCGAACCGGGGGTGCGTTTGGGTGTGGCTTTGTGGGCGGAAGAGCTTCTCTTCTTACCCAGACGGAAGAAGTCTTTGAAACTTTTCTTTGACTTTGGACTAGGCGACGTTTTCTGTGAAGATGCGCTGGTGTCTAGCTCAGGTGATCTGACCGGCTCTGGTTTGTGAGGTGGGCTGTCTTGTCTTAAGAGCGCCGGCTGATGCGGAGAAGTTAGATTATGTTAGTTGGTGTCTTTCGATACCCTCGATACCCTTACCACTTTTATTAGAAATTGACCTTTTAGATATATGTTGGTGCTCTTTCTTCTCTTATAGCTTAATTGTTTGTTACAATCCTTTTGTGCACTGTGATATGCTTTGTGCATGACGTGCTTTACATACTTCGAGTTCACCCGTGTTTGTCTGTTTTTAGTTTGAAAAATAATATTGAAAAGCACAGTGATCATTTGCAAATAATACATTTACAACAAGAACACATTCCTGTGTTGCACAATAGACATTGATCATAAGTAGTACAATGCCTATGTCAAAAACACTGTGTAGAAGTTGAAATATACAATGAGAAGTACGCATTACTATAAAGAAATAGTAGCTAAGCCACATGCTCAAGCAAGCAAACCATTTCTGGTTTTGCGGCCACTGAGAATTACTTCCAGGTAAGTAAGCTTGAGAAAGGTGTATTTGTAAGTGTTGACTTTGGTGTATGATTGTGCATGTCAGGTCGGGGTACTACGAAAGAAAGACCGCTGATGACAAATACTTGAAAAGTCTTTCAGTGACCTTTTAATGGTCTCTTAGGGAGCTTTCAATAATTGCCAACGTATTCTCCGAATAATTTTTTTGATGGTTTTGGCAAAATTTCGATCTTGATCGAGAGCGTCGAATTTTTTTCAACTCATCTTGCAATGATCCTAACGTACGATTCTCTGTCGTTAAAATATATCGGTCTTGTGGAAATGAGGACTAATAAAAGAACCTGTGGACACATGTCAATGACCTAAATCTCTCCATCTATTCCTTACTCATAAATTGCCCATTAGAAGGTTTTTCTGAGTCTTTGTCAAAGAATCAGTCACATGTGCTACTAACCTTGTGCTTGAAGTCCTCGTCGTCCCACAGACTGCCCTCGAAGCTTCTCCTCTGGCTCCGCCGCCGCATGCTCCTCCCCCTCCGGAGGCTGTTGTCCTCCTGGCCGGGGGAGCTGTCCTCCTGGCCGGTCGGGGTGCTGTGTCGGGGGGCTGGCTTGCCTTTCCACCCTTTCTCGTCGCGGACAAGCTCGTAGGACGGTGAAGATCTGATGCTGGCGTTGCTAGAATCTTCAGAACCGAAGGATTCTTCTTCCTCCTCGAAGCTCAGGCTGCTCACTTGGACCAACTGCGCCTTGAAGATGCCCTCCCTTGGGGTGCTTTTATGCGTCGGTGAGAAGACAGGGCTGCTGTCATCTTCCAAGGATTCGTTGTTAGGGAAACTTCTGGGAGAGAACTCTGCACTCTCTTCAAAGCTGTTGCCGCCGACATATACCAGGCTGGCGGTGTAGATGCCCTCTGCAACCTCACCTTCGTCGTCGACTTGGTCTGGAGGTTGGCTGTTGGAGGTTTCTTGCTTGCTTTGTTTGTGGACGTCAGGTTCGACTGTTCGGCTGTTCTTGTCTTCCGCCTTTGCTTTTGGATGGACGTCATCTGCAGTGTTATTTACGCCGTTTCTTTCTTGCACGTCTGTGGGAACGGGCTTTATCTTAACGCCATTTGTCTTAGCTGTGCTCTTCTTATTGTTGGACCTCAGGAGCGATTCAAACATCTCCACAGAGCGTGCTACTTTTGGCATGTTGCTGATTATATCAGGCTCTTGTTTCACCACATCCCTTTCGTCTTTCTTGATGTCCTCGGAGACAAGTTTTGCTTTCTTTTCTTGCACGGGAACGTTCATTTCAACTCGACTTGTATGTCCTTTCTTTTGTTCGGTACTCTCCGACGGGATTTTTGCATTTGGAATAACCTTATGCTCAACAACGTCGGTCTTTGGTGGTTTTGTTGCATCATGGGTTGGTGTGTCTGTCTCTTTCCTTATTTCTTGCGTTGCTTCTAAGACTTCATGAGGCGTGGCTTCAGTGCTCATCGTATCAGGTTCTTTTTGCTTTGGTTCGTCTTCATAGCAGGGCTTCTTGGACTCAATCTTTATCTCTTGCACCTGCACTGTATTCATTTCCTGACTTGGACGTTCTTTTTCAATAGATGGCACTGTTTCATCGCTCGTTATATCCAGTTCACTTTGCTTCAGGTTATCTTGAACATCGATCTTCTTGTATGTGATGATTACTTCTTCTGGGACACTTTCCTTACTTGGACTTTCCTCGTCTTCAGAAGACTTGATAGGCTTATTCATTGTGTCCGGTTCTTTTTGCTCCAGGTTATCTTTAGGGTTGATGACGTCGGACGGAATGACTTTGTCCTTTTCCTCGTCTTGTTTCTGACATGAAGTTTCTATTTTTCCAGAAGACTCACGCTGAATTTCCACTGTATTTTTAGTGTTGTTTTCTATGGTTTCCTTGCCAGTAGTTTCCTTGTCTGTTTCCAAGACTTCTTTCGGTGCGATTGGCGTCGGCTTCTCCGTTTGATCTTTTACACTCTCTTGTATCTTTTCGTCTTCACCCTCCTGCTTGGTCATCTTGTGTATTTCCTTCTGTGAGTCAAGAGGAGGTGGTGACTTCTCAAGGGTTTCTGCTCTAACGGAAAACGGGCTTTCATTGAGAGATCCGTTACCGGAATCACTTTGACGCTCCGGAGTTGTGACCGACGCCAGACGTTCCGGACTCTCAGGAGCAGGACGTTCCGGACTCGTAAGAGAAATATGACCTTTGCCCTCTTCTGTCGAGTCCAATGAGGAAGCACTTCCGCTCAGATCATGCGAGCTGCTAGTTGTATTCGGGCTTGTGAAAACTGGTTCCTCTACTTCTAAGTTAAAGAGAGTCTTAGCGGTGTTTTGCAGATCCTCAGACACACTTGTGATTTCGGTGCTCCTCCTGACCATGGTCGACTCGGTCTGCTCCAGCAAGGCGTTGATTTCTTCCATGAAGTTCTTGTTCTTTTTAGACTTGTCAGATTCCTTTGAGCTTTTTGCTGTTCCTTTAGACTGCTTCGCCTTATCTCTAGAAGTCTTTTTGCTGACTTTTGGGCTTTCAGACACATTAACGGCAGGAGTGAGACTGGTGGGGGTCTTAGCTTTCTCCAACTCATTTAGCAGATCTGGACCTATCTCACTGGCTTTCAGGTTGATTGTTAATTCAACAACAGGCATTTTCTTCGGATTTGTCTTCGCACCATCCACCGAAATCTTAGGATTGTGTTCCTCCTGTAGTCGCATGTTATTCTCCTGTTCGTTTTCGATGATAGGTTCTTGGGTCTTTGCAAAGGATTTGTCGATCTCTTCTTTAGGTGTCTCTTTTGTACGGATGGATACTGCATCTGACTGTGCTACTGCCTCTTTCTTCTGATTTTCTTCGATTCCAGAAGCTTCTTTTCTCTCCTGCTCTGCATTATCATTTTGACTCCTTGCAGTCGGTTTTGTTGCACCTGTATCCTCCTTTTCCGCACCCTCCTTTGGTGTATCTGCAACATCTTTCTTGGCTTCATCTGTAACGTTTTCTTTGTTCTCCAGGGTATTTGTACCTTCTTTTTCTGATGACGCCTCTTCTTCTTTAGGCATCACCTTGATGACTGGCTGTGGCTTTTCATCACCTGCCATGCATTTGTCTTCTTCAATGGCTTGTTTTGTGTTCTGTTCATCTTGCAGTTCCACCTTTGAATCCGCTGACTCCTCCGTTATCTTTTCTTCAAGTCCATCTTTCTCATCGGCAGCATTGTCCAGCTCTTTTGTAGGGATGTCAGACATCACTGGCAATGTGTTAGTTTGATCGTTTCCTTCTTCTTTCTTGTCCACATGTTGTACACTATCGATTGGTTCTTCGTTTAAAGATTCCTTTGTCGAATCCTTTTCCCCATCTGTGGCATCTATTTTATTTTTCTCCATCGTAATGTCCTTTTCAGAAATGCCTTCTGGTTCACTCTGTATGCTTCCTACCACGTCCTCCGGTTCCTCTGACACGTTGTCTTTGTTAACCTCTACCTCTTCTTCCAACTTATCTTCTTTTCCATTAACCATTATCTCTTCCTTGGTTGGAATGTCTTCCACCTCTGTGTCTGTCTTGCTAACTTGTTTCACCTCGGCGTCCTCTTTGCTCTTTTCAACCGATTTCTCCTCCTTCTCCAAATTATCCTTCACGCCATTTTCTAGCCTCTGTTGTGGATGGAGGTTCTCAACCTTTTCTTCTGCTTCTGTCGCTTCAACTGGCGATACCTTCTTCTCATTAATGTCTTCTCTTTCCTCTTCCTCCAGTCCCATTTCTTCCTTTTCATCGTCCTCTGCTACAAGCGACCCCTCCTCCATCGTCAAGTCAATGACGCTAGTGGCATTCGAGTCAGTCAAGGGTTCGTCTTCTTCATATATGGTACTGAGGGAGGGTCGCCTTTCTTCTGGCCAGTCACCTTCCATCACCGGTAGGCCAAGTGAATCCAGGAAGAGATCAAATGGGTTCCCTGGGTTGTAGTCGTTCTCTGGTACTCCTAACTCAGGGAGGGGGTCATTTCTTGAGTAAGGAGGAGGAGTGATTGGGCCATCGTCTCCTTCGAATGAGATGAAGCTGTGAGAAATTGGTTCATTCTGATGGCTTCCTTCTGCCCTCAATAGAAGTTTCTTGGCTACATTATGCGATTCCTCATCTTTGCTGTCCAGTTTTGTGAACAGATCATCTCCTGATTCTTTCCTGTCTGTATTATCATGGCTAGCTGATTTGGAGATAGACTGATGTCCAAACTGCACTGTGGACCAGTCATTGTCCTCCGCGGTGCTATTCGGCTGTTCACTCTTTTCGTCTCCATCCTTAGACTTTGAGAAATTAATTTGAACTAATCCTTCGCCTTGTCTACTGTTTGCGCTAACTTGTTTTTGCTTCGTCAGCTCCTCTTCGAGGTTTTGATGAATCTTACGCACCTGCTCTTTGGCTTCTTCCATCTTCTGTCGTTTCGACTTCAGAAGTTCTTCCAGTTGGTTGGCCCTCTGTCTGGCGTCGTCCAACCGACTCTGTTGTCCGTCAGTTACTGTAGGGGTAGGCGTTGGGCTCTGTGGGATTATCTGTTTACCACGTTCTTGTTCGAGGAACGCGGGTGAGAACTTGATGAAGGGCGTCAGGTGTTTTCTAACAGGTGTTTTCTGTGTTGCCTCTTGTGGTACCTGTGTCTCTTCGTGATTCACCTGCTCTTGATGCTGATCCACATCACTGCCAGGCGGCTTGTCTTTCTTCAAAGTCAGTAGTTTGAGACTCTGTCTGAATTCTTCCAAAGATGCTGCCTTGACTCTCTTTGCTCTGTCATACGCCGACCCCTGTCTGTTCAGTCGATCTAAGGACCCGGTTCTTTGTGGAGTTCCATCTTCATTGAATTCCCCAGTGATTTGGTCGCCATTGCCATCAAAGCGACCATTATCTGAAGGATGTAGAGAGGTCGTCTTGATACCATACGATCTTTTAGATGGTGTTCTTTGCCTATCTAATCGATCCAGAGATGCGGTCCTTTGCGGAGTATCCTCTTCTTGGTTTTCATCGGCATTTGTTTCGTCTGTATCAACTAGATCATCGCCGCCATCATCATCCAACATTCTATCTAGTGAGGATGACCTAATACCGTACGTCCTCTTAGATGCAGGCCTGTGTCTGTTTAGCCGATCTAGTGACATTGTTCTCTGTGACGTGTCATCTTGAGTATCGTGTATGGATTCAGCTGAGCCAGCAAACACGCTGCTTGCTGACTGTCTCGGCTGTCTAGTGCGAGAACCCCAGGACCCGGACAAATTCTTTCTGCGATTCAGAAACCCGGCCAATGCTGATTTCCTATCCATGGACCTGCTGTTGCGGCCATATTCGGAAATGTCCATTGCAGAGCTTGACAACTGGGGAGACATTTCTGCTAGAGGTACAGACGGATCCTTCATGTCTAATATGTTCTCGGCACTGCCATACAGAGGCGGTCTACTGGGGAAGTCTCCAAAATGTCTATCTTCGTATGCGGGCTGTCCTACTTCATCGGGGCCTAAATCGTGCGAGTAAGGCGGTAGTGTACTGAAATGGTCTAATCCCGGCTCATGGCGGTATATGTCCTGTTCAAACGGGGCGTCTTGTATCCTGTCATGCCCTGATTCCTGCTGGAAATGCCCGTCGTGTGCGAACCCGTTATTTGGCTGGGGTGGAAGGGCGCCATGTTGAACGTGGTCACCCCAGTACGGTTGACCTCCGGCCGGACTAAACCCTGCAGGTAATACTGGCATCAAAACAAACCCGGCAGGGTTGGGATCTAATCTTACGCACCTGGTGATGGCGGTCTCGTAGTCCGGCGGCGGCGGTGGGAATGAGGCCCGGTTGCGATCATAAGTTTTTCGCTGGGAGACAGTTTGTTGTCTTTCCTGCGGTGAGGGCTCTCTGTTTATTCCATCGGTAACGTCCATTGTCTGCTCACCACTGGTTGTTTCTTTTTCGTGAGAGTCCGGTTGAGAAGACAATTCTTCCTGTGGTTTCAGTTCAGCGGTTGGTTTATTGTCTTCCATGTCTGAATTCGCAGGTAGATCGGTTGTTGTTTTGCTCGATGAGTTGTTTTTCAACCCCGACTCGCCCACATACAGCAAAGACTCGTCTGACCTAGACGAATCAAAATGGCCGCCGTTTTTCTGCACAGGTATTTCATGGTCTGGTTGGTTGTAAACATCCTTCTTCACGGGCTCTTCTCGTGGCGATATCGATACCTCTTCTTGGTTTTCGCTCGCCACATCGTCTGAACAAACACTTGTTTCAACCACGTTACCGGGGGAAGGGGGGTCGTCCTGTTCTATGGCCATTTCTTTACCTTGAATCTTCTCATCAGCAGACACGGACGGTTTAATAGTCTGTAAAGGAATTTCTACCGTCGCCTCGTTATTTATCTTCTGATCGCTGCCCGCCTTAACTACCGGTTCCAGCACGTCAGGAAGGTTTGTACTAGCCGATTCGAAGCTGGCGTCGCTGCCCTCGGATTCATCTCTCTTACGTAACCCCTTCTCTTCTCGGTGAGAGTCGAAAATAACCCAGCTTTCCTCCAGTCCTAGATCGTAACGTCGGTCTTCAGTCTCGAAAACCTCGGGCTCGGCAGGCGGGGCGGGTTCGCTGGGGCTCTGCGGAGCTTCGGTGGAATCCTCGCTGGACTCCCGCGACACCAGCCGCGCGAAGGAGCGGAACTTTTGTCGTATGGCCTCCAGCTTGGAGATTGTACGTTACCAACCTTGCATTTAAAAAATACCGAACCGTTTGGTCACACCTTGGTCGAACTAGTGTTACAGTCTACAATTAAATCTCAACGGAAAACGCCTGCGGGTGTCTGCCATACCAACCGGAGAGGAACCAACCATTGAGGATGTCCACTGACGCATGCATAATATTATAAACACTCAACAGACAAAAATACCAACATAACCCGGCAATAATAGCCCTAGCTCCCACGGTTACTGACACACACAAATATCTGTATAACGCATCAAGCATGAGACTAAAGTAAGACGTGTATGAAATGAGTATAGCTTAGAGCTATATTTCACCTTGGGAACTCCTTTCCTTGACAAAAAGACGTCATAACCATATGACCTTCATTCAGTCCAACCTTGTGTCCTTTTGCCTTGGAACGGTTAGGACATGACAAGCTGTCAAACATACGTACGGCTTGTGTTAATCTATTCCGTATTTTCAGGGGGTAGGGGGTACATTCTGTACACTTTTTAAGTCGATAGATCCTTAGGGCTATAAAAATAGCACTACCTTACATCTGCTTGGAAAAGCGATGTTTCAGGCTAGGATTATTGCATTCGATTTACTCTATAAACAACGCACTGGTGCCACTATTTATTTTGGGTGGTGAATGCGAAGTGAACATGCGAGATCTATTCATTCGTTAACGATGATAAGACCACACACACAAAGAGAAGCTGAGCGGCGTAATACCGTGCGGACAGACAATATATTTCTTCAATAATTCATAACGAGACTTCCCAGCTCGTAATGAATTAGGTGATGATCACGTATGGGTGCCTCTTCCAAATACATTTTGGATAACATATATAACCTTTGTTAAGGGATTCCCTCACCTGTATTAGCTGGAAAATGGCATTTTCATTATCTTAAATGGATGTTTAGACAACTACCTGATGACACCTCCCCTATTGTTTAGAACAGGCAGTGTCAGTTTGGACAGCGGGGCATCACTCTGGAGTCGCGCCCTGAATAATAATGTGCAAACCTCGGGACCAGTAAATTCTCCAAGTAGAGGTTGGGCCGCGGAGATAGTAGTGGTCGTTTTTTTACCGGCTCGCTCCTCTTAGGGGTAAAACACCGACCATAACTATCTCCGTGACCCAACCTATGCTTGGAGAATAGACCAATAATCTTCAACAAGGCTAAGAATACGGTGGTACGCGTTGGTACTCAATGAAAATCTGACCCCATGAAATGCTACTATTTTCTATCCAAACAGACTGGCACACTTGGAGATATACAATCGGGCATAGAATACATTTCTATGGGCATACGGTGGCTTTAAACGTCCTTATAGCTTGTTATTTTCTTGTCAAATTTGAACACATTACTTCACAAGGTGCTGAAAAAAAGTTAAATGGAGTCATCGTTTAGTACGTGCAGAATAGACCAGTCTTCGAGATTGCGCTTAACATTGTTAAGTTTGATTGTGGTGAACTTTCAAAGTTGAAAAGTCGGTCGATTTGCGAGATCGTATCTTGCCTCGACTCGTATAAACAAACAAGGGTTTGGGAGAGTCGGCACTCCTCCAAAATACATGGTTTGGAATTTAAAGACTGCCTGTTATTTCTAAACAGGTACGACCTACTATTCTAGGTCAATCACCTTGTAATCATACTCCTGAGCAGTATGTAGAGTTTTACACTCGTCAATTTTGCCGAGAAGTGTGCACAATCTTGCTCTTTTTTTCGCACAATCTAATGACTAAGATGAGGCCCAACCCTTCCTTAATGGTAACCTTTAAAACTAAAATTACAGCCTTATCTACTGACTGAAAAAGCCTCATTGTAGTTGACGGGAAATTGCATGCTTTCCTCCAGATAACCTATGATTAGGGACGAAAACGTGTGGGTGGGACTACGTGTTAATGTATTGTGTCTTTGGTCTGACTGTGACAGATAGGCAGCCAGAGATGCACAAACATCATTTAGATGTTACAAAAGGCTAAGACTTTCTGGAAAGGACAATATAGGATGTGTATTGGAAAACGTAAATTTCCTGCGTGTTCTACAGATCGACACAGGCTTACTGATATAAGCCTACAATACAATTGTACAGTCGGTGCCAGTGTGCGAGTCTTTAATCTATTGTGTAGATAAAGGATTGACTAGGATAGTCGCCGAACTGTGATGCGTCCATTGTAAGTGTACAATCACATGCACTGCCCCTGAAAGGAATGGTAGTCAGTAAAAAGGTGTGGATTGACCCCTCCTTTCAAAAACGAGATGCAGGCACACTTTTCAGACTAAATAGAGTGGAAAAGTTTTGAAAGGTGTGTCATGACCCGTACATTCTCACACTTGCTACAAAATAATATACTAGTACATTTGTTTATTAGAAATTCGCAAGGAATGCTGAAATGCAAAGCATCCACTTTATATGCTTAGCCCTGCCTATAGGCAAATGTAGACAGTGACAGGTAAATGTTTTAACTTTTAAAATGCGTGTGTCTGTGGTGACCCGTATATTCTCACAACTGTTAAAGGTACGGTTTCATGTTACATACTCAGTGGACTGGAAACGGTTCCAACTTCAACTTCTCGAAAACCGTTATACCATTGTATATATATATATATCATCATATACTTTGTATATCTCTGCTTTTAGTATTTTCCCCTGTGTGCTAACAGTTATATAATGCGTAAATAGTCGACCACAGGAACAATACGTACAATACAACATTTGATACACTGTCAAGATAGTTGTGGATCCGATAACAAATCCCAACTCGTCATTTGTTGCATTTAATTATATTTCAGCCATACATAGTATGGTGAAATATATTGTATTCGTAATGTTTCTTCTTTCTTTCTCCTGTCAAATCTTCAAAGTGATTCATCTCCGCCGTTCCTGGACCGAATGACCTGAAATTTGGCACAGGGGTAGAATGAGCCGATACCTTGATGCTTTTTTCTCAGTTTTTTCATATCTGCCTCTAAAATGATTTTATTGAGATTTTTTGGTCAATTTTAGACCAAAACTGTATATTTTGGCCCCTGTACCCTGGTATTACAACCAAATGAGCTGAAATTTGACAGAGATGTGCCTTGATAATGCCCCCATATAAATTCGATAACACTTTTGGTGTACAGTACAACAAAATGCTTATTTTTGCGATTTTTTGACCAATTTTTGACCAAAAAAGGACACTTTTGGCCCCTGTACCCTGGTATTACAACCAAATGAGCTGAAATTTGACAGAGATGTGCCTTGATAATGCCCCCATATAAATTCAATAACACTTTTGGTGTACAGTACAACAAAATGCTTATTTTTGCGATTTTTTGACCAATTTTTGACCAAAAAAGGACACTTTTGGCTCCTGTACCTTGGTATTGCAACCGAATGAGCTGAAATTTGACACAGATGTGCCTTGATAATCCCTTTATATAATTTCAATAACACTTTTGGTGTACAGTGCAATAAAATGCTTATTTTTGCGATTTTTGGCCAATTTTTGACCAAAAAAGGACACTTTTGGCTCCTGTACCCTGGTATTACAATTAAATGACCTGAAATTTGGTATAGATAGGCATTAGATACTTGGTAACAAGATTCAAGTAAAATTTTTGACATAAACAACTTTAAAATGATTAATTTTGGCACTTTTCTGAGGGGAAATTTGTTTTCTTTTGGCCTCCTGACGTGACCTTCCGTGACCCCGCACAGAGCCACACCTGTGCGCGTCAGCCGGAGAGTTAATTGAATCAAAGACCTAGCCAATCAGCGAAGAGGAGGCCAAAGGCTAATTAATATTCATAAGCGGGGCCTCATGATCCCGTATATAGCAGTGTTCCCGCCAGGGGGAGCGAAGCCCGCCTAAGGCTCTCGCATTTTAGACTATTCAGAAGGCTTTATATTGTATCAGTTCTTAGGGGCATATCTATGATAATCGCAGCAGTCACTTAACTTCTCTTCAGGAGTTTAGCGTAACACTATTTCAGGTCAAACCGTCAAAGGCAACTAAAAAACAAACTTTAACGTTACTGAGTTCAACAGTACATATAACTTGTTATCCGAAGTTGAAACGCTAGCGATGGTATTTTCGCTGCGCTGTTAGCTCCGTGCGACTGTTGTTGACGGTCTTATAACGGTATATTTTGCACCCCTGTACCCTGGTATGAGTAACATTTGGTATAGATAGGCATAAGATAGTTGGTAAAATGATCCAAGTAAAATTTTTGGCATAAAGTACTGTAAAAGGCTTAATTACAGCACTTTTTTTAGGGGAAATTGGTTTTCTTTCGTTCTCAATGCCATGACCTTTCGGACGTTCACCCCACAGAGCCGACATCTGCACCTGCGTCTAGCCGGCAGGAAGAGTTAATTCAATTAATGGTTCAGCCAATCAGCGAAGAGGAAAGCGAAGGCTAATTAATATTCATAAGCGGGACCACACAATACGTTAACTTGAAGACTCAGGCCGTACAGACTTCTCGCCAGGATTTTTTCAAAGCGTCGGACAGGGGTCCGTGGGCCGCCGAATGTCCCTGGGGGGTCCAGGGGCAGGGCCACTGTGGGGGGGACCCAGGTGGGCGAAGCCCCCCCCGGAAGCTCTTGCATTTTAGACTATTGAGAAGGCTTCTTTTATCAGTTTTTTTAGGGCCATATCTACGATAATCGTAGCAGTCACTTACTTCTCTTCAGCAGTTTGACTTTAAAATATTTCGGGTCAAAGCTTCAAAGACAACTAAAACCTCATAAACAACAAACTTTACTTAGCTCAACAGTATACAAAAATATTGTACGGGTTGCCATCCTTAGTTGAAGCGCTTATTTATAGCGCTAGTATCTTCGCTGCGCCGTTAGCCGCCGTGCGACTTTTGTTGACGGTCTGATATCCCTACGTCGCCGCCTCGCTGATATTCCCACGGACATGTTTCAAGAAAAATACCCAGCAAAAAACGCTGTTCTGCGTCAAATTCTATTCTATAAAACATGTGGGACTCAGTGTTACAGTCTAAATATTTTGTAGAAGCACCGCTGTAGGAAAGAAGGTCCAAGCAATGTAAAACATCACGTAGCATGAAGTTCGCTGTCAACTGGTACACAGCACATGACTGTTTGAAACTCTAAGTCTTATCAACAGCCGTGTTTGATTGATAGCCGGCGGTCCTTTGATGAAGTCGGCGAAAGGTGCGTTAGTTAGAAAATCTGCGTTTAGTTTTGATACGTAATTATAAGTTAGACAGTGGCGAGAATGATTATTTTCTCATCAATATTTCTCTTCAGAATTAATTGTACATCTTAACAATTGGCTTACCTGTGCAATGTTTATATGATTAATGATCAGTGTACTGAAATCATGTGTAACGTGTGGCTCCTAGTCAATAGATCAGCATTTTCTCTATAGTGACCACCTGTCTATAGTGGCCACATTTCCTAGTGCTGTTGTTGTTTGACATAAACTTTGAACATTTAAATTGTAAGTAACTTTAAACTGCCAGAGTTTCAGCCCAATAAAACACTCTCAGCGCCAGGGTATGAACAGACTGACCAGACAGACGAAAATAAATCCTCGAACAAGGTTCATTCGTATCTTCCGGGTCTGGCAGGAAGTTGTTAAACTAAAATAAGAATAGGCTCGATGGCTGATTGCATACAAAGTAAAACAGTTTAACAGTTTTACAGCTTGAAGAAAACAAACGCTCCTACAGTACCTGCACCTGCTTGATAATTATTAAATCGTATGCCCTACTTGAATAAAAAAAGTTCACTGCAATAATAAATGTACCCACATCACAAGGAGCTTATACTTTTTAAAACTTACACCTAGTTATCGTACTGAAAATTGTTAATGACATTACATGAAGTCATTCAACAATTTTCAGTCATGATGAAAATTTTCTGAATGGAAGGTGTGATTATTGTCATTTTCTGAAAAATAGAAGCAAGCTCTGTTTTTACCTGGAATCAATTCACAATACCAGTCCACTTTGGGGGATAATGTACTGTTAAGAGGATGTTCCATTTTTGCGCAGGGGTGATTTGGGACAGTCCAATGTTGCGTGGGAAGGGGTATGGCTGAAATATGCTGTATTTGCTCTTAAGCAAATGTCGGCCTTTCTAGTGTTGTCTGTATTTTCTTATTTGTGTTAAGTGGCCCCTACGTTTTGTAACTTGGGTACGGCACAATTTTGTCCTGTCTACCTTTCTTGAAGTTCGTAATAGCTTAGATCATCAAATTTCACAGATTTTACCGAGGTGTATCCACCCTCTTCTTGGTTGAACGGCTATTTCAATGAATGAATAAATGAAGACCTTTATTGAATAGCTAAGAAAGCTATGTTGCCTGAATTTAGTACAAGGTCTCAACAATTATCCAGTGCTACGCAATCGCCGACCTCTGCCACTCTCTCACCCTCAGGTGTTTACCAGCTCGACCCGCAGGACTTCTTACAGTCATTAAGAGATATTCTCTGGTTGGTTAAGCAGGGTACACATGTTCTTCTGACGTCAAGGAAAGGGCCACGTCATCGTGACGTCACACGGCGTCATACGGATCCAAGATAGAATGTAAAAGATACAACAATAGATTTGGATGTTTGGGACAGGAATTATTAATTAGATAACACCGTTAGCAGCTAATTATGCATATATTATCAAGCTGCAAGGTGGCCATAGTGCATATACTGTAAATGCAGAAATGTTCTCGGTGGATTAATGTTTGCGGTTTTCGCGGTAACCACTTCACCGCGAACTTAAAACCACCGCGAACCTTTTTCTATCATTGTATTAGACTGCAGTCTATGGCGTTACCGCGAACTTAAATTCACCGCGAAAAGTCCTTTTACCCGCTACCGCGAAATTAAATGCATTTACAGTACCTGTCTGAAATATCCCTATCGTGGAAGTCGTCAATTCAGTCTTCAGGGCGTCTCTATCAACATTGACAGTTTTAAAGACAAGGAGACGGACAACTTTAATGACACGATGACTATCGGCACATTTGATGACTTTGAACAAGAACAATGATATATGATGCAATCTATTAAGTCTGAAATAAGACCACTTAACATGAGATTGGATTTTTGAAAACCGATTAAAATGTTGAATATACTTACACACCTACAACAAGAACATGATTTTATTTTTGTAACACCAATAAAGCAAATATTAAGCACTTTGCCTAGTATCCATCCCCAAGATTGGCCTATCCAGTACCCAGAGAAACAGTATGTACATATGGTTCTAGCGCAGCAGCTGAATAAAGATGAACATCAGGCTACAAAATACCACAATCCCCTCAAATCTCCCTGTAAGGTGCTGTCCCTGCGCCCCGGAGGTGCAGGTCTTCAGTTCATTCTTCAAAGCGTCTGCAAGAAGAGATGTTCGTAATGTAACAAAACTGTGCGGTACTTAGAGTATTTCATGTTGGTTAAAACAGTTCATGTTATACAAAAAGCACACCTGTCAACGCAAACGCAGCCCACTCACCCGTTTGGTTCATGAGGGGCGTGACGTAGGTATCCCAGAAGGCGCAGTTCTCCGTGCTCGGCCCGGGCACCATCCGGGGCTCCCCCGTGTCCAGAACCAGGTACCGCCCGTCCGTCACGCTGAAGGGCCGCCATGTCGTCTCGTTGTTACTGTTCGGGTTTCTGAGTCGATGGATAAAAGAATCATAATGGTGACCTTCATTGCATATTTTTGCTAGCTCTCATTGACTTAGCACAGGCCACAAAGAAGACCAATGATATAAATACACGATCACTTGTATTCAAGGTAACGAGTCCAACAAGTCATGAAATGTATGATCCACGTGGTTTGTCTGACTTTTTGTGATGATAGAAATTAAAGACTAGGTTTTGTTATGCAAGGTTGGCCCTAGTGCAGAAGAAATGCACTTCTGTGCAAGAGGTGAGTAAACATACAGCAGAGGTTGATGAGGGAAATATATGCCGTCCTTTTCTGTCAGCTATCCCGAAAGACAGCATATAAGGAAAATATCACGATTTTCCCCATCAATCTCTGCTTTTGGAAGGTACGTAGGTAAACAAACTAAGGTCTGTTGTATGATTTTACAGCCACACACCCTGTCCTGGCGAAGTTTGCCCAGTGCCGCATCACCCTGCGAGTCAGGTTCCTCTCTGTCTGGTTGAAGCCGTAAGCCGGGTCCAGCGGCAGCCCGAACACGAACGGCAGCTCCTCCCCGTGGATGACTCCCATCCAGGGGGCGACGGGCGAGATGGAGGCGCGGTGGGCGAACCTTGGGATAAAAAGTGAAACGAAAGTGGTGTCGATCAAGTTTACAGATGAGCTACATGCAATATCCCACTTGCCATTACTGATAAGACAGGCGCTATGAACATGTACAGTATATGCAAGTTTATTGTACCTGGGAGATTCCTCTAGCTTTTTTTTAGACAAGTACAATAAACTATATAGATAATGTGTCGTTTTGAGAACTGTAACCCTGTCCAGTGGCGTGCATGTTACGGTGATCTACAGTGACCTGTAGCGGGGATCCCAAGCTATAGATTTAGAGACAGAGACTTAGCCACTGGATATTAACTAAAGGAACTGCTTTACATCGGTTCCTGTCACTTCCAATAAACAAACCTGTACATGTAGGCTGTCGCCCCCTCCCTCACATGGCCTCGTCCAGTCATGACGTCTGGACAGACGAAGTAGAAGTCCGAGTAGAGAGAGTCCAGTGCGTCGCGGTACATGGTCGAGCTGTTCAGGTTCTCCCAGTCCGTGTACTGGAACGCCGCAGCGGTCACGGCGAACTCGTTGATCTCGGCCACCATGTACGGGATGCCTTCAAGATACTGCTGTTTGGTGATCAGGCTTTCCGTGGAGCCGCTGAACCCGGGCGCCTGGTAGTCGACGAGGAAGTAGGTCCCCTCGTTTTCGTTGGATCCGATGAGGATATCTGCTTTCTTGAAGGCTCTCTTCTCATAAGAAACGAAAGGGCTTTCTGGGATGACAGTACCGTCTTCGATGGGGTAGAAACTTGTGTATCCCAGTATTGAACTACTAACAAGTTGTTGCCCGTCCTTGCCTCGGAAGCATTCCACCATCTTATCCTTGCCCTGGTCTGTCGGACATCCCACGGCCTTCGCTATCTTCAGGGTCTTCTCGTACGCGGTGTCCTTGGTGTCTCGTCCCCAGGTTATGAGAGCCGTGCCGCTCTGCAGGATCGCGCGTTGAAAGAGGTCCCTGCTACCCGGAGACAACAAGTGGAAAGCGACGCTGGTTCCACCGGAGCTTTCGCCGAACAGAGTCACCTGTCCAAAGAACATACAAGAGAAAGATATTATGCAAAAATTGCAGACAAATTGAAGGACCCAAAATCAACGCAGAAAAGAACAAGAAACACCCACCACGCGAAAGTTATAATTATCAATCAAACTTAGAGATGAAGGAATATTCGTTTGTCCTAACTCTATAATCTTAGATTTGAACTCTTTGGCTAAAAGTAAAACAGAGGCATCCTCGATCCTTAGACAGCTCAGTCCCGGGCTTGGGGGAATGCAGATAAAACTTTCAATATCATGTGACTTCCTGTTACTTCGGAAAGTCCGAGCTTGCAGTGTATCTTCCTACTCAACTTCCTGTAACTCTTCTGACAGCGTATCCAACTAACTACTAAGTAACTGACAGAACCCAACACATGTACAGGCAAACACACACCGACAGCACGTACACGGAGTTAATAAAGATACGGGTGCATCTGTTGTAGTCTCCACCAGACGGACTACGCTGATTGTTATAGTAAGAGTAATAAGAAAAGGAGTTTTGCTACCAGAAGAGTTAAGCAGGATGGAGGGGATAAACTTTAGCATGGAATGACCCTAACAAATTTGCCGATTTTTTGCCGAATTCTACTCTCCCCGTACCCCCGTGGGAAGGCCTGGCGGAGGCTACCTTTTTTGGGTCGCCTCCAAACGCCGCGATGTTGTTCTTGATCCACGTCAGCGCCAGGACCTGGTCTGTGAAGCCGGCGTTGCCTGGTGCGTCCTCCGTCCCGGCGTACAGGAACCCTAGCGTGCTGAGCCGGTAGTTCAGCCCCACCACGAGCACCCCTTCCGTGGCTGCGAGGTACCGCCCGTCGTATGTGGGAGCTGTGGACGCTCCCCTGGGATAAATGGTTGGGAATATAACATTTATACAGAATATCAATACATTGCAAAGGATCAAACATAAAATGTATTCAGATTATCTCTGAAAATTGAGAAAATTATCGGATTATATAGCTAACTTTAATGCAGGCTGGGAAATTAATAGTATGACAACGATATGAAATATATAGAAATAGTGAAATTTCTTTATTTTCGGTATTTTTAACTCAGGTAATGATATCAAAATTTATTGAAATTTTATTTCAACTTAGGGACCAACCCAACAGTCTCCAAGATGAATAGCTAAATAAAGAAACAGGCTCTACTTTTCAATGCTAGCAATATGTATAATGACACTGATTTTTTCCAGATTTATTGAAATTCCATTTTAACACAAAAAACTGGAAGTACAACGCATTGGTCTATAAAATGACTAAATAAATAAATAAACAAGCTCTACTCTTAACACATCAATATGTATAACGATATTTGAGTCATGGGCATTGGCATCTACACCTACGTCTGGAACGACCCTCCGTATATCCAGACCATGACGGCGGCTCCACTGGGTGCAGGGGACGGCTGCCACACGCTCAGGTACAGACAGTCCTCACTGGTGCTGGTGTTGATCGCCCACAGGTGATACTCGCCTACTTTCACGTTTTGCCTACAAGCCTGGGGTTTTCTGATGAATGTATAAGGTTTGAGAAAGGGGGAGCTTTCACTTAGAAGGTACTAGTAGTTGTGATTAAGCCCCGTTTACAAATCAAGAATTTAGCTCGGCCGAGTTGTCAGCGAGCTCTAAATTACGAGGAGGTATGACCCTGATGCCGACGAAGAAACTCTGCCATTTGTTCGTAGGCATCAGGTTCATGCCTCCTTGTAATTTAGAGCTCGCTGACAACTCGGCCGAGCTAAATTCTTGATTTGTAAACGGAGCTTTACCACACTGATGGTAAGTAGTATGTAGGTACTTTATTCAGTCATGATACACAAGTGCATTCTTAGATAGGAAGAAATAGTTTTAGGCATATTCAAAGCCTATGTCGAAAATTGTTTGGGCAATAATGAATTCATTTGACCAGATTATCATGAGGTAGTAACTAATTCTACGTATTGAGACTTGTCATGGTTATAATGACATTTCTATTGAAAGAAAAAAATTGAATAATGAACACTGATGAATAAACTCATGAATACACCTCGTTGCGTTGTATAACCCGCTCCACTGTGGCAATGCTTCCGCAAGTTTGAACCGCCGCGGCACCGACCGGTGGCTTGGCGAACGGGATCCCCAGAAACGCGTTAACCTGTGAACATTTTCTTATGAAACTATTCTTACTGACATGACAAAGGTGTAGAGAAATTCGTTAAGTCTTCTACATCTGTAGGTACACAGAGGTAGTTACTTTTCAATGATTTGAATGTAGAAATAAACCGATATGTCACAGTAGAGTTCGAAACATTCTCTACTTGCACAATGGAACGATAGTTTAAACGCAAAACCATCAAAGATGAGTGATCATAAGTTTTGTCGACCTTTTCCATCATTGAGGAAATTCACTCTTCTCTCGCCTTTACAAATGATGAAGTACAGAACCTTGCATATATCTGTATTGTGCTATCGTGTGTTAGAATAAGAAGTAGGTAGCTTAATGATAGTTTAACCTTTGCTCCGAGCACGTCCAGCTCCAATCCGGTAACCCGACCCGCCGGAGCTGTGACATCAGCGGCTGCTTCCCCCTCCGGCAAGTGGAACAGTCCGGGTACCACGAGGAGTGCAGCCAGAAAGTGAAACATCATGACTGGTGTCACTGATGTCTAGGGTTCATTGGGAGATAATCATAAGACTTAACTTTATATATAATATACTACCATTTGTACGTACAGAAAGATTTCCGGGCCACAACAGAACAATTAGTTTGCAAACACTTCAGTATGAACCGGTTTTACCTGCTCCAACATGCCATCCATTTGTTATTGGCAGTATCGGATAGTTTACACGATTTCTTTGTTTATTTAGCTCCTCTCACTGGTACCGTCTTATATTTTTTGCTCGTACATTATATCAAATTTCTATCCGTTTACAGTATATGTCATATCAAATAAAGTGAATAACTAAGGATTGTTACAGCGATATTAACATTTTCTGATGGTCATGCATGTACACAAGACCTGATCCCGCCTCGACCTCGTGTAACCCTTGGTTTTATAACTGAAATGTCATGCAAATAGTAAAAGGGCAACAAAGCACACAAGGGATAAAAGATTCGTTTTTAACTATGAAAGTCGTTTTATATATGCGGTCTTACTGTCAAGATTTAGGTCTCAGTGCTGTCACAGCATGCAAGGTCGGCACTTAATAATGCGGTGGTGGAATGAGGGTGTAGCCCCAGTGATTCCTTTTCCCGCGGTACGTCAGATCTAGTGTGCGTTGCTCGTAATGCTGTTACCATACTGATTGACAGCAGCATTGATCAACAAAAGCCACTCACCTGGTGTCAACCTGTAGCTGTAGCTGTTTAGACAAGTTGTCGACGGTAAGCTTGGCAGACTGCAACAGGCGTCACCACCAAACTCACTGGACTTTGCAATGCGAACCTGAGAACCAGGCTTTCCGTTCAAAGACGTTACACCAGAACTAGTAGCACGAAAGTCTAGAAAATAAGCCCGGGTTCTTGCTTGATGAGGAACTAAGCTTAAGGGGCGTGGCTAAACCCATGTGACCTCACCACTTTTGCTTTCAAGGACAGTGGTTTAGATCATAACCACAGGGCACAAGGAGTCAATTATCGGTCACATTTTTGTTGACATTATGATAAATATTATGTTCGGATCATTTTACAGTTAAATAAGGTATATTTTCAGAAACAATTTTTTAAAGATTTTATCTATTACATGCCATGATATGTTCATGGTATTTCAGAGCTGTCCACTCATCCATACATTAAGTTACCCTGGAGTAAATACTTGTAACATTTGTAGGTTTGGTCCGCTCCCAATGGTCGTTACTCAGCCAATAAGTAGCGCCTATAGGAACAAACCACTTCTAACAAGGATACATTACATGCTAAGGGAAAGGTAATACAAAGGTAATACGCTTTTTTCCTGTCTTGTCTGGACCATTGAAATGGGGGCCAAGTGTACAGCTAAGATTAACGAAGGTGGTTTTTGAAACTCTTCATAGAAAGAGGTCGCTTAAAAACTAGCTTTTGAGGATACACTTTAGAATCACCAAGCTTTGCCACTGGCCTTCCCATCACACAAGGTTTAAACAAAAGACGCACTAGTCAAATTTGTTTTTGGATGCTACAGGTCGCTTGAAAACAAGCGTTTTATTATGTATTTTAGAATGACTAGCTTTGCCTTGGCTAAAGGAAATCCCACCAAGTCTATGTTGTACACATAGACATTCAGTACTTAAATTACTAAATCAATGTTATAGAGCAGTTAAGTGAATCAATGTATTGTTCATTGATGTTAGATGCTGCAAGTGAATAGGCGGTCTGGTTACCATACCATCGGGAGGTCCCTGGTATCTCTCCGGTGGCAGTTCTGCCCATCCACCCACGTAGATTAGCGTATGCAAGGTGATTTCTTGTTCTTTCATGCATTTATTTATTTCATTTTAAGACAACATGGTATATCTAGCCCCTTCAACTTATAACAGTTGATTACCAAGCTAAGTATATACAACAGTGAGGCATGAAGCATTCAGCCAGGAGACAAAAGCAGACAACATTCAGTGCAACAAATAAAATCTAGTTCAATCTAGTTAGAAAGATCAGCTGGAAAGATAAGCAGTCAGAAAAGATAATACCTTTTTAGGGTTTGGGTCGGTACTGCACCACTTAAAACTATGAGGCAGGTACAATAGTTCAAGGGATAAACTAGAAACTAGCAACAAGAACTACCACAGCATGCCTTGTGTTTCTTTTTCATACACACTTGGGATGGGTCCGACATTAGACTCTATGATCGTCACTGAGTTCTTGTCATACAGAGTTCTCTCATACTGGATCAACTGCCGCCAGAACCCGACGTTTGGTCGGATAAAAGGCCTTCTTGCCTTCACGTGGCTGTGAGCTTCTTCCAGGGTCATCTTCTTACATTTCATCAGGTAGGCAAGGCAGAGAGCCGAGGACCTGCTGATTCCCCCTACACAGTGTACAAGGGTGCCGCCGCCCTGTTTCCGGACTGCTTCGATCTTCTCACAAACCGGGTCAAAATGTGCGGACAGCTCCGAATGTGGGACGTCGTTGACAGGCACTCGCACATGTTCGACATCGGGTATGGTGGTGTCAGGGAGGTTTGTAGTTGCGTTGATGATGCATTTGATGCCTCGGGAGCGAATGTTGGGTTCGTTACAGGCGGCTGCACCACTACTGAGGTAGAGGTGGTCAGTGATTGACACAATGTCCCGAAATAACGCCATGCCTGTTACACTTACTTCTTAAGTCTAAATTAAATGCCCTCAAGTGTCCACAGCTGCCAGTTGAGTCCGTCACTTGAACTGGTTTCCTTGTACAATCATGTTGCACAAGTATGGACACCTAATTTTCCAGTTTTCTACATTTTTCTGTCTTGCCAAAGGACATCATCAACACATGCTACATATAGTGTTCAGCAAATGTTGCAATCACTCCACAACTTGGCACAAGTCGGTCTTGTTCACTGTTCAGCCATGGTGACCTATGGGGAATACAGCATAATTGTAACGGGAAAAAATCACTTATGCATCATTAACTTTGTTTTGTCTCGACAATACAATCGTTTTGAAACAACATTATATTGTGCAAAGCGTTTTGAATATAATACAAAAAATACCCGAGTCGTGCGACAGCTTATCTAATAATTTTAACGTTTACGTTTAATAACTATTAACTTTAAACGGCATTCTTGTACGTTAAATTGTGGAAAATCTATGTGTCACACAACACTCTGCTCTTTTGACGGAAGACATTGTTGTAGTTTGTCATCCATGGCTGGTTCTTTCGTACTTAGCTAATAGCATTGCGACCAAAATACTACGGTACTGCCCTGGCCGCACCGTACCGGCGAAACGCCCCCCTCCCCAAAGTGTTTTTCAGCTGCATGTTTTTGTCTACTTACCGCGTTTTGAGCTCTCTTAGTTCTATATCTCTCTCGTACTGGCTAGCAAGTGATCCACACAGAAACTTTGGGCCCCAAAGAGCTGTTTACATCATCTATCTCAGGAAAAAACAGGTAGAACATGCCAATCTCTGCGTTGCAAATAAAAATGCTTTTTCACCTTTCAACTCTGCTTATACCATTCAGTTCTAGGGATGCAATACGTGCAATATGTACCATTGTATCATCAAATACATCAACAAATATACATTATAGGATATAAAATATATAATATATTTATAAAATTGATATTATTTTATAGTATATTCATGATATATTCACGATAAAGAATAAAAATACTTTATAATCCTCCCCTTTGTCATTCGAGTGCACTATTCCACTAACCTTTGCCCGGCAGTCCTGTAACTTGTGTAAGTAATCGCACCAGCCCGTCAAGGTTCTCCCACGCGTGTTGTCTTGTGTTCTTGTCGTCTGCTGTGTTCTACACCCATACTAACATCATGCCGGCTTTTCACACTTTGTTGGACTTCCAGTTCGAGCCTGGCGGACCCAAAAATCCACGTGAGTGTCTCTAAGTTGCTGAGGTCTATCATCACGAGTTTCCTGTTTTAGATATGCTCAAATATTTTGTATTTATCATCAAATGGACTTTGTTCTACTGAATCAGGTCATTGATCAGAACAAGGAGCTTTTATCCTTGATCAGAATTTGTTGACACAGTTAAAGTAAGGTGCCGAGATTGTCACAAAATCTACAGTTCTTCATAAGTTTAAAGAAATTTGAAGTGACTGATATTTGATAATTAATATTGCATGCTTGTCATTTGGGCACCATGTACTGTGTACTTATGTATCGTACTTCCCACTAGTAATACTGTAGCAATAATCAGTCCTTTCAGAATGCAGCGGTTGTCTATCTCTTAAAGACATAAATGAAAAGAAATGTAGCTTCTTGAGTTCAATTGCGAGTCTAAAGTCTAAACCCAAATCCCTAACCAACTACATCAAGAAAGATCACTTTATGTCACGTAGCTTAATAATACCATAATAAGAAGTAGCCGATATTTGATTCTGATACATGGAATAAGGCGAAGGTCCTTAAACCCTAATGTGCCCTTCACCCTTTTTGTCTGTGGACCTAGAACTTCTATATATATATATACTATAGGGTTGCAAAACAGTAAGGGGGTGAAGTCTGCCATCCCTGATTGCCTTTTTATGTCCTTGTGTTCCCAGTCCGTGACCAGGCGGTGTACAGCGACCTGTGTACCCTCGTGTCCGGGCTGGTACAGAGCAGCGGCGCCAGTTCACTGCCTCCCGTCTCCCTCGGAGACTCCGGCTCTCTGGGCGTCTTCACGGCTGAGAACGGAAGGTGGGGCTTTATCACTCTTTTGTCAATGTCATGTTTGTATAGAACAACCCCCCAAACCCAGTTACATCACAATACTAAAACTGGTTTTTCTAGGTTTTACATACCTCATAGACACTCTACTAGGCAGTCATTGCATGATTATAGATTACCAAATCCTAGGAACAACAGTGGGAAGATAACGTTTACTTAAGTTGTAGATCGGTAAAGCTTGTCTCTGATACGCGATTGTTTAAGAGGATGGTAGACCAATTTTACAGATTATAATAGTTTTTGATGTATTTGAAATGTGCCCTCTGACCTCACTCATGACTTAAGACTTTATCTATGTATTCGTAAGTCTGATTTGTATCTGAGTGTATGTTATTGTATATACTGTATGTTCTTTTATTGTATGAGCCCTGGAAGATTAGCTCAATCTGAGCTTAAGGGCATCTCAATAAACTCATACCTCAAATGTCCTATCTGCATTGCTACAGCAAAATATCCACAAAATGTTATGGAAGAATTCTTGTCCTATACCCAGAAAGTTGTGTCGTCATAAAAGACCTTTCCAGTGTTCATTTGATTACTGGCAATAAAGATAAATGTAATGATAGAATGGATTTAGTTAGAGGTAGAGCCTAGAGGACTTCATCAATCTCAAGTCTACAGGGCTGGAAAAAGGAGGTGCGTATTCACATCTATGCACCCAAAATTTGGAGCTGTGCACAGAATTTTTGACTGTAGATACACTTAGATGTTTCCTTTGAGTTATGTATTTGCCTAATACTTAGTATCATGATCGAAAGAGGCATTGGACTGTCAGAGACTACTTAATTAGTATCTGCCATGAATGACAGATCAAACTGGAAAAACTGCACTATGTATTTTACCTCATTGGTGTAAACTGGATAATGTATATAGTGCTATCCTTCATGGGAATTGGCATTAGTTATGATGATTGTTTGTGTTTGTAGCCATGCCACCCTGCGTATTTACCCACAAGGATTACTGACTGTGGATGCAGAGATGTGGGCAGCGGAGGGGGAACAGCCGTCCATCACTGCAGAGGTAAGTTGTAAATGCAGAAATGTTTGCGATAGATTTGTGTTCGCGGTTTTCTTTGTGGCCACTTAATCGCAAACTAAAACCACCGCAACCATTTTTCCAAATATAGTTTGTGACTACAGTCAATGGCGCTACCTCGAACTTAAAACTATTGGGAAAACTCCATTTTCCTGCTACCGCAACAGTAAACCGCCAACTTAAACGCATGTACAGTACATGGTTTCTGGGTATTCTTTATTCTCAACAAGAGAATACAGCAGCCAACGTTTTGGTAACTGTCCACCATCCTCAGGGCAGTTCTAACTGGTTCTGTTTCACAGAACAACTAGAATTTGCTTCTGCTGTGTCTCAAACGTTCATGACTGGAGTGGATTTTCTAGTCCAATCAGGGCTCTAGCCAGCTCGAAATTTTTTTCCGTCAGCCAATTCCCATTGTCGAGAAAACACTATTCCAGGAGTTAGAGGGACTGAACTGAGACCTTGAAAAATAGGTTTTTAATGAGATTATTGTATGCAAAAGCGCGCCGACACACATTGTCAACAATCATAACAATAGCAAAACAAACAGTGTGTGGCTTTTACGGCCGTGGATGGCATCCCCAAGCTGCCTGTAGCTTCCACCAAGGATTTTTGTCCGTCAAGGTTGACGGATTGCTTTTAAAATTTTTCCGTCACACACAGCAAATTTCGGACGCTGGCTAGAGCCCTGAGTCCAATCAGCATCCACTCCAGTCATGTGGTGTAGACTCACATTGGGACCACATTTTCCACACTACTGCAGTAACACTCAATATTGCCCTGAGGTATACATGTAACACTGCAACAGATTGTAGCTACATTGTATTTGTTTGTTGGTAACAAGCTTTGCTATTCAGTCTTTTAATAAGTTTTTATTTCTTGCTGTATTGTTATCTACTTGTGATTTAAAGATTTACATTTGAACTCCACATTTAACAAGGAAAACCATTTAAACTATCCTTCTTTACCATTAAAACACTTCCATTAAAAGGAAGAACTTTTTTTTTTCCTTACAGCATGTTGCTTCAGCCCAGCAGAAGATCAGTGAGCTTCTTGGCTGTAAGAAGTCTAAAAGGTGAGTTTGTCTATGGAAGTTGTCACATTTGTGCACTACATGTACATTTTGTCTCCCCTTTTGCATAACATTTCTATTACATTATTAATAATGTTACATGTACACTGTGACCCTAAGATAGTGTGTGTGGTGTGTGACACTGTGTTTCTATGATCCACAATATGTACAATGCAGCCTTACATGTACATGTATGTGCATCTTCACTTCTGATTTTTTTTTTTGGTATGTGAAACTAGGAGGTTCACAAATTAAAAGTAGCATGTTTGATTTCCTTTTCCTTACAAGTGCATACATTCTGTACATGTAGCCCAATGGAGTAGTGAAGTTTTACTTTTGATGTGTCTTGTGTGTGAGGCAGTCAGTGCAACAAGATTACACATCTTGGGGTGGTTACCTGTGAAGGAAAGAATACAGCAAAGAAGTTTTGCCAAATTCCGCAGGATAGTGCACACCGGACTACCAAAAACATTGTACAACCAACTCACATTCCAGTCAACTAACAGTCGGTACCAAACACGGTCAACAACAACAAACTGCATCAAACTGTCAAAACCTATAGGACCAATGCAGAAAGGAAGTGCTTCCTCTACCGTATGGCTTGCCACTGGAACACAGTTACTAAATGAACTTGTATTTTCTCTCAGCTGTATAGTTTGTAATGTACATAATATGTTGTGTATGTATGTAATGTTGTGCGTGTATTAATGTATTTTATGTGGACCACTGGAAGAATTAAAGCTGGCACCATAATGTTGTCAGCTAAATGTGGATCTCAATAAAGTCAAAAGTCAAGTCAAGTCTCATTTATCTCCATATTCCATATTATATTGTCTTACAGATTCCCTTTCATAAAGAGAGGTGCCCGCGTGGATCCGTATGTGCCAACAGCCGACAACAAGCTGATAGAGTATGACTTTGACGAGGTGGTGTATGAGGCCGACTCCCCCTATCAGAACATTAAGATAATGCACTCCCCACAGTTTGGCAACATGCTACTGTTGGACAATGATCCAAGTAAGTATATTTGTATGGTTGGTTGGTTGGTTATATGTTTGTATGGTTGGTTGGTTGGCTGTTTGTATGTTTGTTTGTTTTTATGTTTGTTTGTTGTTTGGTTGGTTGGTTGGTTGGTTGGTTGGTTGGTTGGTGGTCGATTTCGTGGGTGGATTGATGTGTAAAAGAATTATTTTTGAGTGAACTAATGAATAGATGAATGAAACTATAAAAACAAAGGGATAGAAGTTTGAATCAGACAACTTGCTTCGTAAAACTGCTTTGAATTCCTAAAACTGAAAGTGCTTGTTGCAATTTTCTAACATTTGCCATTGCAAAGACAAGTGCAGTATAGTACCTTAGACTCTAAACTTGTGAAATCTCCCTGCAGATTTGGCGGAAAGTGATATCGCGTACACCCGGGCCATCTTGGGAAACGGTCGAGAGGACTTTAACGGTAAGACCGTGCTGATTCTGGGAGGTGGTGACGGAGGCATTCTGCATGAGCTTCGCCAAGTCTCGCCAAAATGGGTCACCATGCTGGAGATATCCTTTCCTCGTCTTCTTTTGTTTATTTTTAGTTGTCTAAGCTTTATGATGCTTGTGCTGACCATCTACATGAGGATGATAACAGACATAGTAAAAATATGATGGTGAAAAAATACACACTGTCAGGGAGCATCACATTCATACAAGGAAAGATAACCTTATCTTTGGTTCAAAAATCAATGTTACACAAAGTCTTTCGATGTTATCCTTTTGACAAAACAACAAGAAAACAAGTACAAATGGTTCGTAGGACTTTTTGTATAAGTAGTGGCAAGATATCAACTAGCAGATAAACCTAAACTTACTAAGCAGGCCACCATTTTGGTGAGTCTTGTCTACAATTAGTATGACATCTTTCATTACTATTTTTAAAGATCAAACCTTAACGACGCTCACATTGACCAGCTAGTGATAAATGCTGCTATAAAACACCTGCCTGGGATCTGTCATGACTCGATGGACCAACTCAAGGGGCACAACTATGAGGTCAGGCATCAGCTAGTAGCACTGATTCTATACTGTTTATAAGCTAGTACTCAATATTTCGTTGAAGACTATATTCCATGGCCCGGTGCAATGACCCGGTGCAATGGCTGAGTGGGTAGAGTGTTTGCCCTGCATTCGGTAGGTCGTGAGTTTGATCCCCGGCCAAGTCATACCAAAGACTCTAAAAATGGTACATGCTGCTTTCTTTGCTTAGCACTCAGCACTAATGAGAAAGAGTATGGAAGTTAAACACACAACACTACCAGCAGACCAGCCCCCTGCTGTAGTGACTTACACAAATGTGTGCCGCAAGGGCTTCAAAGTGGAGACGGGCACCACCCTAAGCATCTGTATAAATGCACGGGCAACTTTATCTTTTATAACTATATTCCAGTGTTGGATATTGATATGGACTGATAATGTCCTGTAACTGTGCCATTACTACATACATGCAGGTTCTGGTTTGAGACTGCATCCAGAAGTCCTGATAATGTACTGCTGGGCTGTACTTAGTCTATTGCTATAAACAATGTAGCTTCTGGTTGAAGACTGTATTCCAGTGTTGAAGAAGTACTGTACTGATAACATAATGCTATAGATAGACTCTACTATATATTGCTATATACATGTAGCTTCTTGTTGAAGGCCTATATTCCAGTGCTGGAAAAGTATGTACTGATCTCCGTAACAATGTGATTTATTGATGATGCTCTGTTGTTGTACTGTTAGTGTTTTGACCCTGTACTGTGCTGTTGTTCTGTAGGTTCTGGTTGAAGACTGTATCCCAGTTTACTGATATCGAACTGTTACTGTACCATACTGATACTGTACTCTTGCTATACTGACACTGTACTATTGCTGTACTGGTACTGTACTGTAACTGTGCTGTTACACTGTAGGTACTTGTTGAAGACTGTATCCCAGTGTTGGAGAAGTATGTACAAGAAGGAACAATGTTCGACTTTGTGATCAACGACCTCACAGCTATTCCCATCTCTACACAGCCCGTTGGTGAGTCAAGTATGAATGTCAAGTAGTAAATTATTCCCTCGTTTGCTGATAAAATGAAGAAAGAAAAGCTCATTTTTATTTATTTATTTGTTTGCCTGACATTATGCCCAACTAGGCATGGCCATTATAAAGGGCTGGCCTTGGGAGCTCATACCTATACTACATGTCACAATCCTTAAGTGAGAGTCTACTGTCCTCATCTATGAAGTAGAAAATAATTATGTCATGTGGTTGTCCTGTAGGATATCATTTTATTTAAGTCTTCTTCAAACAATTTTAGTTCTGCTTTGTTTAAAGGTCTCACAAGATGGTACCCTATTACGCTTCGGTCACATTTCGAAACTGGAGGAATGAAAATGTGGGAATGAAAAGGATAGGAAAGCCATTAAAACACCCAAAACATAAAAATAACTAGTCATGAGCACAATTTGTGCACATTTCTTGATGCAGAATTTAGTTCTTTGTTTCAGAAAAGAGCCCCGGAAGGGCCCCTGTTTGGAAATGTGACATTACAAAGAGCATTATGAAAAAGCCCTTTGGTTGAAGATGATGATTTTCTTTGCGTTTTTCCCAGGTGACTCTTGGGACTTCCTGAGGAAGATTCTGGACTTCTCCATGCAGGTGTTGAAGCCTACGGGCAGGTATTACACACAGGTGAGACAATGCATAACTCTAGAACTTTTGGATGGATTCTAATCATATTTGGTCTGTAGACTGGTTGGGAGAACAAAGATTTTAGGCCCCCTGGCATGTTACCTTGTCTTAAGTGTAATGAGGATCAGTGTCATACAATGTAGGTTAAGGGGCTCTTGGGGCTGAGAGTAAGTGGTGTAGGTCTGGTCTGGGCCCCCTAGCAGCTTTTTCATTATGTTCATTATTAAGGACTATGTTTCTGGTATTGTACAGGGTTAATTTTGGGCCCCCTGGCATGTTACTTGTCTGTAGTGTAATGGGAATCAATGTTATAGGTTAAGGCCCGGTAAACAGGATCCATGTGGTTCCAGCAAAAGATGTGGTGGGGTTAGTTGGTAACCTTCAACCAATGGGCTGCACACTAAGAACCATGATAAAACTTATTGTACTGTCCAGGGAAACGGTGCCAACATGGTGGACGCCCTCAAGATGTATGAGGGACAACTGGAGAAGCTGTCCTGCAAGGTGGACTTCTCCAAGGAAACCGTCTGTGTTCCCTCCTACCATGAGCTGTATCCTTACTTATTATGCAGTCCAAGAAGTATGTTTCTGGTACTGTTCAAATGTATGTGTGTGTGTGTGCATGTGTGTGTGTGTGTATGTGTGTGTGTGTATGTATGTATGTATGTGTGTGTGTGTGTGTGTGTGTGAATGTGTGTGTGTGTATACGGTGTGTATGTATGTATGTATGTGTGTGCATGTGTGTGTGTATGTATGTGTGTGTATGTACGTGTGTGTGTGTATGTTTGTGTGTGTGTGTGTGCTTGTGTGAGTGTCTTTGTCTTCATTTCAGCACTAAAGACAGAAATGTTTGCATCTGTGTTTGTGTGTGTGTTGATTTCATGTTCAGCACCAAGGACAGGGATGTTTGCCTCTGTGTGTGCATGTGTGTTGGAGGGGGGTGGGGGTACTAAGGGTAGAAATGTTTGCCTGTGTGTGTGTGTGTGCGTGTCTATATGCATGATTGAGTTAATTTCAGCACTAAGGACATGAATGTTTGCATCTGTTTGTATTTGTGTATCAAGTCTGTGTTCAGCACCATGGACAGGGATGGTTTTACCTGTGTGTGTGTGTGTGTGTTTTGGGGGGTGTTTAGTACTAACATAAATGACAGGAATATTTGCATGTGTGTGTGTGTATGTGTGTGTGTGTGTACTGGTTTCGTGTTCAGCACCAAGGACAGGGATGTTTGCCTCTGTGTGGGGGGGGGGGGGGGAGCTCGTTACTAAAACACAACCAGTCGATTTCTAGCGAGGACACGATCCCTTCACATGCAAAGTACCCAATTACCACGTACTGATCTAGTGGCACGGCAGGGACAGGGATAAATAGTTCACACCTATTGTCTGTTGATTAACGATTTTCGTCGAGCTTTCTTTTATTAGTTTGCTAGTTATTTGGAGTCGAATGTTATATTTCATAATGCAGTAAAGTCGCATTTTACCTTGAACTGCGTTAGAACTGCGAACCATGTTTATATTACGTTCAATCTTCGAAATACAAATAACGTTACAAGGTATGCATGAAGACTGTATATTGTGCCCATTTAACTAGGATTGTCTGCAAGGTCTGTCTTCCATTTGTTTCCTTCTACAGACGAGTTGCAAAGACATGTTTGTAAACTACACCGCCAGATCTGTAATCGACAATAAACTACCAGTATCACTTCAATATATTTCAATGAATACACACTGTGATAGCGCAAATAGATAGTATCAAGAAGGTTATTATGAAATGAACACAAGAAGCAAACCCTTATAAAAGCAAAATTTCAATATGAAGGACCGTATAAGTGATAAATAGTGAAATATATATTATCGAAAAAAAAGAAAGTACACCAACTTGGATTCGAACCCGAGACCATGAGTTTAAAAAGTTTACTCGTTATTCCACTACGCCACGATACATTACTATGCTAATACAACTCAAGTGACGGAGCGCGTGATAATACGAGACAAAAATTGTTGCAGGTCCATCATTTCAAAAATCTCAAGTCGTAAGATCTCTCTAGTCTCTTCACCTTTTGGTCATCAAGTAAACTTTTTTAGCCGTTATAAATAGAACTGGGAGGTTATATAGATCAAGGCTGATATAACGTCCTTGAATAGATGAACTGTTTGTGTGAACTCCCGCACAATGCCTGCTTGGTGTGTGTTTATGACATTTGCATGATAGACAGGGTGAGAATGGCCCGCCACTCATCCGGGCTATTCACACCGTAGTAATTGTCGCTGACCTGTCCTCGCTAGAAAGTTACTGGGTGTGTTTTAGTGTACACGGGGGGGGGGGGGGGGGGGGGGGGGGGGGGTTGGGTTAGTACTAAGGGCAGAAATTTGTGTATGTGTGGCATGTTCACCTGTGGTGACAGCTTTCTTCTTGTGGGTTTGGGGTGAAGTCTACCATCTCTGAGAGATATAGGTGAACTACACCTCCCTTGAAATTGTTGCTGTCAACAAATGTTTAATAGCCATTTACAGTATTTCAGCTTCCTTAACCACACCTCTTTTCAGCTGGGTGTTTTACCGCATCTGGAAAGTGGATGCGGCCAATGGCTGCAAAGACAAGGACATGCAAGCGACCAATGGGAGCACCTAACACATCATCAAGTATCCAATCAGAAATATCCTTACAAAATGGTTCCTCATAATACATGTATGTCTATTATGTAGTGGTAGTAGACTTACTTTGAAGGTTCTGTGAATAAGAATTCTTGTTCTTTTTCTCTTATTTTATGGAGTATTGTTAGCTTGAACATTGATAGATAGTGATGAACTTTGCCTATTTTAAAGGAACTGTAACTTTTGATGAATGTTTTCAGAATCATGTCAGAGGTGTAGTTTAAAGAGATTGATTTCTCTTGTCAGTAGTGGCACCTTGAACAATGTACCTCAATGTATATCATTCCATTATATATTAACTTGACAGTCTGGTCTGAAATGCAGTCAAACCTGTCTATTGTGTGATCATGCCACTCAAGCTTTTTGTAGGCTTGCAGCACATGGTCACAATAGGCATGTGGTCACTTTAAACAGGATTCTTAGTGCTTTTCTCAATGAGAGAATTATCTTTGTGGGATATTTCCTAAAAGTGGACAAGTTGGAAAAGTGGTCCTTATAAAGAGATAGATGACATGTTATGACTTATTAAGTACAGACTTAGTCATGTCCGATTATTGATGAATTGTTTTAACTTATTATTGATGAATTGTTTTAACTTTCAAAACTCAACAAATTATGACTTTTTTCATACTGTAAACTGATCAAATGTCTTGCATCAAGACAGCAGCATTATTTGAATTCTAGTGAGAGTTTTAGCATTTGTATTACATGTAATAGAGATAGCTAAAGCAGGAATCTTGCAAGGTGGTTCTTGATTTTGTAACATTTTGGTCAATCTCTGCAAAGTGCTAGTCTCTTCCAGACTGACTATGCTGGCTAATAAAGGGAGAATGAAATCTGGTAGCATGGACTGACTCCTCTGGCCAATTTCCCGATTTTTTTTCCTAAATACTACGATCTCCGTACTCCCATAGGAAGGCCTGGTGGAGGCTAGTAAAGTGCAATGACCAATGCACAAACAATGTGCAAATGTGTCGACACTAAAAACATTCAAACTTTCATGACTTTATTAGTCTTATTTTTGTGCACCAAATTCCCCATCAGTAAGAGTGGAGAAGTTACAATCCCTTATATTATAATCACCCGATTGTTAGTTCTGTAATTTTCACATCAATGAAAGTTACAAAATCTACATATCATAATTAAAAACCTTCCCTATTTGAATCAAATGCATGTGATACAAACAACAATTTGTGGCACGCTAAAATGAATAACGCTTCATGTGTACATTATTGTTTTGTCACTGTGACAGTATAGCAGCTGCATGTGAACAAGATACCTGTGTGCCATGCTAAATAAAGAAAAAAATATTTCATGTTAGAGCATGAGTGGACTATTCCTTTTATCTTTTTAAAAAGTTGAACATTTAGAGTCTGGTTAATGTGGGATAGATCAGTGAGTTCAATATATGAGGGATATCTGACTGGTAAAAGAAGCATTGAGAACAGCAATGCTTTTAATAGTACTGGCTCAAGTAAAAAAATAGTTTTAGCTTGATACAGGTGTCTTTAGTTGTTGGATGTAATCTACATGTAGATCTTGATCCCATATATATAGTTATTAGCTGTAAGGTGGCTCTAGGTGCCTTATCAGCTATAAGCTGGATTCAAAGTCCTTAGTGCAATTATAGTGGGTGTACGTTTGATTAGGACCTCTTTACTTATTGGTTGTAAGCTAGGTCCAGATTCCTTTAGTTGTTGGGTGTAAGGTGGATCTAGATTATTCCTTTAAGTTAGTCATTAGGTGTAAGTTTGATCTAAACTCGGCACAAAAAGTTTGGAATATTAACTTTGGCTGATCATATTTCCATTGTTTCTGCATCAATTTTAATGTGTTATATATCAATAGAAAGCGTGTGTGATTACCTTTCATATGGTATCAAACCCTTTATGATTATAAATTCGTGAAACGAGCACCAGGGCTACTTACGTCAGTGGGTCACGAAAAAAAAGTGCCCAAATTTACATTTTTGTGTTCAACTCTGTATCTTCCTGCTGGTATGGGTGTGGGTGCCAAGGATTCAATCTATCCTTTGTTCACGTAATCTTTGGTATACAGAACATCCAAGTTTATCTTTAACATTTGATAAGAGTATATGTGTCCTTTTGGCTGTTGGATGACCGAATCGAAGTGTGGATGCGGCAAGGAGAATACCACGCTGACTGTCGCATGGATAGAGCCGCTGAACAGCGCGTAGTGCTTGGTATAGTGTATGTATGGCTGCCACAGGAAAAACAAGGTTCACTATCATCCCAGACAAGACAACATCAATGCTGTGAGATACAGGGACACCATTCTCCATTCAGTCGCAATGTCTTACCCCTTCAATATGGGATCGAATGACATTCTGTAACATTACACCGCCCGTCCACGCACACAGTCTGCAATGGTTCTTGCTCTGTGTGGACGGGCGTTGTAGTCTAACACCATGCAGAGTTGCATTTGGTCCCATACACACGCTGACGAGGTATGACATTGCGACTGCATGGAGAATGGTGTCCCTGTATCATTGAGGTTGTCTTGTCTGGGATGAGGGTGAACCTTGTTTTTGCTGTGGCAGCCATACATACACCACACCATGACACTGCCTCCATCCTGTCAGTTATTAGGTGTAAGTTTGACCCAGACCCCTTCAGTTATTGGGTGTAAGTTTGATCCAGACCCCGTCAGTTATTGGGTGTAAGTTTGATCCAGATCCCTTCAGTTATTGGGTGTAAGTCTGATCCAGATCCCTTAAATTATTAGGTGTAAATTTGACCCAGATCCTGTCAGTTATTTGGTGTAAGTTTGATCTAGATCCCTTCAGTTGTTGGGTGTAAGTTTGACCCAGATCCCTTCAGTAATTGGGTGTAAGTTTGCTCCAGATCCCTTCAGTTGTTGGGTGTAAGTTTGACCCAGATCCCTTCAGTTGTTGGGTGTAAGTTTGATCCAGATCCCTTCAGTTATTGGGTGTAAGTTTGACCCAGATCCCTTCAGTTGTTGGGTGTAAGTTTGACCCAGATCCCTTCAGTTATTGGGTGTAAGTTTGATCCAGATCCCTTCAGTTATTGGGTGTAAGTTTGATCCAGATCCCTTCAGTTATTGGGTGTAAGTTTGACCCAGATCCCTTCAGTTATTGGGTGTAAGTTTGATCCAGATCCCTTCAGTTATTAGGTGTAAGTTTGATCCAGATCCCGTCAGTTATTAGGTGTAAGTTTGACCCAGATCCCGTCCTTTGCCCGTAGGATGAGCTGCTGCAGGAAGAACGGTGGAGGTTTGGTCTCATCCAGCTCCAGGCGGAAACGCTGGAGGATCAACGCCACCGCCACTTTCATCTCGTTCATGGCGAAATTCTGGCCAATGCAGTTTCTAGGTTGGAAACAGAGAACAAACTCAATAGCTCGTTTACCATTGCTGATAAATTTATAAGAGTTCGATAGCCATATAATGAGATACTCGATACAAAACTCATACTACTGGATAAGTTTTGTAAAAATTTATAAAATTTTCCAGTTACTTGAGTAACCTTTTTATTGGGTATATTTACATTGGAAGAGGTACACAAAAATCTAAAAACAAGATTGATTCTTCTTTAACCATGTATTATTGTTATTACCAAAAAGAGAGATGCAGCGATTAAACGTAGTACTATGTTTCTTATAGAAATGCATACAATACAGTAGGCTTTCTTATTTCTTTCTTACGATTGTTCTTATTTCCCCCTTCGGAGACATCCCGCATTTCCGTTGAAAATGTGATATTTCTGAATTACACAAATATACTAAAATCCGCCTGTGTTACCTCGGTCCTGCAGAGAAGGGGACAAAAGCATGGTGATGTCTGTCTTTGGACCTTTCCGGAGAAAAGCGCAGGGGATCATAGACCTGAAAAGTGTACAAATTATAGTTACACCTAGCTGCAGTGTGTGGTAGAACCAGTAGATATGGCCAGATGAGAAATGATGACTGGTAAAAAACATGGATTTTGCGTATTATAATGGCTTTGTTAATCAGTGATTTATCAAGTGAACCTGAAAAGCATAAAATCATTCCCAGATGTAAAATTAATGATATAAGACATCAAAACGTAAACGTCAAGGAAAGGTGTTTTCAGGGTAGAATAATGTCAATATTCAAACCATTACAATTACACCATTACTTTGTCAATGGAGCATCTGTGAAAAAGGTTTCTTTTTAAATATTCGGAAATCGAGGGCTAAAAATCATCACAGAGTTATGTGCAAATCTTTTCTTGTAAAGAGATTTTTCAGACTGGCAAAATCATCCTGTCATTAAGCCATGATGAAATAGGGTAAAGGGGCACAACCCGCCATACGTGCAAATATGTGCTGTCTACTTGCTACGGATTCCCCCCCCCCCCCCCCCCCCCCGTACGAGGCAGTACGGGCGACGCGCCTGCCCTGTACAGCCTGAACGTTTTCAAAAATACGTGGCGGACGTGGCCTCCAAAAAACCGTACGGACAAATTGCACGTACTGACGTCAGTATAAACAACCCTCAAAGTAAGCGACATATAATTTTTTATGAAATGAGGTTTCTAACAGTCAATTTTATATACTAGTAGCTGCCTAATGTTTTGTCTCTGCGTGATGCTGACTCAGCAGCAGCTTACCTCAGGGTCTGGCCAGATCAGGTGGTTGTGATGTGTGACTATGATCCTTCCAGTTACAAGTGACCCTACATTGGGAAATATAATAAAAGAAGAAATGGAAAATATAAAGACATTAAAAGTAAATTATAAATTCACTGACAAATACACTAACTTAAGACAACGTATCCTGTTAATCTAAGAAATTACTGGCAGTAACAGAAAGATGCACATAACTGACAAAAAATTAAACATTCATGCAAAACCAAATTTGTATCAACTACTCCGGTAGAATCATGACTTCGATGAGAGTTTGGAAAGCATTTAGAACTATACGTCAAATCATATCTTGGGCATAGTACACTCCGGTAGATAGTAACACCAAGAAACATTATCATGTCAAGCTAAGGGCTAATTTCTTGAAGCCTTTTGTTTACCTTCGGGCAAGGTTTTCCCGTCCGGGAAAGTCAGCGTTTTGGTGAGACTTCGGGAAATGCTTGGGACTGGGGGCCTGATCCTCAGGCTTTCCTTAATGCACATAGTGGTGAAGGGCAGTTTACTCAAGTCTTCCCTAGAATAGAATAAACACTGTATCTTAGACATGATTCAGGTTATAAAGAATGTTGGAAATCAACTGTCTAGGTGAGAACTTGTGGGAATATTGGCTATCGTTCATTTATGTACGCAGTGGCGACGGTAATATTTGGTCGAGGTTGGAAATTACGTTTCAAGTTTGCAATGTGTTTCTGGATACTTGTGTGACAACGTATAGCTTATAGATTACTTAGTTTTGTTTATAAAGTTGTGGTCTTTTAGAAAATAACTCTCTCCTCTGCAGTATGCCTTTAAGCTGACGTTCCATTTTCATGTGAGCTCATTGACATATCATCACTTATCACGTTCCCTTCTTATCAAGGATACATGTATTCTCACCACGTCATCTCCGTGCGTCCCTGCAGCAGCCCTTCCGCCTCCCTCCTGCACCTGTCCTGGTACTCCGGGTGTTTGGCCAGGTGGTACAGGGCCCAGGAGATCCCGCTGGCCGTGGTGTCGTGACCCTCGAACAGGAACGTGTCCACCTCGTCTCGGATCTCCGCGTCCGTCAGGCCTGTGCCATCCTCATCCTGTGCACACATTTTAAATCTAGGTAAAAAGGTATAGGTAGTTCCATAGCCTCTTAAGGTCCTTGGGGCAGTGGGTAACAGTCTGTTTTCCACGAGTATAGAACACGGTAATTGGAAGAGGGGCCTATCCTTCTCCTCCAACCACCTTTTACTTCCACGACCTAAGTCAAGGTACCCATTTTTACACCAGGTCCTGCAGTTGTGCCACAAGAAAATGTGGTTTATTGTAGAAAAGCATTTGTATACATGACTTCATGTGTTATCTACTGACTCACACAAATTTAAATATAGTGGTGAAATTGTCAACACTCATACTATATATATAATTATGTTTAGATTACGGTGGCTGTGCAGATGCAGTAACAGCCAGGATTTAGTCAGCCTGGAAGAGCTTCCATGAGCTTTTACCCATACTTACGAACCGCAACATCCCCTTCAGAAACCCGGGGGTATGTTACCGGTAGAAGTGTTATGTTGTACGCCTCAAAAACCTGGGCAATGTCTGCTGAAGACTTGAGAAGGCTAGTTAGATGTGACAATGCCATGATCGGGCAGTTATTCACTAGAAGACTGGCAGAAATAGTGCCATCTGAACAGCTTAGGTGTAGGCTAGGTTTACACAGCCTCCATGACATCATGCGCTACAACAGCCTCCGCTGGTATGGCCATGTGCAAAGAATGACCCATGACAACTGGAAGGTCATGAACCTGTCTGTAGTGACCAGAACCCGCGTGGGTGCCCCAAGAGGAGATGGGTAAAATGTGTCAATGAAGATCTTAGAGAAACTGGACCTGCAAAAAGCCAACCCCCTTGACAGACGGATGGAGAGCAGTAGCCTCCTTCACCGGCCTCTCTGGGTACCTTGGCAAGTTTTTTTTCTTTTTTTTTTTGGGGGGGGGGGGTCTATTCGCGATTTTTAACCGGGAATATGCCGGGAAAGGAATATATGCCGGGAAAGGAATACACACCGGAAAGCTTGTACGGGCTAGACAAAATCGGGAACCCGAGGCCGGTGAAGGAGGCTAGGAGAGCAGCAATCAGACCGAAACGACTTGACACGTCCAACCTCTGCAAGACAGGGAACAACGGACGCTAAACCAGATAGTGAGTGACTGAGAGGTTATGCTAACGTAATTCTGCCAGGTCATATATATCAGAAACTCTGCCAAAATGTATAATGCAACATGGATCAGTTTATTGCATTCCTCCATATCTAAACCGTGCATGCCCGCCATCTTAAATACACTGCATATTGGCAGATATACAATATACAATGCATATCATCTGTCATGGTATCCGATTTAGATTAACAATTAAAATTACAAATGCGACAACACCATTTTACTAGATGCCATCCGATAATCTCGGATTGGGAGGACCTTAGGTGTCACTTAGGTAAAATACTAAACTTTCTAAATTACATTGATGTTACATCACAGGAGAATCAATGTGAACTCTCAACCTTGGCTTGAAGGAGAATGTCCAGAAAGTCCAGGTACTTTCTGCCTTGTTCTTCTTTAGCATCGCCATCTTGAAGCGCCTTCTTCCGCTGCCGGATGAGGTGTTCGGAGATTCCATGCACGATGTCACACTGTTCGCGGAACCTGGCGGGGATAGGAACACCAAGGGAAGCAAGTGGCGTGGTCTTCTTGTTGGAGTTGTTGACTTTAAACCTAAAGGTTTGGGGATCGAATCTCTACCAGACCCCTGTGTTGTGCCCTTAGAAAAATCACTAGGTATATATATTTCCTCACTTGGCTAAGGTGAAAATAGTACCCTAGTTTTGCCTTTGGTTGGTTTGGCACCATCTTACAACATACATGAAAATGATAAAGCCCTGCTTCAGAAAGCCCCACATTTTAAAGAACCTTTTTTTTTCACGCACACTTATGAAAGAAAAAATTGGAGTTGTATCCCCACTAAACTATGATGAATTTTCAGTAAAATGGACCATATTCTTCAGTCTAAATTATATTCGACATAAATTTCTCAGGCTCTGTTTTGTAGGTTACCTGCGGCCACTGGGACTCAGGTTGTAGATGAAGTCAAAGTGGTAAGGGAAGAACTGAATCCGTTCCAAAACGAGGCGGGACAGCTCATAAACAGCCCTGATGTAAGGAGTTGACTGTCTGTAGAGGGCCAATAAAAGTTACTGAGTTTGCAGAAAAGTCATGCCACCCAAGCACTCCTCAATAGCACACCACACACCAAAGGTTTTGTCCATTCTGTCCAAAGCAAATTGAAGATGAATTTCACTTAATTTGTCACGATGTGCAGAAGGTACAATGCTTCACGTAATGAGTTATTCACATTCCTCGAATCAAGTACAACAGATTTTAAGAGACTCAACTCAGCTACAGACAGATGTGATTATATATTCAGATGTAACAACTCCCACAATGCTAAAATGGGTAAATATATAAAAGACTGCTTTGTCATAAGAAAAAATGCCGAAACTCATAATTAGCCCCACTCGATTGTAATACAAATTACAATATCAATTATTTGATCAGCTCTTATTGTTCTAGAAATTAGGATGCCAATTTAATTCTATATTCATAATCTGCATATGTACTATGTTTGATACTTGTTTTAGTAATTAGGATGATAAGTTTGTTTCTTCTTTTTTGCCATACATTGTACCGTGTACGATTGTTGTGCAATTAAGCTCTTCATCAATTCCCTAATTCATTTTTCATCACTGTAGGACGCGCTTAGTCTACAAGGCTGGTCTTCCAGTGTTCAATTTGACAACGATGCATATTGAAGTTGAATATCACAAAAACGAACATTCAAGTTACACATAATATATTGACATAACAGGTACTAAATAAGAGTCAGGATTTGAGTGTATCGTTGTGTTGCCTCTAACAAATAAACTCCTGGAAGTGAATGCCGATAAGCAATTTGGAGATGATTCTACTATCAACTCCAAAACTCGAAGTGCTATAACTGCAACAGTGGTTTACTGGCTATAATTGGTCCCTGAAAATACACAAAAACGACGTTATTTACTGACCCGTCAGTTTGACAGTCGCTATGGTAACCAAGGCTGCACTTCAGCATGCTGTCCAACGTCAGCAGGCTCACGTGATCAAACAGTTCCACGGAGGAGCCCGCAGCAACTCTGCTCCACTTGTCCTGAGTGACACAAAAGATTGGATCAGAAAAGCTTGAATTGACCTTTGAATACTATCAATAATGCTACAGTAACACTGCAGCTGCAGAAAGTCCAGACTACGACAGCGGCAGAACACAGTGGACTACTATGATCGTGTATCTAAAGTTCAACTTGTGCACAGATGTGCCAGTTTTTCTTGACTTTTAAGGATGCAAGTATGAGAACTTCACCATTATTATTGATGTATATATTAACCCTAATCCAACCATATGAGTTCCGTGTGTGCCCCAAGCGTATATTCATATCTGCCGTCATCCGAGAAAAAATCCCTTCAATCAGTTTCGTATGCAAGTATTACAACCTCTAACCGAGACTTGACCATTGCTGAGTTATATTTAAAAGTTTGTGTCTGGTTCAGTATTTACTACTCAGTATCTACTATTCTAAAAAAATCTATTCAATAACCTGGTATATTTTATCTTTGCAGCAAGTTATAATTGTGTAGAACAGAAAGCACTGAAACTTTTTTAAGAATAAAACTTAGTATTCTAAATAACATTTTGTGTTCTAGGTTCTAGTAACATTAGGAATACAGTGATGTAATAAGTTTTAGTAAAAAAGATATCACCACTTGAATGAAAGTTATGACATTCTTCAAGCAATGCACATACAATCAGCACGTTTGTGGACTCTGAGAACAGTGTGACGTAGGGCTTGAGGATCTCGAAGTGGAAGGCGGGAGTCAGCAGTCGGCGGTTCCTGTGCCACTTACTGCCTTTGCTGGTGAGCAGGCCATCCCCTACAGAAGTACACAATTTTGTACAGCATATTTTCCATGTACAACGTCACAAAAATGCATGGCAGAAGCACAAATCATGATGTATTCATTTTAATTTCTTAACTCATTGCCTGCAAAAATTACAATTTCAAGTCAATTCTCTGTTTTCAATCTTCTATGGCAATGCACCAATACAGAAAACACTACTGTAACAAAAGTCTCCAGTCATGTTGCATTTCCTGCACTTTTTAACGTAAGCTTTATAAAACTTTCAAAAGGTTTATAAAATATAGACAAAGACGATAAAGGTATACTGTCATAGGTATATAGTAAATATGGTAGCCCATCAACTTTACCATCTACCGATGGAAGCATGTAGCCACTGAACTCACCAATCCATGGTCCAAGGAACCTGTACGTCATGCTTTTTGGCTCTGAAAAAAATGGAAAATCATGGTAACGTTTCAGTATACCTACAATCAAATCAGAACATCTGGCTTTACGCAGAAGAGTTGAAAGTCTTGAAAGATGCAAAAGACTTGAAAGGATGAATCTGATTTTACAGTGTGTGAAAATTCACCCAAAAGAACTTCAAGATACAGGTAAATTGTAATCAATAGTTCTGGTGCTAGACAACAACAGCACGTAGGTATCTTAACGCATATTATGAAGTGATTTCGACTTGAGCTAATCATATAATAAAACTGCTTAATATGTAACAGATAACAATGAAGAAAGGATTTATCATCAAACTTATATGAAGAATAGCATAACCACCATCAGCATTAATCTGCCGGATTGTATTTATTTGCCACTTGGAAAAACAATATAAATGAGTGCTAGGGACGTTAACGTTGTTTTGGAGACACACACTCTTACTATTCAGTTTATAGTCTGTTGTTCCAGACAGATAAGTATTAGACGTGCTTGCACATATATTTTTCAGGCTGGCAGACATGCACACAAGTGACCTGGGAGATTAATATCGATCAAGAGTATGACAAAAATACCTGCTGTTCCAAGTATAGTCCTGATAGTATCTGGGTGGTTACAATTGTTGAAAACAGTAAACGGGCCAATCCAGAATGGCAAGTAGTGAGCACTGTATGCCTTCATCCATTCCAACCTGGTCTGAAACCCTTGCTCGTTCATAGGCGCCACCTAGACCAAAATCACAGTATTGTTTAGGGGTGTGGAATACCATTCTGCATACTAGAGGTAAAATAAGGGAGTTCACACTTCTGTAGACTACAAAGGCCACGATGATTTGATTATATGGATGACATCCTATGGGAACCCAAAACTGATCAGATGTGATGGCGCAAATAAAAAATAAAAAATTCGCCCAAAAAATATTGTCTGGTCTGGAAGGTTGGACAAATGACCAATTACAGAGTATTTGCTCCTTTTGTATCTGCTTTTTATGATTCAAAGCATGGTTGAAAACTTTTTTTTTATATATTTTTGGAAACGGCCAAAATTGTCATCAATATAATCAAATCAACATGGCCATACATGTGTCAAATGTTTGTCTCGTGGGTGATTACATATACCTGATTTCTTCCAAACTTCACATGCCTCTTATATGTGTGTTGAATGCGAGGGGATGAGAAAGTTCGTTCTTAGAGCGAGTTTGAATTTTGGCTCACATACTGTTATCATGTGTGTTTATATTAATATACCTTTACTACATACCTTCACATGGCCAAATAGCCAATGTTTGGGTGGCGCTGTGAACTGCTTCACACTGTTCCTCATCTTAATCTGCCAGGAAACGAACCGCAGGATTCTGATCGACAGGTGAACAACAAGCACAGCGAGACAGGTGAACCCCGCCAGGTGCACCCAGGTGGCAGCAGGTGGCAGGTAGGTAGACAGGTGTTGGAGCACCTGGGATGTTTGTGGACCATCCATACCTGCAGCGAAGAAATCCAATAAACTGACTGATTATGTAGAACCTATATCCGTTATGTATAAAGATATGGTATTTGGCTGATGAACTAAGTCGATGGAAGGTAGTGTCACATTGCATTTTTTGAAAAGGTAGACATTTAAACACCATGTTGACCCAGAAATTTCTGAATACTTGTTTTTGTTAAACAACGAATTTAGGTTACCCCACGGATTAAGGTGAACTATCGTTAACAGTAAAAGCAAGACAAGTAAGAAGGCCGGTGCTGGGACAGCTGAAGAGTTTTGTTCCAACCTTACCAGTCCTGCAGTGACAAAATCCTAGCCTCTACCAGGCTCCGTGGTTTGGTGGTCTAATTATAGCCTCTACCAGGCTCTGTGGTGTAATGGTGGTCTAATTGTAGAAATTGGTCAAATAGAGTCAATAGTACGCTAGGGGAGTCAGCCGGCCGAGTCGGACCATTATCCAAACCAAACCTGTGGTTTGGATAATGGTCCTACTCGGCCGGCTGACTCCCCTAGCGTACTATTGACTCTATTTGACCAATTTCTACAATTAGACCACCAAACCACGGAGCCTGGTAGAGGCTAACAAAATCCAAGAAATTGGAGAAAAGGAAAGTAAGACAAGTAGTCCAGCAGGTGCTGGAACACCTAGAAGATTTGTGGAACAACCATACATCCAGGGCAGAGGATCTAAGAACTATAAAGTTGACATACTAAGGCAGGTATCCCAGAGCAGAGGATTTGTTTTCGATCGACGTTGGTGTTAATGCCAATAAAAAAACGGATGAAAAGGTGAAAATTTTTCCCACCAACCTCTGCTTGGAGAGTATGGATGACTTCCGCACAAGCATTAATTCTCAGTTCGCAATTATTGTTATTATCATTATTATTATAACTTAAAGTCTCCGGTGACCGCAACCCACCCATGACGCACGTAGAACGCATTTTCCGGATTATCAGGCGAAAAGGTCACATGACCAGTTGACCCGGATCAATACCACAAAATCTTCGCTGGACGATCAACGCGTTACGTCACTCATAGATGCTACAACTTAAGTACAGGCTATTCAGAAAGTAAGACTTAGAGTGTGCATACACAGCTTAGTATAGCGATTTTAGAGAAATCGTGACCAAAATATAGGATCATATAGAAAACATAGCAACATTTCCAGCGTATTACCGGTATACCGCACCCTTTCGCACGGTACTTACAGGGTAGGGTTGAATTACTCTTCAAGCAGAGGATAGGCTCCGGCTGTTGTTTTTTTTTACGTTTTTTAGTCGTTTTTATCGGGCTTTCTATTTTGTCATGTTTACAGCAAGATATAAAAAACTAGAGTTCCACGACCCCATACCTTCGCCAAATAAGCCTACCTTTCTTTACAACTGCTGTATTAATTGTGTTTGTCATTGATTATGCAATTAAGGTTCTCATTTGCATGAATTACATCAGCTGATCATCTATTCCACCAGACAGCAGACGTACACAATCCATGTTAAGAAAGAAGGCTTTTATCGCATTTTCTGCTAAATTATGCAAATGAGGATCTCATTTGCATAATTGATGTTCAACGATGTTCACCTGTACATAACTTCCAAATGCTACAAGTAAAAATTTCCTGTCATTTACCACAGTGAAATAATAGCATTTTCTCATTAATTATGCAAATTAGGTCTTTATTTTGCATAATATACATCAATCAATATTCCTGTCCTTCTCAGTTACAAATGTTACATGTTGCAATGGTCCCATAATGGAACTGAGCGCATTTACCAAATTTCCTAATCAATTATGCAAATTAGATACAAATTTGCATAATTGTTATGTCATTATATGTAGCATAACTTCAGACATCTACATACCAAAAATCATAACAATCCGTTAATCCTTTCTTGAGTTATTCCCTTTTAAAGTCACTAAACCTGCCCTGCAGTTCCAAAACAAGCCGCTAGGGTGCCCAAACCTATATCACTTACTCTCGACATCAAGAGCTATCCACCACTTAAAAATCATTGCCGCAGCATGTCCAGAACTCGAAATATCAAACCAGGAAGTTCCGCTGCAGTACCGTAACAGGCCGCTAGGAGGCCCAGAATCTAATCGTTTTTAGGTCTCAACAAGACCTACCCACATACCGAATATCAATACAATCCATCCAGGCGTTCTTGAGTTATGGTGGTCTTCTACAGACATAGAAACATACACACATACACACCCTACCCAAAATACCTTCTTGGCGAAGGTAATAAAAAGATAGAAAGCCCGATAAAAACGACTAAAAACACGTTAAAAAAACCGCCGGAGCCTAACCTCTGCTTGGAGAGTGGGGTTGAATGACCTAGTGGACGTTGCTCTAATTTTGATCAAGGCGGTTTTCTAACCTCCTTGTTTGCACATTGTAGAGCAAAGGTCTCACAAGGCACCGCACCATCTTTCGTCAGTTTTCTTATTGCTATCATTGAGACAACAAATTAATTTGGACACTTTAAAAGCAAGAGAATATATGCATTGATTAAAAGATGTAAGGTAAGTCATGTAACGTTAACCTCATTTGTTTACATGACGAGCCTTCGTCACTGCTTAGTACCAGTCTACTGGTGTCAAATTAATGCTTGAACGTTATGGCGATAGGTAAGATAAGATAGGTAACTATTATATGTATCAGCGCACCTGTTAGCATACCTTTGGTTTTGCAAAACGTAGACTTACCGGTTCTATCCCCAGCGTGTATACTAGGGCGGAGCGTCGCGTCGGGTCGTGAGGTAAACGAATTAGGTGAATACACGGACCGCGCAGGTCATAGGTGAAATAGGGACGGGCGCACTGTTTCTTGGGGGGATATCTAGCGTAAAAATTACAGCTTGCTATGAATTGAAGTTTGATATATTAAATTGAAGTCGAAAGTGTTATGTGATCCTCGATGGTGCAAATAACTACTTTCGTGTAATTAGAAAATATGTGATGGGACGTTTTCAGAGGATCTTATGCCTCTATCATGTTTAACGGTTCCTTGCAAAGTACTTTCAAACGTTGTCGTGGTGGTTTTATGTTTTATGTTCACGGTTTTCGCGGTGGCCGCTTCACCGCGAAAGTCTTCTGAGCGCGCCACCTACGACACCTCTTTCTCGCTATATTTAATTAGTATACATTGTCGAAGTGTTTGAGGACTTATGGTACGGTGAAGACACTGACAAATACGTGTACACATTTTAGTTCAGATTATATTCATTCATTTCTACATACCAATTACTGCATAACACCATGGTAGAAAATTATAACTGTACAACGTATTCAGAGGGTAGATACGGTTAGATCAGAGACAGTTAACGTTGTTCACGCCAGCACTGTCAAAGGCAAATTAAGGATCATTAAGTGGTTTCTTTGGTGTACCAACGAAACATTTTACCGTCAATATTGACGTCTTTTTGAAGAAAAAAGGTTCTGGTGACAATATACAATAATAGTGACGATATAGTAATATCTCATTTGAATATTCCCACGGTACGACATACCCCGCATCTTGTGGCCGCCACGAGACTTACAAATACGTGTAACATAGCTGCTATATTCCTCCCCATATATGATTTGCTACTAAAGTCAAATTTACATCTCAACATAAAAAGACAGTAAGTGTCACCTAAAACCTTCTGAAAACCGTTTCGGTTTGTAAACTATACACCATCTGACGGTATGTGTAGACTGACTATATGTCTGGCTGATCATAAAATCGGTCTGTTATTGTGTCGCATCCATTAGGTCAAAACCTGGTCATTTTCTATCGAGTATCGTTTTGCGCTTTTATCAAACTTCGCTCTATAAAACACAAGCGGATAAAATGAAAACTTGTAACGTCATAGTCGATCCAGGAAGTTTGAAATATTGATTTCGGACCTTCCTGAATTTCTAAGCATACCATTCGTGAGCACAACATCACATGCAATTCATCTTAGTGGAAATCTCAGCACTAGTGTTGAATGTAGACTACACTACGCTAAGTTCTTACCTGAGAATTTACTTGTCGTGCCTTCTTCTTGGGAACACAGAGGCCAAAAGAGAACCGTGTGATTTGAGTTATCTCTCAGCTGTATTTTCAGGCGTTAATCATTTCGATATAGGGGTGTAAAGCGTAATCTTAGACATTTTAGGCATTTAAAAGTACGTATTATGGAATATGGCGGGCAGTAAAAATCTCAATTCAGATTAAATTAATAATTTGTTGCCTTAATTCATTTCCACATTTCCACCTTTGGTATACAACGCAATAGCAAGCCACGAGAAGTCCCCTAATTTTTGTTAGCCTATCCAAGTTCCCATTTGGAAAACATGGCCGACAAGTAATGTGGTTGTGGGACTTGTTTACATAAGAAGAAAAAACATTCCCACGACAAAGGCGTTTTTATATGCCCTGAATATCACTACTTAGTGTTACTGTAGTGTCAACTTATGTTGCATAAAAATGATCCTATAGTGTTAATTCCAGTGTTGGATGTAAATTGTTAGCATTTTATATAATGACGCTACAGAGGAAGTTCTGTCACCATCCTTTTGGCCCTGTGGTGTCCTGGTCAGACGGTTCCACAGCAAACGTTCTTCCGTCGACCATCACCAACCAAGACCATGAAAACCACTGATGCGCGTGGACACGTTCGACGCCAGGAGGCGTAAGCTGACGCACTCCGAGTTTGCGGCTCGCCTCCTGGCGTCTGAGAACGACATTATCAGAGTCCTATCTGATTTCGATGTTATTGCCACAAGTATGTTCTGAAAGAGCTACGGTCAAGTACACAGACCACGTGCACGAGTGTAAATCCTTCCTGCCTTTTGATTTAATGTATTGGATTGTTGTTCTTTTTAAATGTATTGTCTAATTGTCTGTTTTTATGGGCCTTGGTGCCTGACAATAAACTATTGAAAATGTATTCTACCAACACAGATGAACTTTCATGCTTAGGTAAGTTTGTGTTGTTCACTCTGAGTAACATGGTGAGTACTCGGAATGTAATTGATAATCCGGTCATGCATTTATTTGCCCTACTTGCCACATCGATTACCCCCACCTTAACAACAAACAAAAAGTCTATACATTTTTCACCCAAACAAACTTACAATTTCCAGGGAAAAGCAATAGCGTTATCTTTCAAGCGTAAACTGTGTTGCACTAAAACCAGAATAAGTATTCAGGGAGAGAAAGCATTTGTCACTAAGCGTAGAAAATTGTTGAAGTCTTTGGTAAACTAGTAAAATCATCAGCGATAGCAGATTTTAAAAGCTATCTCACAGTGTTATAACTTTCTACGTAGGCTGACAAACCTTCCTCAGAGATCTAGAATTTTGTACAGTGAATATATTCTCACCTGTAAGGCACGAATCGGGCCGAAATGTTAGAGATATTTCACCAATGATAATCATAGTCCGAGATGGAATTACTTCTACATGAAATTATGTCTGGACGGTCTGTCCTCAGGTGAACTCTTTGATTGAAATGTCACAGTTTCACCCCTGACTTGGGAGTGACGATATTTCAGTATCACAGCTTGCTTATGAGTGAACGGTAGAGAATAAAAGATCGTCAATACAAAACTTCTCGTCAACTTTATTACATTGATTTATTAAGTTACTGAACATTACACGTATTCTTATATACATTTTATAACTGTACGTTGATCTAGAAGACCAATTTTCAGGCATTATTAGATAAAACTTGGGAGTTACCTACACGCGATTTATGATACCCAGCTGCAAAAGTGACATGTTTAAGTTGCTACAAAATGTACAACCAATTAACCGCCTCAGTGCACCGACAGCGCTCATGTGTTACGCCGACAGGTAGCACCGGCCCTTCAATATGCAACTGATACCGATATGTGAATTGAAAATCGATAAATTAAACATGATTCTTAATGCAATGGATACAATGGACAGGTGGTTCCTACGCTAAGGTGGTTAATCTCCAACCAGATCCACGGTGCGTTAAGTATAGTATCAAACTTACCGTACCTCCAAGCAGATCCTACGGTGCCATAAGATCGAATATCAAAGCTGGCCAAGGAGTATAGCCGGCTAAGGGAGTCAAACGCACCGTGGATCTGGTTGGAGATTTAGGTGGTTACTAGTACAGGTCTGACCGTATGTCTATTTTTGCTGACTTGACATTGGAGGATTGGCGTTGGCAACAACATCATCGCCATCTCTTCTATCGCCATGAACACTCATCTCCATCGTTTCGTCCTGAGTAGGTCTCGGTGCAAAGAGAGGAGATACCGAGACCTGCATCACGGCAAACACCACCAGAAGCCCGCAGCCGCAACCCATGAAGAGGTACAGCATGGCCCGTGGACCCATGTACTCAAACAGGTACCCGGTGGCGTAGTTCGCAGCCGTGCTTCCCACCGAAGCACCGACCACACAGATGGCGAACACGATGGAGGAGGCGTCGAGGTAGCGGTTGGCCCAGGCTGTACCGCCAGGAAAGACAGAGGAGGAAAAGAGACCGAGGATACAAGTGAAGGCCCAGAACACGGCCTTGTTCGTCGCGCCCCAGACTGCCAGCACGATGCCGGAGATGCAGAGGCCAGTGATTTCTACAGACAGCATGATGTGGATGGGGACCCAGGCTGCTATAGCGATGGACACCCACCGCATGGAGGCGTAACAGATCCAGAAGGTGGAGTACACCACACTGGCCTCGGGCTTGCTGTACATGCCGGTCTCCACCATGTAGGACACCATGTACTGCGTGAACGGGTTCTGGTTGAACTGAAACATGGTGTAGAACAGGAAGAGAAAGACGAGCAGGAAGACGGCCTTGCGACCCTGTCCTTCGAGAAAACGGCTGGGAGAGAGAAAAGCGGCGAAAGACCTGGGAGATTTTTCCTGCTTGCGATCTTCGTAAGTAACCAGCTCGCGGTATTGGAAGTAGAAGAATACGATGCCTATGATAAACTGCAGCACGGACACTCCGACGTACGGCCACTGGACTTGAGATAGTCGCCAGGCCTCTTCCACGGTTGGAGGAGCGGATGTAGTACCGTTGACGGCCGCTGGGCGGTCCGGAGACAGGAAAGGGATGGCGATCAGCGGGATGATGAAGGCACCGATGGGATACCCAGAATGCATCGCGTGCATAGGTGCGGACGCCTTCGGTCCCCAAAGCCTCACACAGACAACAGAGCCAGCTAGAAGTGAGGAAAGATAATGAGATTAATACACAAAACAATTCATTGTTTTAATGGGGCTTGCATGCGCCATTTTCGTACGGCATTTGGGTAGCTATTGTTATGATCTGTAAGGAAAGCTCTACTTTTGAATCCCATAATTCGTAGCGAGATGGCCACATTGACTTCCTCAATTATCTTAATGCAAAGCAGGTCTTACTGAATTTAGCCTAAAGCATGGACACCATCGAACCCCTCACTCCCACCGCACCCAAAACCTGTCTGTATCAGCAGTGAAGAGGTGGTCACTTGTACATGCAACTTTTGACTGTATATCAATAGCTAGGTGGTCCTTATGCAGAGATGGCTTCCAGTATAGTACAGGTTTGACTCTAACATATATCAATGTCTTGTACCGGCGTCAGTGAACCCATGTCCCCACCCCGCCACGTGCTGCAGGAAGCCCAGGCCCCACAGCGTGCTGGTGAAGGGTGTCCCCGCCGTGCCCAGACCCGCCATGAAGAAGGCGAACCCCAGGATGACGTAGGCGTACTTGGGCAGGAAGTCAAGGAAGATACCTGGACGCGAAAGCAAGGTGGACATGTGATTAGTGCTGTTAACTTCAATCTACTTTCGTTCCAGTGAAAGGCCGTTAACACCCATTTTCTTTCTGAACTAAGGTAAACATGTTAGCTTAGATTAGGAACATCCCTTACGTACCTAGCTTCTTTTGGGGATGTCCTCTCAGATAGGACGTTAAGTCGTAGCCCCTGAGTGTTTGAGGAGAGTCACACTTTGAGTACTTTAAAATAATCCGACCACAAATCGTGAAAAGTCCTTCATGGTGTGGGTAATTCCAATCTTACAGTCTAGCTTCCGAGTTGACACCTTAAAAGGTGATATCCAGCAGTATTCACCTGTTTTGTCAATCCTACCACAAATTTGTTAAGTCTTACTGAATGAATAAACTGGTTACACCCCAAGCAGAGGTTGATAGGAAAAATCGTAATCTTTTTCTTACATGCCGTTCTTTTCTGTCAGCTACCCCCACGTAGAAAAAGGACGGCATACAAGTGACAGGCCACGATTGTCCCCATGAACTTCTGCTTAAAGTGCACTCTCACTGCACTTGCGTCAAGCTTGCGTCACTGCGGGGTTAGAAAGATACTCAACGAATGTCAGAGATAAATAACGAAATTTCTTACTTTTTGTGTATTTCGTCGTCTTCTAAGTCATACTTTAACGTATTACGCAATATCTAAATTACAAAAAAAGACGTGGAAAATAACAAACATGTGACGCAAGGAACGAACCCCGCAGTGACGCAAGCTTGACGCAAGCGCAGTGATAGTGCACCTTTAGAGTCAATAGAGGGTATAAACTGGTACCTCCGGCAACGGTGGCGAGGAAGTACCCCACGGTGTGAGACACGAGAACTCGCGAGATTTCCTCGTAGTCGACGCCGAGACGGTCCTTCAGGTCGATCATGGTGGGTCCCACGATGCGCACGTACAGACCCTGGGAGATGAGGTTTTTTTTGTATTTATGGTAATCAAAGACGCTTTCAAAAACAGATAAACCATGATAATGATGGTTATACACTGCTCATGTACTCAAGCTATTACATTATTGCCGCCCGTGTCAGATGTAGAAAATAAGAACGGCTTCTTCTATCACGGACTCTTACAGTTAAGCCTTCAAGCAAATAACACGAAATGCTCAAGTTTCAATTTTTGACAAACCTTTCTGCTGACGATATTGGTGGTTAAGCGTGTAGGATTATCTAGCACAGTTTGATTATGCATATGACTAAGATCTGGCCACTAGTGGCACAAGCAAACACAGGGAAGCCACTCACCATACAGAACCAGGCAAAGAACAGCGCAGTGGTGCGGATGACTCGGTAGTCCCTCACATGCTCGGGGAGTTTCCTGACGTGCCTGACCAGAGATGACACCGTCGGCACACCCCTGGATTCCGCGGGACTGTCCCCACCCCTTGCTTGGTCGTCCGCTGACGTTCTGGTGGGCGTGGCTTCCATGCTGAGGTAACAAACGTCGGCTTGTCATGATCAGTTTTCTCTTCTTTTCTACATACGATCAAGGAGGTTGAATAAGGTCCTTATTTTAACCTCCTCGCTACAACTCGTACTGTCAACGTCAGTCTGGGTACTATGAAATTGCTAAAACCATCTTGAATCATTTGATGCGTTGATGTTCTCCATCAAATGAAGAAACACACAAGTTAACGCGAAATGAAAAAGGCTTAGGGGTTAATCTTGATGTTTCGACACCTTTATGGGATGAATACTAACCTTGAAGACGCAGTTATTACATGTAGGAGGAGGGGCAGGTATTACTTGGCGCGGCTCCTATACCGTGCTGACAAATTGTAGTGCAAATGTCTGATCATCAACCTTAAAGTTTGTTTCTCTTCGTATGCAAATAAACCAAGTTTTGGTATAAAAGTGTTGACCTTTCTGATTGAGAACGTTATTTCAGAAGACGATTTGCCAGGTTGATCTCAGGTTTCATCGGATGAAAGCAATTTGAGGGGTTAGGTGGATGGCGCGTCTTCATGTTTTATCATCTATTGTGTGTATGGCATATACACATATATGCAAGCTAGCCAAGTGACACGGAGACTTAGTTTAGGGGGAGGGGCAGTACAGTGCTCAAGTCTAATGCAGTGTTACGTGCATTAAAGGGGGCCCATGGAATACCTTTACACTCGGAGCACTACGCCGGTATTTTACATGACAGCAGACGTAATCATTAAAATCTGCTTACTCACCTGGTTTCTGAAATCAAGGATATCGTAAAAAGCCCTCAGATCTCAGGTCATGTTTTTATGCACGAGCCGGAACGTACGACGCGTCCGCAATAATACGTCGTTGACGGTTAGCAAACATGAACGTGGTTAATAATTACCGTTATGAAAAGTCTGCCAGACCTTGTGCGTCACTGGGAAAACAGTTGGGGTCTAAGAGAATGCTAAAGGCACGGGTTTCATTGTAATTGTTTAATTCACAAGATACCAGACAATTCATATCTTATATTATATTATAGTACCACACACACACACACACACACACACACACACACACACACACACACACATACACACATGTACTTAGTTTGTCTTCTAAGTACTTCAATTGGCATCTTGTCATTCTATGCAATAACTAAAGGAATCTGGAGCAAAGTTGGATGAAACTTACACCCAATGTCTAAGAGGAATAGCTGAATCTAGCTTACATCTAATAGCAAAAAGGAATCTGGATCACTTACACCAAACTTCGAACTCCGAATTTCCGATCCCCCTACGGAACACTGTGCCCGTCCAAGCGTGACCTATGACGTGCCGTCTGCAGTAACATAGTCGGGCTGACTTTGACTTAGAGTTAGACATTATTTGGATCCAAATCGACTCACGCCAGGGCAAAACCGGTAGGTCAGATTTTTGTAAATATAAAGGCGTGTTGACAGGTGCGCTGAGACATACTCACCTTACCTTACCTTATCTTACGGTACGCAGTTGACAGACCTTGGACCAACGGATATCTTGATCAGATCACAAGGTGTTATGATTTTAAGCTTTGACTTTGAGCAGTCGACGGCTCGTCAGTAGTGAAAATTTCAATGCCTAGGCGTCATTTGAAGACTTATATGTAGTGTCATTTGTTTGTTTGGTTTTGACTTTAACACGCTGTGTCTTTAATATCTCAATGAAACGTTACAATAAGAATACCGACGCGATGAAAGATGGCGGGCTGACCTAAGAAGAACTTTGACCAGCAGAATTTAATTCAGGTGCAATGTCCACTAGGTCATTCAACCCTGTGTAGAGAGAGCATTTCTTTATTACCAAAAAGTGCAAAATGCAAGTCAATGCGTTTACCAAAATATCTGGACATTGCAAAGGGAAACATAATAGCACTATATGTTGCTATTATCTAGTGATTTGATAGACTATATATACTAGTATATGAAATATTTCACCTGTTTCGTGTATCATTTAACTTCAGGTATGGAACGTTTCAGATGTTACAGCAACACTCTCACTTTCCTCTGTTTCTTTGAACTTCTCACTTCATGTATTCATGGCAGGTACTCCAGCACTACCTGTCTTTAAATTAACTTTTACTTTCTACAATTTCTTGAACATCTTCTCTGCAGGTATGGATGGTCCACAAACATCCCAGGTGCTCCAGCACCTGTCTGCCTACCTGTCACCTGCTGGCAGCTGGTTGCACCTGGTGGGGTTCACCTGTCTCGCTGTGCTTGTTGTTCATCTGTTGACAAGACTGGTCCAGTTCGTTTCCTGGCAAGTAAAGATGAGAAACGCCCTGAAGCAGTTCACAGCGCCGCCCAAACATTGGCTATTTGGTCATTCGAAGGTACTGGCTATGCCACTTTTGTTGTAATTATCCATGAAAAATGGAGGTATAGTTTTTGGTGTGTCCGTCTGTTTGTGTTTCCGGATATTTGTGGTCAGCATAACTTTAGAGCCTCTGGATGGATTGTGATGATATTTGGTATGTGGGTAGGTGTTGCAAAATGGAAGGTCAAAGTCGATTTTGGCCCCCTGGTGTGTACCTTGGTACTGCAGTAGAACTTCCATTTTTTGTATCTTTTGACCTGGACATTCTACGGACTTTGTATAAACGTGCACGCAATCAAACGCATCAGACATAGTAATATGTAGTTGAATGTTGTCAGAGATATGTAATCCATCCACGAAACAAGCATATTTTGTGCAGTTCACGGAAGTGTGGACAAACTATCCTGCATAATGCAGTGATTTTGTTTCAGGCACTGCCTGGTAGCGAGAAAGGTTTCCAGACCAGGTTGGAATGGATGAAGGCATACAGCGCCCACTACTTGCCATTCTGGATTAGCCCGTTTACAGTTTTCAACCAGGTCACCCACCCAGAGACTGTCAGGACTATACTGGGCACAGCAGGTAAGAAATTATAGACTTGATCCCCATTAGCATCATCGATCTGGTTACAGCTGTTCTTTGTTCTTATATCTACTATGTTTAAACCGTGTACTTGCAGTTAGCCCTCGGGCACGAACTTGCAAACAAACTTCTTTTATTTATTCGCACATATCACGCGGATCAAAAAAAAAAATTGATTACAGAATTGAAGTACATGCGGGGGTGGGCAGAAGCCTACATAGCTTTTCTTGGGCCTCCCCCAGAACTAGATTGCATGAAATAATTGAATTATACATAATCAAATTGAACGAAAAAACACATAAGTAGAAATCATAACGTGAAGTATACTAATGGAATAGAAGTTACATTACAAATGTTGTAGTGCAATAAAGATTGATTGTCTGAAAAAGATCTCCAGTGCAATGTCCCCTAGAATAATCTAGACTGTGCATACTAGGGGGTAGAGTGCTGCACTAGTGATATATCAAACACACGGGAAAGTGGCAGAACTCGCCAGATAAATGTTAATGGAGGTTCTTTAAAAATTGATACATAAAATATCTATAACAGGTATGATTTTAAGATGACTGATTTGTAGCACCAGACATATAGGATATATGATTTACATGTACTGCCTTGAAAGCTTTTTGGTCATCTTTATAGACTGGTAAATAAATCACTCGATCTTTCTTTTTTGTAGAGCCGAAAAGCATGGCGTACAGGTTCCTTGAACCATGGCTTGGTGAGTTCAATAGCTAAATGCTCCATTGTGAGATACACTGAAACATTGATTACCATATTTGCAAATACATTTACCGGATGTACATCAATATGCTAATTTTTACCACCTTGCCAGAATGGCTAAGGTTATGTTTTAGGCTTGTGAGTCTGTGTGTGTGTGTGTCTGTCTGTCTGTCTGTGTGTTAACAGTATAACTCAAGAAGCCTTTGATGGATCCCAATAATATTTGGTAGGTGGGTAGGGGTCGGGAAAACGAAGGTCAAGTTCGATAATGGGCCCCCTAGCGGCTTGCTAAGGTACTGCAGCAAAACCTCAATTTTTTTTTATCTCGTGTTCTGGACCTGCTGTGGTTATGATTTTTGAGTGGTAGATAGCCCTTAATGCAGAGAGTAAGTGCTTTAAATTTGGACTCCCTAGCGGCTTGTTTGGAACTGCAGTCGCCGATTTCCTTTCAAACTTTGGACGAGAATAACTCGAGAACGTGTTGATGGATCGTCATGGTTTTTGGTATGTAGATAGCCCAAGTAACAATGTACACAATGGAATACCAATTATGCAAATCAGCAACTAATTTGCATAATTAATGAGGAAAGTTTATAAATCCACTGCATTTCATGATAGGACTTTCAAACTTGTCACATATATATAGATGAGGAAGAGAGAAATATCAATGCATATTAATTATGCAAATGACGGCCTCATTTGCATAATTAATGAGAAAATATAAACGTGTTGACGGATCGTCATGGTTTTTGGTATGTAGATAGCCAAAGGGAAGACTTACATGATGGAATTATAATTATGCAAATCGACTGCTAATTTGCATAATTAATGAGAAAAGTTTGTAAATCCACTGCATTCCTTATAGGACTTTCAAACTTGTCACATTTTTAGCTAAGAAAGAAGGAAATATCAATACACATTTATTATGCAAATGATGCTTGATACAATTTAATATTATTATGTAAATCTAATCTGCATAGGGATCTAATTTGCATAAGCAATGGCGAAATGTTATGAACCAACTCCAGGCATATAAAATAAAATGTAATGAGTAACACATTTATGTCTAAAGACATCATTCTACATAACAAACCTGGTTTATTTGGCAAAGGTATGTGTTCGTTGAACTCTAGTTGTCTTTGTTGTAGATATTACAATAAGGAAAGACGCAAGCCGGCTGCCGGCGTCGAGTGACTATGTATGTTATAGCCCCATGGCCATCAGTCGCCATTTAAGACGGCAAGCGCTCAACATAGAAACTGACAGGACGGCCCGGACGCTCACGATATATCCGCTATATAAACTTTTTCAGAAGGGGCTTCAAATCATGATTTTCTCAGGGGGCTAGTTACTAGTGAAGAACGTACATTGTAAAATGAATACATCATGATTTGTACTTTTGCCATGCTTTTTTCGTGACTTTGTGCATGGAAAAATGTGAAGTACAAAATCATGGTATTTTCTATAGGGGATGGCCTGCTCACCAGCAAAGGCAGTAAGTGGCACAGGAACCGCCGACTGCTGACTCCCGCCTTCCACTTCGAGATCCTCAAGCCCTACGTCACACTGTTCTCACAGTCCACAAACGTGCTGATTGTAAGTAACGAATTACAGAATGTCACATATCATTTAATTCAAGTAATGGTATCTACAGTTATCTTTGTAAACATCAATTCTACTTAGATTATCTTTTACTGTATTCCTAATGTTACAACAATGCAAAATGTTATATCTGAGATTCTTAGCAATGACGGTAAGTAAAAACATTATCTACTTTGATTATGTGACTTAAGTAGGTCATGGCAGGAAAGTCCTGTTTTAATGTTCAATTTGAATGTTGAACTTCTGATACTTTCTGAAAATTCAAGCAAAACGGACACATGTATATTACACAATCTTTAAGTTCATTTCATTTCAGATAGTGCTATATTGTAATATTTCAGGATCAATTGAAGCCTTTTTTCTTAGGAATTATTTGTGTCCAACAGGACAAGTGGAGCAGAGTTGCTGCGGGCTCCTCCGTGGAACTGTTTGATCACGTGAGCCTGCTGACGTTGGACAGCATGCTGAAGTGCAGCCTTGGTTACCGTAGCGACTGTCAAACTGACGGGTCAGTAACATGTTCTGTCAAATAGCCATTCATGCATGCTGTACAAAAAACCACTGTAGTTATAACGTTTAACGTTATCGAGTTGTTAGTAAAATTAACTAGACTTCAATGGATTAAATTTGTTTGAGCCAAAATATAACAGTGCACATCCTTCCTTAATCCTTGTTTGTATGTTTGTATGACTTGAATGTATGTTTTTGTGATGTCCAATATGTGCAACGTTATCAATTATTCTGAAACTGGAAGACCAGCCTTATAGACTAAAGAGTATCATAAAGTGATAAAAATAGATTAAGGAACTGATGTGTGGTGTGTTCACGAGGAATGCGCCCAAAGTATGTCTTTTCTGCAAACCCAGGACCTGACTTAACGTTTCTAATTGTCCTCTACAGACAGTCAGCTCCTTACATCAGAGCTGTGTTTGAGCTGTCCCGCCTCATCGTAGAGCGTGTGCGATTCTTTCCGTACCACTTTGACTTCATCTACTATCTGACTTCCAGTGGACGGAGGTGAGTACCCTCGTGTAACTTAGGAAACAAGCAGAACTTTAAGATAAACATTTGACATAATTTGGATTGAAGGACAAAATCCATTTTACTGCAAATTTATGAAAGATTACTAGGGATTGTTCTCCACCTTTTTTGTAAGCTTTGACGCTTGTTTCTCTGTCAGGTTCCGCCAACAGTGCGACATCGTGCACGGAGTCTCTGAACACCTCATCCGGCAGCGGAAGAAGTCTCTTCAAGATGGAGACACGAAGGAGGAAAAAAGCAAGAAATATCTGGATTTTCTTGACATCCTTCTTCAAGCCAAGGTCCAGAATTCGTAATGGTTGTCCTTTTACCGGTGGCATGTAGGAAATTGTTAATCTAACTCTGTTATCATTTATCTGCCAGGTGACATACACTGTATATCTGCCGCTTTGAAAAAAAAGATCTCAGAGATCTCTAGTGCAGCACCCGATTTGGTATTCACAATTTAGATAATGCGTTATACTGGGGAACGTTAACGTTGCATTAGAGATGTATTGAGATGCATTTGGTCAGGGTTTATGATATATGTGACCTGTCGGAAGTGAGTTAGTAAATGTTATTTTATGAATGTTAACAATTAATTTCACCACCATTGAAAATTAGGGTGGGTCAATAGACAACATACATTGTATATAATACTAGTCATTCTTGGTATATTTTGGCAGGATGAGGATGGCACAGGCCTGACGGACGCAGAGATCCGAGACGAGGTGGACACGTTCCTGTTCGAGGGTCACGACACCACGGCCAGCGGGATCTCCTGGGCCCTGTACCACCTGGCCAAACACCCGGAGTACCAGGACAGGTGCAGGAGGGAGGCGGAAGGGCTGCTGCAGGGACGCACAGAGATGACGTGGTGAGGATATTTTCTCCTTAGTAAATTACCATTTACCACTATGTGTATTAAATAGAGACTTACTTTGCTCACAATAATGCATGTCTAAGATACACCTTTAAGTTGATGATATTTAAATTTATACATATAGATGATAAAGTAAACCAGCTTTCACAACTCTAAGGATCATTCTCACTAAGACAGTTATTTTCCTGTATTTTGTTTAGAAACTAACGTCTAAGATACAGTTTTTATAACCTTTCTCTAGGCAAGACCTGAGTAAACTCCCCTTCATCACCATGTGCATCAAGGAAAGCCTGAGGATCAGACCCCCAGTCCCAAGCGTTTCACGACGTCTCACCAAGACACTGACTTTCCCAGACGGGAAAACCATGCCTGAAGGTATAAATAAATACGACAAGAAACTAACCCTTAGCTTGACATGATATTGCTTATTGGTGTTATTATCTGTGAGAACCTCAAGGAGAGAAATGCATCGCCATCCTTTTTTATATAGACTATGTAACGTTATATAGTACGCGTATACGTGCCTAAGTAATGATTGCCATGTACGTTTCTAAGCCCTTCTCGAACACTCATGATACTACCGTAGTAGTTGATGTACATGATACTTTATTAATATATATAGGTTTTTGCATGATCTATGAATGTTCTCTGTCAGTTATGTGGACCTTTCTGTTGCTGTCTAGATCTGTAATTTATTTGATCAACAGCCTTTAGTGTATCTGTCAGTGAGTTCATAGTTTTCTTTCAACATCCTCTTTATATCTTCCATTTCAATGTCATTTTTATTATATCTTTAAACTTAGGATCACTTGTAAGTGCAAGGATCATGTCCACACATCACAACCACCTGATCTGGCCGGGCCCTGAGGTAAGCTGCATCACACGGAGATAAAAGATTAAGGAGCTACATGAAAATGACAGTTAAAAACCTCAATTCAGTAGAAAAATGACATGTCGCTCACTTTAAGGGGTATACATATATATGTAGTTATAGGAACTACAGGGGTATACATATATATCGCTCACTTTAAGGGGTATACATATATATGTAGTTATAGGAACTAACCCTATTTCATCATGGCTTAATGGCGGAGTGGTTATGCCAGTCAGAATAAATTTCTACATGAAAGAAAGAATTTCAAACAAGAAATTTCTACAAGAAAGCTCTAGACTGTATACACAACCAACTTGTTTTGTACATGTCATTTTGTTAGACGGTCTGTCATCTTTCTCACCTAGCCATACTGATCATGAATGGTTCTACTTCGTAATACGGCTAAGTGTAACTATAGTATTTACATTTTTCAGGTCTATGATCCCCTGCGCTTCTCTCCAGAAAGATCCAAAGACAGACACCACCACGCTTTTGTCCCCTTCTCTGCAGGACCGAGGTAATGCAAGTGGATTTTAGTATCTTTGTGTTGTGTTGTGTTGTGTTTCACGAGTTTAAGTATGATATAATCAGCTTCACCCAGCTGTAAGAAAATGGTCAGTATCTACTTTGGCATTATAACGATCTCCTCACTGTTGTTCCATTGTCATACCACTTTGGGGGAGGGACTGTTGCATTTCAGACCACAGCCAACCACATATAAGTTTACAGACAAGGTTGCAGACTTCACTTTTCCTAAGGGGTGTTCCCCGAGTAACGAGTGTATGTGGTATCTCATCATCAGGATGTGTAACCTGTATCGATTATTCATTAAGGGCAGTTAAGCTATGTGATTTCTTCTGTTTCCAACCTAGAAACTGCATTGGCCAGAATTTCGCCATGAACGAGATGAAAGTGGCGGTGGCGTTGATCCTCCAGCGTTTCCGCCTGGAGCTGGATCAGACCAAACCTTCGCCGTTCTTCCTGCAGCAGCTCATCCTACGGGCAAAGGACGGGATCTGGATCAAACTTACACCTAATAACTGACGGGACCTAGATCAAACTTACACCTAATAACTGAAGGGATCTGGGTCAAACTTACACCTAATAACTCACGGGATCAGGATCAAACTTACACCTAATAACTGACGAGATATAGATCAAACTTACACCTAATGACTGACGGGATCTAGATCAAACTTACACCTAATGACTGACGGGATCTAGATCAAACTTACACCTAATGACTGACGGGATCTAGATCAAACTTACACCTAATGACTGACGGGATCTAGATCAAACTTACACCTAATGACTGAAGGGATCTAGATCAAACTTACACCTAATGACTGACGGGATCTAGATCAAACTTACACCTAATGACTGACGGGATCTAGATCAAACTTACACCCAATAACTGACGGGATCAGGATCAAACACACCCAATAAATGAAGCTTGAGAAATTCTTGCATAAGCCTTAGAGACATACAAACGAACAAAAAAGGTGAATCTTTTGCTTTATTTGGCATGTTGATGTTACTTTGATGGACGGCGTCTTAAACGTTGATCTATTCTAGATACATTTCCAGCTTTCACAGAGTAAAGTAATGGAATGTGGACCAGGCAATTATAGAAGATTTCTCGCAGAAATATTTAGTACACAATTCAAATACTGTTCGTTGCTACAAGCAATATATGATTCTCAAAGACATCACAGGGCCTGGCATGATAACCAAACTTTACACAAGTGTGCAATTCTAATGACACCAACTGTCTAAGGCATTTCATAACAATTTATTTCAATCGCCATAATATCAACATTATTTTCTTTGATATCTCTCAATCACCTATTGCCTAAAACTGTTCAACATATTTTAAAATGGCTTGGATGTTGAAAACTTTTCGAATCTTTTTGAACCGATGACTGATCTAGCATCATTAAGCAAACAAGAAATACAAGCTTAAGGTTCTACTGCAATGTTAAACATCGTTAGAATAAAGGTGGTCACAGCAAGCAAAAGCAGCAATGTTGCAAAATATTCAATTCAACCTTAGCGCTTTATGAAATAACTTAACTTGTGTTCTGATGAACGGTTAAGATAACATATATCACATCAACTTCATCTCTTACTTAAAACAAAATCAACCATATGTGCATTGTAGTTGCAACTGCAAAAAGCTGGTTTTCCACAACAGGAAAACTTTAAGAATCTCAATGAAATTCCACATCACCATTAACGGGGCCAATCAAAAACTAATAAGCAGGTATCTAAATGGACTGCGGCACGTTAGCGACGTCGCTGCATCGTCTGATTGCAAATTTGTATTACCCTTGACTTGGGAATGGGAATGCCATGCAAAGCCTACAAGTATAACAACAAAACGCAAAATGCGTAAAAAGATTAGATTTTATCAATAAAATTTCATTGAGCGTTCTGTCGCTAATCAGAAACGTGAGCAGTTATAGTGAGATACCCACTTAAGGACGTAAGAAGCACATGGAACTTTCACGTTTGAACACAATTATACAAGGAAACTTCTAGCCTGGCCTCTAGCCTTTTAGACTACCTAACCTTTCAACAAAACTATCTTTAGTTAACATTTGGATCTCTTTTCAGCCTATAAACACGTTCTAGGTTTACAAGTAAACAACGATATCATACTATCGTCCTGCCAACTCGGAATCACTGTGAGGAAGATACCAACGTTATCTCATATTACTCTCCACGTTTCTGGCTGTTTCTTTTTTTACGTCGAACACCCTCCTGTGTTAAGGTCTATATAAGGTGCTTGTATTTTACTAGCACCTAATGCATCACGTGGTGAGAGATATGTTTCATATCATATAATGTTAGTTCTATGATGAAGCAGCCTTCATTTTACTTACTTTGGGGCAATTTCAAGCAAATTAAGCTGATAACACTGTCTGATATTTTTCTCGCAAAGTAAGGCACGAGATATACACGAAGAGCTTGCAGCAAAAGAATCTTAAAATCGAGTCACAGAATGGGCTTTCTCAAATCTCCTGAACAGTTATGACTCCTTTAGTCTACTCTTTTGGTGATGAGAAGACATTTGCTGCAAGCACCTTCTGATTACGTTCCACCTCTAGACTTCTGGAAGACGGTGGCTTCTTCACTGTATTCTTTTGGTGCTGATGAGAAGACATTTGCACCTCAAAAACGCCACCTTAACATCTCTAGAGGATCAGTACCTCCTGTGCCGACTTCGGCATCTAGTCTAAGCACCTTTGACCTGAAAGGTGCACCCGGATAATCTCCAAGCAGATCTTGCAGGGGCATAAGATAGTATCATAAGCTGGGGAAGGCGTTTAGCCGGCAAAGGAGTTCATTAGCCCCAGCTTATGATACTATCTGATGCCACCGCAAGATCTGCTTGGAGATTACACGGCTAAAAAACGTTTCCTGCCACGTCACAGTTTCTGGAAGATCTCCCCGGGCGGCGCCTCCGGGACGTAGCAGCCGTGCAGTCCGTACCCCACCCCCACGTGCGCCGGGATCACGGCCCGGCCCAGCTCCGTAAACGTTTTCCCGTCAAGAACCAGCAGGAACGCGCCTTTCTCGTCCTTCACGTCCACCACGGTGGCTAGAAGAACACCTGGAGAAGGTTCACGATAAGAGGTAGGAACAGTTCACGAATTGTCAACAAAATAAACTGGCAAGACAATATTTCATTCTCTAGTCCGAACCATGTAACGATAGATCTTTTTATATCATCTGTCGACCCCCCTCCTCCGGCGCGTGTCAAGTACGCTCGTACCTGCGTAGAAAAGACTTACGCTATGTCTTGTAAAACTTTATTCAAACTTCTGAGTTCTTCATTTCAGGGATGATGAGATAGATAGAGATTCGAAAGAGAGAGCAATATAGAATAAAACGAAGGATTGGAAAGATTGAATCAAACATCTTAAAAGGCACAACGTAAGTCATTTCGACCCGGTTCTGTGTTTACATACCGTCATCCTCCTCCACCCCGTCAGGAGAAGGCACGAAGATGAGCTCCGACCCGTAACAGTGCTTCTCTCGCCACGTCCACAACTTCTTCGTTTTCACATCCATCTTAAACAACTGCAAATCAAAACCCATAAAAAGAATAAAAGATGCAATAGAATTGATGGTCTCTAGCTAGGCAATATTAGAAAATCAGGAACGAAAAAGGCAGACAGTAAAGAGTGAACTAGATTGTACCAGAGTGCATAAGAGTGAACCAGAGTCTATAAAAGTGCACTAGAGTGAACAAGAGTGAATAGAGTGAAGCAGAGAGTACAGAGTGAACTAGAGAGTACAGAGTGTAGAGGAGTGAACCAGAGTGTATAAGAGTGCGCTAGAGTGAATAGAGTGAACCAGAGAGTAGAGTGAACCAGAGTACAGAGTTTACAAGAGTGAACTAGAGTGTATAAGAGTGAACCAGATTGTATAAGAGTGTGCCAGCAGAGTGAACCAGGGAGTACAGAGTGAACTACAGTATACAAAAGTGAACCAGGGTAAATAAGAGTGAACCAGAGTGCATGAGAGTGCGCTAGAGTGAAGCAAAGTGAATAGAGTGATCCATATCATGCCTGAACTTATTGAAATTAAGTGGTTTTCTGTAATCACTGACAGTTGTAGGTGACAACATTCAGTAACAGAAAAATTGACATAAGAGCAAATGTCGACTTACGGCGTCTGTAAAGGCCCCGGCCAGGCCTGTCCCGTAGAAATACCTGTAAGGCTTCCCATTATACTTGGTGTAGTTGATAGTCGGGAATTCAAACCCTACATTGAAGAAACAGAAATGGGAAAAAATCATATCCTCATATCATCTTTAGAATTGCAGATAGACACTGAAATAAAATAGATGATATCTGAAACGTCTGACCCGTTCCAAAATCATTTTCAGTTGCTTGAGTAACTGCTTTTTGGCGCATCTTATTACCTGGGTGTCTAACCCCGATTGACGAAAATTTACCATGACGATATGAAAATTTACACATAAGATATGTATTCCATTTCTGAGCACACTGTACAGGGAAACATACTCCCCATATTACGTCGGAAAGTTGCTGGTTGACCCTTGACCTCTACGTTCGATCAATCACCATGGCAACGCGTGCAAAAAAAGTCAGACATAAGATATGCCGATATATTCACTAATCATAGAGGGGGTCATCAAACTTCCGTTTGAAAACGATGATTTATTGAAAAAGTGGCGAATTCAGGGCCCCCTCCGTTAGGTGCGTAAAGCGCAAGAGATTGAAAGATTATCATGTAACGTTAGACTTGATGTTTCCTGTACGCCAGCAGCTTTGATACATGTCACATATTCCAAACTTAGCAGCAGCAAAACTAAGCTTGCCAGATAACGTTTTATTTTTGCGAAAATGTTAGTTTTTCTTCTGACGCACGGCACCCAGGAAAACAAGGGTGTTTCTGCATGATTACTGTAACAACCTGCGGATGACCGCGGGTGACCTCCAATAGAACGCCCGTTCTGTTCGATCACGTCAGCGTTCTGTTCGATCACGTCAGATGGAATATGGTTCGTGTTCTAAATCCCCCTCTGGGGAAAACTCTGGGGCCAAATTTTACCATCGTGTGTTTTCCTTACCTTTTTCCACATGAGACATGTGCTCGGGTTGGCAGTGGACACTCCCGTCCTGTTGTAAACACGCCGTGGCTGTGGTGTAGGTCAGCTTCACTGTGTTGTTGTTTACCTTTTCGTCCTGGCAAATTCGGTTACAAAATCGTATCATTCACTGCTCTGTATCGATCATATTCTTTGAGACCATTACACTAGAGGAAGGTCATGCATTAGACAATTACATGTGTACAGAGGTATTGTAACTTTAAATTCTATGTTGTACGCTCTAAGTTGTCTAATTGCATGTTTCTCCAAACTAGGGCTGATTTCAACCGATATTTGAATAGAAATACCCTAAGGCAAGCTAGCAAATAAAAGAATCAATATAGAAAAAGAAAAATACTATATGTAGAAGCTATAGTATTCGTCATGACATACGCATACGCAATTCACGGCATAACCGCAAGGGTTGCATATTTCCTGATGGAAATGAATAGATCCTGGTAAAAAAAAATCGTGACCTTTTTCTTATGTGCCGTCTGTTTCTATAAGTGGGGACAGCTGAGAGTAAAAGACGGCATATAAAGAAGAAGCCACGATTTCCCTCAACAACCTCGGTCTGTTTGGAAAGTAGTAAAAAGCATGAAATAATGGTAACAGGTTGTTTCGCAACAACGTCAGTTCGCAACCGTCAGTTCGCAACAAGGGAAGTCTTTTCGCAACAAGGTACAAGTCGTTTTGCAACATTTGAATGTTATCAATCTTAATAGCCTAATAGTATTAGAAATCGTATTCCTAACATAATTACATATCAACTCCTTACCCGTAAAAATCTTACCGGGTGCAAAAGACAACCCCGGCGGCAGAGGAACAAGGGGCCGCATTGACCTGACAGCCCGATGATTTTCATACGCCGGGCCGTACGTACAGTTTCATACGCGGCATGCACAGGGAGGAGCATAATTATGTTAGGAATACGATTTCTAATACTATTAGGCTATCAAGATTAATAACATTCAAATGTTGCAAAACGACTTATTGCGAAAAGACTTGCCTTGTTGCGAACTGACTGTTGCGAGCTGACATTGTTGCGAAACAACCTGTAACCGAAATAATCACCTGCCCGAGGTCGATGGGCAGACAGTAGCGGCGGCACTGCGGTTCCGGGAAGGACTTCTCGTCGTCCGGTCTGCGCAGGTGCGACAGGTACAGCAGCTTCACGATCCGCGCGTCCTCAAAACAGCACAGGTCAAGGACAAGATGGCCGGCCTCCTCGTACGTGTTGATGTGGTGGAAGCAGAAGAACGAGTCGGCTGATGAATAGAGAGTAAAAGTTATAAACGTGTCTGAGTGATCTATGACAAAAAAGGTAAACGGATACGAATAAGTTTTGAGTCATACAAACTAGTTACTAGATATCAAGATTTCAAGATTTCATCCTCAAGATATCATATCAAGGTATCATCAGGATTTCAAGATATTATCGTCTCGTTTTCTTGCTTAAAAATTAATAGACCACAAAAGAAAGAGAAATAAAGAATTAGATAGCGAAAGAATAAAACTTTTATTGGAATTTTCAAATTTGATATCCAATCTTATTCTCATGAGACAAAATAGAGCATACGCGTTAGCTCTATAGCCGTTTTTTGTTGAGTTTTGAAATTTGGCTTGTTAAGATACCTTTAATGAACATTAAGGTCTGCTATCGGTGCATTTTGTTGGCTAAACTAGTAGCTTGCTCATTCTAAAACCTGAGCTGAACAAGAAGGTATCGTACCGGTGTATTTTGTTGAGATGATCTCCCCGTCCTTACGCCGCACCACCACAAACCGACAAGGGATCTCCGTGTACCAATCAAAACACTCCGTCACGCCCACGTCCTGGATTCTGGCCAATAGGATCTGGGAGAAGACGATGAACATTTGAATCTGACCAATCAAAGCTATCCGTCACCTCCACGTCTTGGATACTGGCAAATGAGATCTGGAAGATGAATATCTAAATCTAGCCAATAAACTTTCAAAGCAATTCGTCACGCCCACGTCTTGTGCTGTGACCAAAATGATCTTAAAAGAGAAGAAGCGCACATCTGTGCACGCGCAGTGCAATCGGAAAACCGAGGGCATTCTTGGGACAGTTGTGCTTGCATCGAGCCAAATCCAGCTGCCATGTAACGGAAAAGGTTGTCTTTGATCCTTGTCGGCGATTTATTCCGTCTCACCTTGCTTAAATTGTCTTCTAAAATCGTACGACGGTCTACGACGAATGTGCCCGCGACGAAAAAAACAATGAAACAACGATGTAGACATCTTATTGTTTACCTTGGGGATGTTCATGTATAGCGGCTGCTCTATGAAGACGAAGTAGTTTGGCGTCATTCCGAAGCTGTGATAGTAGGAGGCGCTGAGGCTGTAGCTGGCAGGGATGCTGCACACGATGGAAGCGTTCTCCAACACTGTCGCCTCCGGACCTGGGGAGGAGACATGTGTCAAAGTTTATCCTCCGGTAAACACTATCCTCCAGTAAACAATATTCAAATACATGTAACGCTAGTTCACCATTATCCGCTAGGTAACCTATATCCGTTGTTTTTAAAAACATGGATTTTAGGGATACCAAGTTGATGGAAAGAGGTTTTTCAAACTGCAATATTGGGAATATATTACAATTTGAAACCATAAACTTTTCGTCGACTTGGTATCCCTACGTAGTACCCTGTTCTCAAACACAACGGATAAAGGTTACCCCACGGATAAAGGTGAACAAGCGATACAACTCATTCTCTACACTTGGATAAAAAACGGAGAATTACCTCCAGACGTTTAGAATGACATCATATCTACCACTCTTCTATAGTGTTACTACGTAATTACGTCCGGGAGTAATTCTCCGTTTTGCACTGTATGTTAGATTAAGTAGCGTTTGTGAATATTTTGCCTTCAATTCTTCATTGAAATATACTAGATTCTATAGGTACATCATGTCTCAAAGGCAGTCCTCGCAGTCGGTTTAGTTGCAATTGTTTCTATTGAGCAACGAGGGACGTATTCTATATCATTCTCAACACAGCAACTGTACTTGCACGTCTTGAATACATAATAACTTGTGACGCTCATTGATAGAACTTCTATTACAAGTGTTAAATGCATGTTGTTGACATACTTGAGAGATCATAAAATTTCGTACCGCACTTCTTCCTGTCCAGCGGGTCGAACCTGACGATGTTGTACTGACAGCCAGTCTTGTAGCTGTAGGACGAGCCCATGTTGTAGACTGTACCATCTGACTCGTGGTGGGGGTGGGCCGTCAGCGCGTTCACTGCGATGTATTTGGTCAGGTCAATCTGTTAGAGGGAGAAATAAGCATAAAAGTGATGAGCTGGGTGTATGATATAGATACCAAAACACAGAACTGGTTCGTGATGGTTGGTAAAGATAACGGTCCCATGGATTTTCGAGGCCGTTGGGACAGTCACTGAGTTTGTGATCCACTTTGCCGTACTGTAGGCACAGTATTGGCAGGCGGAGTACAACCCTTCCATTCTACCGCCTCTTACCTCCCTAACCAAAGTTAGCTACTCATTTTACACCTAGGTAGCATGAGGACAATTGTCTTAGTGCTTCTCGTCTTAACGTCTAGCTTAGGAATGTATGTCTACTTACTACCCAACCAACCATCCCGAGCCATTCGACGCCATCTTGGGGAAAGATGATGAACGTATCGGTACCACAAAAACTAAGCAGCCATGTGTTGTTACGCCGTCTCCAAAAGTGACTCAAAATTTCCATGGATCATAGTCTATCCAAAAAACTAAACAAAGGCCAGATGTCACCCCAAAACATCTATAACGTTTTACGTTATCCCTGGAAATTGAAATTTTGAATTAGAAAACGTTCCTGAACTTTTGGTGTCTGAAAAAATGGTGTTTGTGTAATTGTTTGAATTCTATGTAACTGTTCATCGAAGAGGTGTGCATTGTACCTGTCCCAATGTATCAAGTGTCCTGGGATCGAGCTTGGTCCACCTGTAGGTCTCGTTCACACAGTAGAATTCGTCCGACATGGGGAAGGTGTTGACCAGGTCGTTGTCGCTCATGTCGGGAGGGAAGAAGTAGGAGAAGAAGCGCGCGAAGATGTTCTTGCACGGATCGGGGTAGGCCATGGTGCCGTACTCGGATAGCACGATCCGCTGGGCCTTCATGGCTTCCCGGTAGGCCTCGGTCTCCAGGAAACGGCTCTGGTACATCACCTAGCGATTTAAGAATAGAGTGCATCTCATAACAAATGGAATACGGCAACATGTTCACGGAGAGAAACGACTCAAAACTTGAGGAAATAACTCAAGATCGTCAGGAATGCCGATAGATGCCTAAAAAATGGGGAAGCCATTTAGCATATGCCTATCAAATTATTGAGTAGACCTCAAGAAGCACAAGTAAGCACACATCACAAACGATCACAATTCTAGGTAGCCGTCGTATTTATCCAAATTTTGCTACCCGCTCCCTACCCAAGGACCCGTTGCAAAGATGCTTAATACTGATAGAAAGCAGGCTAATTGTGGCTAATTACTATGACAGTAAAGCTTGGCTGCGTTTTCATCGGTCACCATAGACTGCTAGCCTGATTAAATCTCGCTTATAGAAGCCCGCCCAACATCCGCCGGCCCTACAGCCCTGGACAGCGGAGTTTGTGTTACACAGACTACATAGACTGCATGTTTAAAACAGTTTATTTCCCACCTTTCTATTTTACAACTCGTTTTATTATGACAAACGCCGGCGCCGCTGTCAGCACCGTTTCGCCATGAATTGTTTGCCTTCAAATATTTCATCAAAACACCGTAGTTGCTGTCCGTACCTTTATCGATCCGTAGGAAAAAATGTTACTTTGTGTTTCTTGTTTTAGAACCTACTGCTAAACCCACACGGTGCGGTATAACCCCATACGTAGACTTACTTGCATGCTTACTTACTTGCTAAACCACCCTTCATTAAGTCTTTCTTTCCCTCACCTTCCCGTCCTTGATGTTGAACTTGTGCACGATGGCGAGCCCGTCAAACCAGTACCGGTACGCCTCCTTCCCCACCTCGAACTTCCCCGGACCGGTACGCATCAGGGAGCCGCTTATCCACGACGGGATCTCCCCTGGGCACAGAGAGAGAAAGAAGAACTTTGATAGCCTGGTATCCAGCCGCATTATAGCTCCCGAGTCTCTTCTGTCCTCTCCGGAGCTCCGCAAATACGGAGCTATAATACGGCAGGATACCATGCTAATGCAATATGCAAATAAATATATTTCCATGTGTTTCAACAAGAGAGAAGAACATATCAGATGCAGCGATTAACAACAGTACATGATATTTTCTGTAGTAATGCATAACGTCTTCATACTTTTTCCATTTAGTCCAGCCAAGGAGGTTAAAAATCACCTTTTTTTAGCCTCCTTGGTCCAGTTTAGAATTTCGTCCATAAAATCAAGAAGGCATGGACTTTACGCGTCATGATTAAGGTTTATAATGAGTGTAATGCGCCAAATAATAATAACTCAAGCGAATGAATATGCATATGGTTTTGGAAATGACTACACGTTTCAGACAGCATTCACTGACTTTCGTATATCTAACTTTCATCGACGCATCAGTGTAGTGGCTCAATTTCCTGTGCTCTTTGTAAAAATATTAGAAGGGTTTGAAAAAATGCATATAAATGCACAAAAATAGTGTGTACATTTTGGAAGCTGGAGCTCAGCGAAATTGTCATGAAGGCATTGATTAGCTTTACGCCACCCGCTGAACAACAGCAACAACTGAGGCTGATTTGACACGGACCTTAAAATGTTCGAAAACGCAGCGATTACCGATATGATGCATCAACTCGGCCGAAATCTGAAGAAACAAATAAAAGAAAAAAGAAAAGACAATCCCTGCCTTCCGATTCAAATTTTTTTCAGAATGGTCGTAAGAAACATCACTTTTTCAGCGTGCAAAATACCCACTTGCACACTTGCACATTGCAATCACTTTTTGCTTGGTGCAACTTACTTCTAAACTCAGGTTGCACAGGGTGCAACTTAGATTCTGAGCCTCAGAACTCGATTTTGTTGTCAATTTACTTGGAAGACATAAATGGACCGAGGCAGCTCCGTTGTATATCAGCTAAACATGTATGTATTGTACCTTTTCTTCAGAAATTACTGAATTGTAGGTGGTGCAACTTGAAATTCAGTTGTGCGACCTAGTTTTTGCCCCAGGTTGCACACTGTGCAACCTGGCTCAAAAAAGTATTTTGTACACTGCTTTTTGCCGGGGCGCCGAAGGCGCCCGGCTTTGTGCCCGGTTTAATGGTTCGTCCTTGGATGGGTCTGCTATGGTCGCAAAATGTACCGTGCGTTTTTACGACAATTCTCAGCCCTTCTCAGCCCTTCAAATAAACGCAATGTACCGTGCGTTTTTACGACAATTCTCAGCCCTTCTTAGCCCTTCAAATAAACGTTGTAAGAATACTGTTTATCCATGACCTCTACTCGTACAGAAAACATTGCAGCGCTCATTAGCAAAGTCTAGGAAAGGAAAATGTTTCTTGATTTGCAGTAAAACACTGGTCATGTAACATTTGAGGAGTTGTCGTTAAATCGCACGGTTCATTTTGCGATAGCGTTGACGGGTCCGGGTATTTAGCGGAATAACCCGGAATAACCCGGAATAACCCGGAATAACCTTAATAAAGGATGAAAGCTACCGAAATACAGTGTGCTTTGATAAGTTAAGATCGCAGAATGCAATATTTTGGCATAAAATAATGTATATATGGCCATGGGAACAAGAAATATTACGGTTATTCCGGGTTATTCCGGGTCATTTCGGGTTATTCCGGTAAATACCCTCACGGGCGTTGACGGTGCGGAGGAGGTGAGATTTTTATCGTACAGAAATTGGTACAGTTTGTAAAGTTATCTTTCTGGAATTCGGATGTATTAAAATATAACATTACATTCTAAGGCGTAGTGTCATGTGAGTAAAATGAGCACGACATTTGACGAAAGATTTTGTGGAGGGTATACAGTCAAGTTTATTGTGCAACGATTGGAACAGTTTACGTGCGGGTGGGAGGGGGGCGTGCGTCTATATATGCAGCTGCAGGAGGTCCTGCAGGACATTTTCGATCGTAAGAGTAACGTACAATTTGAAAAGATAGTGATCATGAATTCGGACACATTGAAACATATTTCCAAGGAACGGTATATAGTTTTTTTAGTAAAACCAGTGTGTGGGGATTGACGAGAATTTAGATAGTTTAATGGTGCACTGTGCTTGAGCCGATGCGAGGCATTATGCAGGGCATTTTTGATTGTAAAAATATCGTACAAGTTGAAAAGATGGATCGGATTCTAATACATTAAAACATACATTTCCAAAGAATAGTAGAAAACAACGGATTGTAGCTAACTGTTAAACAATCAGCAAAGCAGTTGGCAAGATGTCACACCTGAACTTTTGTAGATTTTTGCTTTTTGTTGGTACTAGTAAGATGTTATGTGATCAAGACAATATTTTCTTTCTGTTTCAGTGACGCCTTAGACTGTTCTCTGCTATATATACAAGTGACACAGTAATATACAGAAACTTACAGCTAGCAAAAGTCTGTACTCAATAAGATTTTACACAGTACACATTTATACTTCTTCTGCTGAAATCTACGCATTACATTTTGCATCCAACCAAAGAGGTTTGAAAGAGAGTCCTTGATCCAACCAAATTAGACCTTGAGACCTATTAACAGATCATTGATCACTGTGCATTTTGCACATACCAGACTCAATCGTGCCACTGAGCACTGCATTTTGCACACACCAGACCAATTGTGCCACTGAGCACTGTGCATTTTGCACACACCAGACCTATCGTGCCATTGAGCACTGTGCATTTTGCACACACCAGACCTATCGTGCCATTGAGCACTGTGCATTTTGCACACACCAGACCAATCGTGCCATTGAGCACTGTGCATTTTGCACACACCAGACCAATCGTGCCATTGAGCACTGTGCATTTTGCACACACCAGACTCAATCGTGCCACTGAGCACTGTGCATTGTGCAAATAAAGTCAAGCAAAGAACACATATATTGTGAACAATGTGTGAATCTATTTTATCGGGAAAATACCACCAAGGTGACATCATTTTCAGTGGAGATAATAGAGGCAAACAATGCACTGCAAATGCTTTAATGGCAGTTGTTAACCACAGTACTTGCAGACAAGCAATTACCTGGACAAGTACAGACCTTGATGGTGTACTTTTTCAAGGAGATGCACTATACACCTACATAAAACCATCACTAAGATCTGGTGTGGAGTTCCTCTCCGTTGATGATATTCCAGACTATTTGCAACTTTACAACAATACTGTACGTGTATCAATAAAAGAGTCTTACACTGGAGACATATTTGCCACAGAAGCAGTCTATCCTTATTACACCTTAAAGAAAGCCCTAGAAGCAGCATTTGCTGAATCCAACACTTGTCTTTTCATAACAGCACATGGAATAACTGGTTCAACAGTAGCATTGTTGCACGCTGATAACAAGTATTTTGTTTATGACTCACATGCCAGAAGTCCCATAACAGCATTGCCAGATAGCCATGGCACTTCTACTTTAAGCATGCACAGTTCAAACAGCAATCTAGTTTCATTCTTGCAACAACTTAACTGGAACACAACATGCAATTTTGAGGTTGTCCCAGTACAAGCAGAAAATGTTTTCTTATCAGTTGAACCTACTGGTATACACATTATCAATCTGACTAGCAATGTTTCTTCTATGATTGAGTCAGAAAACTGCTTTCAAGTTCAACAACAACACACATACACCTTGGTTAAACCAGAGTTTGTATCTACGAAAGAGAACCTACAACAACCAAACACAGCATTTCCATTTGCACCACATTGTAACCAAAGTACTGGGAAAAACATTGTGCCATGCACCACAAGCAAACATCCAAGTGCTATGCCAGAGAACAGGAATGAAGGCCTCTTGAATCAATTAGTAATGTCACCAAATGCAGCATCAAATTTAAATGATAAAAAAGTGCAAGGTCTTGCAATCCAAAGCGCAATATGCAAGGACAAACAAGAAAAACAAACCTATCAACAGAAGACAGAGAGTCTTGCAGAACAAAGAACATCATACAAAGCAAAGAAAGCAAATGAGACCTGTGAGCAAAAAGCAGCACAGCAAAGAGCATCATATAAAGCAAAACGAGCAAATGAGACCCCTGAGGAAAAAGATGAAAGACTTGCAAAACGAAGAACATCATACAAAGCAAAACAAGCAAATGAGACCCGTGAGCAAAAAGATGAAAGACTTGCAAAACGAAGAGCTTCATACAAAGCAAAACAGGCAGATGAGACAACTGAGCAAAAAGCAGATAGACTTGCACAGGAAAGAGCAAAACGAGCAAATGAGACCCCTGAGCAAAAAGACGATAGACTTGCAAAACGAAGAGCATCATACAAAGCAAAACAAGCAAATGAGACCCCTGAGCAAAAAGCCGAAAGACTTGCAAAACAAAGGACATCACGCAAAGCTAGCAAAGCAAAAAGAGCTGAACAAGAATCTTCACAAGAAAAAACGCAACGACAGAGGAAAAACTGTGATAGAGTGAGAAAAACATTGGCTACAAAATATGTTAGAGAACATAGCATAGACTATACCAGTGAACAATACAAATCAGACTTTCCTGCATTTCATTGCTATATAAAACAGCAGCCAAAGTACTACTGTAGCATATGTAGACAATTGTTATTTCATGACCAAGTGCGAAACTGCAACAATGCTGTCATAGACAAAATAGTCAATGATATTTCTGGTCAACATCATCTCTGTTCAAAGTGTTTGATTTGTCTTGAAAAAGACAAACCCATACCCAATGCTTGGACTAACAATATGGATCCAGGTGACATTCCATCATGCCTGAAACAACTCAGTAGAATGGAAACAAGACTTGTCAGTTTGAAATACACCTTCATCAAGTTAATTGTATTACCAGGTGGACAATTTGGTGAACAAGGTCAAGCCATAAGTTTCCCTACCAACATTGAAACTACTTGCCAACTGTTACCACATAGCCAAGATACAGCTGGGCTAGTAATAGTACACCCTTGTCAGACAAATGAAAGTAAAACACAAAGAACAGACCCACAACACATTGTACGATTTTCCAAAATGCATGAAGCTCTTACATGGCTGGTAACGCATAATCATCTATATTCACATGTGAACATAGCTACCTTTGAAAACTGGGTAAAAAAGTCAAGTGAATTCAATCCAATGATCACAGACGCCAATGAACCAGACTTCTCAAGTGCACCTTCTACTGTCCAAGAACTCTCAGCTTTTCCCTGTAACTACATTAATCCAAATGTCCAGTTACAATCTCTGTTGCAGAATGTAACAGACAATGTCCCAGTGATATCACTACCACGTGAAACATCACCACCACAAAGCATATTTAAAGAGACTGATCTTGAGGAACACTGTTTTCCACAGTTATACCCATATGGTAAAAATGGCTTCAAACAGACGCGTGATGTACAACTAACAGACTTACAGTACTTCCAATCACGTTTGCTCAATATCAATGATTGCTGGAGAAAAAACATCCCATGGCTCTTCTTTGCCTTGAACTCGTATGAAATCAAGAAATTGTACAGTCAGATATCCATTGTATGTAGAATGCAAAAGCAGAGTAATGTTAGATCACAATCCATAGCACAGCCACTAACAGCAGGCGATCTGCATCATGAAATTGATCAACATGTTGAAAGCACATCATACACTTTTATGAAGAATATACGTGGAACAGCAGCTTACTTCAAGGACCAACTGCTAAACTTGCTAGCAAAAATAAACACTATTGGACCACCAACATGGTTTGTCACTGTGTCTGCTAATGATTTAAACTGGCCAGAATTGTTCATGACCCTGAATCCTGACCTGACCTATGAAGAAGCTAAAGCATTACCACAACAAGACAAATGGAACCTAATGAGATCAGACCCTGTCATGTGTGCGATACACTTTAATAGACGCACTGATGCACTTCTACGCTTCATACTGAAGAGTCCACAACATCCCATTGGTAGAATCAAAGATCACTGGATTCGTGTGGAATTCCAATTAAGAGGTTCTCCACATTTGCACTGTATGTTCTGGGTTGAAGATGCCCCTGACCTTGATACCATACAAGGAAGACAAAATGCTCCTGCATTCATTGACAAATATCTTTCCACACAACTGCCAGATGACAAGAACTCCCTCTTGTATGAACTGGTGTCCAAATACCAGACTCATCATCACACCAACACATGTAAAAAGAGACGAGTGAACTGCAGATTTTACTTCCCTCGAGAAGTTTCAGATACAACAAGGCTCAGACTAGATGTTGATCCAAACAGAAGTGCACAATTTTATGTCACAAAACGAACACAACAAGACATCTGGATAAATGCGTACAACCCAACATTGCTCATGCACATGCAATCCAACATGGACATACAAATGGTTGGCTCCAAGTATGGTGCTGCTTACTATGCATGCATGTACATTTCAAAAGCTGAGCCCGAAAATCTTCAGACGGCCATTTCTGCTGGTCTGTCTGACCTCCCACGTGACAGTACACAAAGAACACGATTAGCCAAAATTGGCAATACAGTGCTTAGTCATCGTTTGCTCAGCGCACAAGAAGTTGGATACAAACTTGCAAACCTACCACTGATAAGATCCTCAAGACTAACTGTCTCAATCAACACAAAGCCACCCAAGAGTAGAACGCGCCTGCTGAAACCTAGAGAAGAACTTGCAAAACTTGATGATACATCAACAGACATTTTTGTTCAGGGCACTGCCCAATACTATGCAATGAGACCTCATGGTGACCCCTGGGATAAAATGTCATTATACACATTTGCTGCATCATACTTTGTGAGCTCAACAGAACCATCAAGTGCCTGTGAATGTTTCAAGTTGCAACAGTGTGACAAATGGATAAAAAAACGACGCAAATATGCATGTGTCAGAGGTACAAGACTGAGTTCTGCAAATGGAGATGACTATTTCTATGGTCTGTTATATCTATTCTGCCCTTGGAGGAATGAAAATGACATACTTAGTGACTACACTTCTGCCCAAGATGCTTTCATTGCAAAAAAGAATCTGTTTGACTACAGCCTTGCACAACACATGCACTTCACATCAGAAATAGAGCAAGCTATAATGCAAGTACGCCTGCTGTCAAATGATCTTTCATCAATTGCTGATACTCTTGCACCCAATGTGACTCATCAACAGCTACAAATCAACGACGAATTTGACACTGAAGGGCTTTATCTTGATCCACAATGGACAGCACGAAATGCACATCAAGCAGCAGGTACCAGTCAAACTACCACCAACAATGTTGACAGCACAATTGAAAATCTTACTATGCTACATGATGAATCACTGACATGGAATGCTTTGACCCGCAACACAATGACTGATGATGAATTCTACCAAGCACTAAGGAACATGTCACATGACCAACAGCACGTGTTTAACACAATCAAGGCACATTTTGTTGAATTGCAAAGACAAGCACCTAATGAAAGCAATTTCAAACCACAACCTTTGCGACTTTTCGTAACAGGAGGAGCAGGCTGTGGCAAAAGTTTTCTTATCAAAGTAATCAATGAATACTTGATCAGAATTTCAAACCACCCAACAACTCCTGTCGTACTTACCGCGCCGACAGGCGTCGCTTCTTACAACATAGGTGGCTCCACGGTACATTCAGCTCTATCACTACCTGTTGATCATACCCGACGAGGAAAAACTGACTACCTACCACTCAGTGCTGAAAAACTGTCGCAGCTTCGACGCAAATTCAACAATGTTCATACAATTATCATCGATGAAATCAGTATGATAAGCAATGATAGACTAAAACATATTCACCTCCGCCTATCAGAGATCAAAGACACTACCAGTGACCAACATAGCTACTTTGGAAACCTGAATATCATTGCCTTTGGTGATTTCTACCAGTTGAAACCTGTGTTTGGAAAATTTATATTTGAGGATTTACAAAATCAGGAAGAATGTCTTACTCATTTGTGGAGATCATTCTTTAAGCCCCTATTTCTGACAGTGAATCACAGACAAAATGGTGACAAAGAGTACACAGAGCTTTTGAACAGAGTACGTATTGGACTTCCAACAAATCCAGATATTGCACTCCTTTCAACTCGTCTCAAGACAAAGTCAGAAATTCAACATTCTGTATTTTCATCAGCTCTACATATCTTTCCAACAAGAAAGCAAGCTGCACAGTACAATAAAGAGCAACTTGAAAGACTGCACTGTCAAACAAATACCCATGTACATGTACTTAAAGCAAATGATGAAATGATTGATGGTCCTGTAAATGCAAAAGACATTCCTACAAATGAACTCATATCAACAGATTCAAGTGAAACAGCTGGTCTTGAAAAGGACATTCATCTTGCTAAAGGATGCCGTGTTATGTTGTTGAGAAATATTCTAAGTGAAGATGGTCTTGTAAATGGTGCACAAGGCACTGTCGAAGACTTTGAGTTTCAAAACTCTGAAACTAATGAACAATCAAACCTTAATGAACAAACCGTTACTGGAGTTTATGTTAAGTTTGATAACCCCAATGTCGGCCGCACAATACAACAGCCTTGCAAGAACAACGCTATTCTTATTGCACCAATCACAGCAAGATTTTTTGCACGCTATAGCACAGTTTTCAATCGAACCCAATTTCCACTTCAACTTTCATATGCCTCAACAGTACACAAGGTACAGGGCCTTTCTTTATCAAAAGCAGTACTTGACATTGGAAAAACAGTGTTCAGCCCTGGGCAAATCTATGTTGCACTCAGCAGAATTACCTCACTTGATGGCTTAGCATTACTAGACTTCAAACCAAGCAAGATTTCAGTATTTGCATCCGTGATAAAAGAAATGGACAGACTAACTAAAACTATTGTAGAAGAGTCAAAGCCTGAACACTCAGAAGGCACATAATCATATTACAGTATACACTATCTACATGTACCTGACCCTACAAACTGGAACACATGTCATAGTAACAGATAAAATATGACATACATATACTTTTATGATAGGCATGACAACTTACAATTCTCTGAGTGCTGTCATTTCCCCAATGCTACGAATCATGCACGGCAACTTATAAGTTACATCACAAACTTGCTAAATGTAACAACCCCTACATATACAGAAATGACAATATATTTTCATGTATCAACAATAGGAACAGCTAACATGTACAGTCAAACCTCTATATGCAACCACCCCTCGCAAGCAACCAACTCTCGTATGCAACCACATTGAAACAGTCCCGTCCGTTTTTACATAGTTATGACCCCCTCCCTAGCAAGCAACCCTAAACTCCAACCAGCAACCACCTTTTTTCAGTCCGAAAGGGGCATTCAACCTCTATTATGCAACCAAAACTGAAAAATTATAAAAGAAATGAGCCTGTTTCTCTTTTCTTGGCATTATGGTTCACAACATGTTGCCCCCCCCCCAAAATACCTGAACTCCAACCATGCATGCAGTACCTGTAGACCTAACAGCAGCACCTGAACTCCAACCGTGCATACAGTACCTGCACACCTGACAGCAGCACCTGAACTCCAAACGTGCATGCAGTACCTGTGCAGCTGACATCAGCACCTGAACTCCAACCGTGCATGCAGTACCTGCACACCTGACAGCAGCACCTGAACTCCAAACGTGCATGCAGTACCTGTGCAGCTGACATCAGCACCTGAACTCCAACCGTGCATGCAGTACCTGCGCAACTGACAGCAGCACCTGAACTTCATACCTGCATACAGTAGCTGTGCAGCTGACATCAGCACCTGAACTCCAACCGTGCATGCAGTACCTGCGCAACTGACAGCAGCACCTGAACTTCATACCTGCATACAGTAGCTGTGCACCTGACATCAGCACCTGAACTCCAACCGTGCATGCAGTACCTGCGCAACTGACAGCAGCACCTGAACTTCATACCTGCATACAGTAGCTGTGCAGCTGACATCAGCACCTGAACTCCAACCGTGCATGCAGTACCTGCGCAACTGACAGCAGCACCTGAACTTCATACCTGCATACAGTACCTGTGCAGCTGACATCAGCACCTGAACTCCAACCGTGCATGCAGTTCCTGCGCAACTGACATCAGCACCTGAACTTCATACCTGCATACAGTAGCTGTGCACCTGACATCAGCACCTGAACTCCAACCGTGCATGCAGTACCTGTGCAGCTGACATCAGCACCTGAACTCCAAACGTGCATGCAGTACCTGCGCAACTGACAGCAGCACCTGAACTTCATACCTGCATACAGTAGCTGTGCACCTGACATCAGCACCTGAACTCCAACCGTGCATGCAGTACCTGCGCAACTGACAGCAGCACCTGAACTTCATACCTGCATACAGTAGCTGTGCACCTGACATCAGCACCTGAACTCCACCCGTGCATGCAGTACCTGCGCAACTGACAGCAGCACCTGAACTTCATACCTGCATACAGTTCCTGCACACCTGACATCAGCACCTGAACTTCTTAACTGCATGCACTAGCTGTGCACCTGACATCACTACCTGAACTCCAACTGTCCATGCAGCACCTGCACAACCGACAACAGCACTTAAACTCCAACCGTGCTTTCAATGTGATTTCCACCGTTCAAATATTGCAACATGAATCCTGCTTCAATGGAATCCACATTGCCTGTAGTTTCACCATTGCCGCGTCAATCACGCAAAAAATTACTCCAAAAAGGTACTTTCATATAAATCACTGTATCTGTAGAGATCATACTGCACCTTCAATGGTATATGTACATATTCCTCAATGATAGCTCTACAATTAAAGTTCTGATATACAATTAACAACACTCCTTGCATCTTGTCTTCATCTTCTTTCTTGACTACATATATTTCCTAACCATAGTAACATTCTTGTCTATTAAGTCTCATTGGAATTAAAACACACTTACATCCCCATTTACTCAATTACATCCCCATTTACCTAATTGCCATCAACTTAAGTCAAACATCTTCAAATTGTAATACAAGCACATGATTTTGATATGGTAGAATGCTGCTGTGGTGAACAGAAAGGGACATAAGTTTGGTCCTCCTAGCATCTTGCATTCAAACTATACGTGCATTTTTTTGCCAGTGCCAAAGTAGAAGCTGAACAACTTCAGATTTTTAAAATGCCTAAAAGTGTCTATATACCATTGATATATACACGCAAAAAACGCCCCTGCAGTTCCAACACAAGCTTCTAACAGAAACAAACTTACGACACTTCTTTCTTACTCAAACAGCAGTCTACCACACAAAAATCATGACTGTACCATGCTTACAAGAGGAGATAACACAGTATTTATTGGCAAACACCGTAGTTCAGGCACAAAGTAATGCAATACAATACAAAAGCTGCAGACATTCTTCTGTTTATAAGAGGGAGGTGAAAAATGTGTTGAATGGTAGAGGAATGCGTCAAGTTTGCGACCGAATAATTTGAATTATGGTGTTTGTTCGCCTCGCATCAACTAGCACCTGGATTCTGTTACCGCCTAATACTTCGCCTCACCTGCAGTTCACATGACCCCCGCATAGCGCTACTAGAAAGGGTTTTAGAAGGAAACAAATCAGCAAATTTATGCTGATTTTCACATATTTGTAGATTGTACCCTGCACTGAAACATACTTAATTTTTGTAGCTTGCTTCTGCACCCTACTATAAATTTTGAAGCCTCAAACGTTCTCACTTCAACCTCCTGAACTATAGACATCCCCATTTGGCAAAAACTGTGTTCTCCTACCACAAAGCCCACTAGGTCTCCTGCAGTACCAAAAAGTGCCCCTAGGGGCCCGACAAAAACCAAATCATGTAGCCCACATACATCATCAAATGTCAGATGAATATTTGTACCAAGTTGTATCACAATTTGAAAAATTCCTCCAATATTTGATGTTATCTGCTCCACTACTAGAAGACCAGCAACGTCTTAAGATGATGGCACCCTGGCTACTGAACCCCACAGAAATTCACAACAGTGCCAGCCCAAATAAAATGCCATAAAAAGCTTGCATGAGCCACCGTGTTCTAAAACCCAGTATTTACTACGACAAAGTCACTATACCACCTTGGTATTCCTGTCATTTACCAGCATTTTTTCCCAGTTGAACTCTTGCCTTTCGCCATCTACATTAATTTGGACATGTTCAAAACATAAATTCAAACAACTGAATCACTATAGTAGCATAACTAAAAACTGAAAAACGGTTCACTACCTAATTTTTACTCCAACAAATGATTTCAAAACAACACATTGAAAACTTTCTTATAACCAACTTTAATTCTGTAGCCAAACAACATATAACCAACATGATGTCACAATGACAAACTGGTCCATCTTCAACCATTGATATATATATATATCATAACTAACAAAAGTATACCAAAAGTGTTTTCACTCCTTGTACATCCTACAACTTTCATGATTTCAAACACTTAGGTAAACATTATGAACACTAAAAGACACTTACAATAACAAAAGCCTTATCATCAAAACCATGTAACACACTTAGCAATATCTGCAACAGTGACTCTGGCTTAACTAAATTCCTCAAAACCACGTAACTAACATAAGATAACTTAACCAAAGGCCTCAAGGCCTCATAACAAAAATATAACAAAAGTCTCCTCACTCTTTGTACATCCTACAACTTTCATGATTTCAAACACGTAGGGTTGTACATTATAACGCTAAAGAGACTTAACAATAAGGAAAGCCTTATCCTGGAAACCCTGAACCACACTCAACTATGTCTGCCACTCCAGCAGTAAAGGCGTCAACATACAAATCTTGCGCACCTATGAACTTGAGTGAAAAAGAGTCCTGCAGAGCTTAACAACATGCTCAAGACGATGACAACTTTCAGCTGAAAAACCATCTAAAACATACAAGAAAAAATCAATATTGTTATCATAACATGCAACAACTAAATCGAGGTCGGGAAGTGATATGTGTGATTTTTATAGGAACTGAAATTTGTGTTTACAGGTGATTACATGTAATTCCTCCTAAGTGGTTCAGAGGTACACAGTTTGGGCCGTTATGATCGTTTTTTTTGTGTGATCGCTTTTTGATCAGAATAGGAATGCATCATTTGCATCAATTTTTGCTTTGTTTTGATATAGACTTTTTCTTTTTGACAAAATGTTGTCGGATAACAATAAGGAAAGCCTTATCCTGGAAACCCTGAACCACACTCAACTATGTCTGCCACTCCAGCAGTAAAGGCGTCAACATACAAATCTTGCGCACCTATGAACTTGAGTGAAAAAGAGTCCTGCAGAGCTTAACAACATGCTCAAGACGATGACAACTTTCAGCTGAAAAACCAACTAAAACATACAAGAAAAAAAATCAATATTGCTATCATAACATGCACCAACTAATCACAAAGAAAACAATATTGCTCTATGCATCATACATCAATAGCATCATACCTCAACATTGTCACTCTTCATTGGCAATCAATCTACAACAATGATTGTAAATATAATACTGAAAAAACATGACAAATGTACTGGTTTACCATGATCATCCAGAACAACTTTCCCAACCATTTCTTCCTTGCATTGATCTTGCAACTGCTTCATATTGCAATAAAGGCAACACAAAATCTTTATCTCTGATGGATCAATTTAAAAAAACTAAAAGATACAAAAAAAATCAATATTGGTATCATAACATGCACCAACTAATCACACAAAACAAAAAGTATTGCTCTATGCATCATACATCAATAGCATCATACCTCAACATTGTCACTCTTCAATGGCAATCAACCTACAACTATAATTGTAAATATAATACTGAAAAAACATGACAAATGTACTGGTTTACCATGATCATCCACAACAACTTTCACAACCATTTCTTCCTTGCATTGATCTTGCAACTGGTTCATATGGCAATAAAGGCAACACAAAATCTTTATCTCTGATGAATCAATTTAAAAAAATACAACATACAAGAAAAAAAAAAACAATACTGGTATCATAACATGCACCAACTAATCACCAACAAAACAAAAAGTATTGCTCTATGCACCATACATCAATAGCATCATACCTCAACATTGTCACTCTTCATTGGCAATCAACCTACAACTATAATTGTAAATATAATACTGAAAAAACATGACAAATGTACTGGTTTACCATGATCATCCACAACAACTTCCACAACCATTTCTTCCTTGCATTGATCTTGCAACTGCTTCATATGGCAAAAAAGGCAACACAAAATCTTTACCTCTGATGGATCAATTTAAAAAACTAAAACATACAATAAAAACACCAATATTGGTATCATAACATGCATCAACTAATCCCCAACAGAATTCACAGTATTGCTGAATGCATCATACATCAATTCCACTTCCTCTTGTTCCAACAACTTCTCCTCAACATCGTCACTCTTCATTGCCAATGAATCTTCACCAATAATTGTAGATACGATACTGGAAAAACATGTTAAATGTACATGTTTACCATGATCATCAACAACAACTTTCACAATCATTTCTTCCTTGGATCGCTCTCGCAACTGCTTCATGTTGCAGTGAGGGCAACACAGAAACTTTGTTTCTGTCGGATCGATCTTCCTTTTACATGAGTTACATTTGTAAAACCTGCTAAGTACTTGACTTGCAATGATTGTACCGGTTGCTCTGACCTGGTCTATCTGTTGAATCCCATCTGGGGCATATATAGGACCTACTTCGTTCACCACTGACTCAGGAAACGTGCTCAGAAATCGTCTTCTGGCAAACAACTTAACTTTAGCGTCCACACCATAGCTACGCCCTAACTCTAACACATGTGGCTGCCAAACACACAAGCGAACAGCTCCACTTGTGTCACCTACGATAACATCTGTCTTCTCTCGCTCATCACCTGAGTTAACTGTAACTTTCTCTGTTTTATCAATGGAAAGCACCTTCACATTGACTCTTACAACATCATTCACAGAGAGGTAGCTAATGTCCTTAACACTTACAGACCTAATACTAGGTCGTTTTGCTGGAAATCCCACATCTGCTGTCGACTCCACGGAACTCTTCTCATTAACCACAAAGTCGCTTGATCTCATCGAACAACTGCTCACTTTACTGATTTTGCATGGGCTGCTGCTCTGTTCTTTCTCACAAAAGAAACTCCTCTTCTGAGGACTAAAACAGATTCCTTTCCTAGACTCGTCTTCTGAAGTTTGAAAATCAAACCGGAAAAACTTTGACTTTGCCCCGTCTTTCATTGGCGACACGTTGTGCACATATCCCGACATCTCCGATGGTGTCTCCATCCTAAAATATGAACAAAAAAATCTCATTAATATATCGCTGCATAACTATTCAAAATAGCTCTTAGATCATACCCACTACAACCTCAAATATTTGACATTCTCACTGCTCAAAATACCCCACACCTCCCACTATACTATGTAAAAGTAATACAAAAATAACAAGTCACACTACCGCTTTTACCATAGCAACAATTTGATTAAAAAACTTTACCTACATCGTTTCAAACTAATAAAACTACTTAACACACCCACACCACCTAAAAGTGTGCACATACCTTAGCACAAGACACTGCTAACAAAACGACCAAGAATCTAGCGTCCCGTCGTCCCTCAGTCAACCTGACAGTCCAACTCACACCTAAAAAATAAACATATAAGTTACATATTGAAACATTAAACAAAACAATAAATTAAATACCCGCAAAAAATTCGTGCCAAACGATAAATTACTTTCATAAACATGCCTATAATATAGATATATATCTGCAAATTACCCATGCAAAACATGCCATAACAGTATATATAACAGCGTCACAATGCTATTAATATATTGATCTTAAATTATGCATACCAGTACCACTGAACTCTTTGTTCTTTACAACTAATTAGGAGAATTTACATCTTGACCTCTGCATTCCCATTACACCTACATCCTGCACAACATTGTGCAAAACCTCTGCCGTCATCACGCCCAACAAAACATCGACCAAACACGTGTTACACAAAAAAAAATTCTAAGAAAAATACACCACAACAAACCTTACCTCACAAAATCACCAAACTAGAAACATTTCGCTTAACAAACTCTACTCCATAAATTGTTATTTCTTTCTATCAAATCACCAAATCGGACACAAACCTGTACACAATGGATCCGCACCCCACGCAAACCAGTCAAGGACGCAACTCCGGCCTCACCGGACCCACCATAACATGTTTATATGCTGCCGTATGCAAATTAAGATTCAGACATCCCTATTACGGACGTGGTAGAAAGCAACACGCCAATTTGATCGTTGATTGGCGGAGAATCGCAGACTGGTTTCTGATTGGTTATACAAGTTGTCTAGTAGGATCCCCCAGACACGTATAAATATCTTCAGCACGATAATTTTCATATCCAAACGATTCAGAAGCTTGAGAAGTATTGACCGTCCATAATCTGTTCATTACATATTCGTACCATGTCTGCCTGTGAAATTTCTGTCACGAAGAAAGAACGACAATGCACATCCGGGACCTCTTCCCGCCTTTGGCTGTGGTCTCGCACCGGAGTTTCTTTTACGATTTTTGCCTTGCCGCCAGGCAAGGCTTTACGCCAGCTTTTTTCCATGGATCAATGGACGGACCTTTTAACCCAGCCCTTCCAAAGCCCCTTCCAAAGGCCCTTCCAAATCTCCTTTCTCATGGACAAGTTTGACGGCTTAGACAGACAATGGTACATCCTCGTTGAATTTTAAACCGTCCATTTTACGTATTTGTTTCTGTTTGCGGTCGGTTCTAAAAGCATTTTTTAATATTTGGTTACATTGAATGAATGAAGCGTTTGTATGGTAAAATTCCAAATTCATTTTGAGTGGCATAAAATCAAGTGCATTATCTCGCAAAAAAAAATGCATTAGCTATTCATAAAGACGAAATTATTCCCGAATCAGGCTAATAAATTGTATGTGAATATATAAGTAGCCATGACGTCCTCAAAACGTTGGAGAGACCTTCTGAGACCGCAGCAAAACGCTAACGTGAGTTTAGGAGAGCGCCAGCTCAAAACATCACACGAGAAGTCGCAATAGATAATATTTAGGATCATTTTGTTATATTTCAAATATCAACCCTAGTCCTGCGGCAAGCAATAACTTTTTGCTTGCAATGCATATTCTATATGCGCCGCATTTAAGAACGCATGCCTAAGAAACTCCAGTGTGAGTCGAATCTTACATCAGGTTTGTGTTTTGTTGCCAATCAGAGCTTGTAACATGCCTTTCCCGACATTATTTTGCTGGGCTCTCGTCTCATTACAAACTTTTCACACAAATAACAGTTGATTAGACATTTTTCGGAAGATTAGACATTAGAATCTTTGAATCTTGGAATGAACGGACGTTATTCTAGTTATACCCTACATTTGGGTACCTCTTAATACAACCCCCGCATGGTGAGAGTTGGGCATGGCTTAGTGGTTAGTGCGTTGTCCCGCGAAAGTTTCAACCCCGGTTCGAATCCACGGACGGAAAGTTGTTTTTTTTCAATTGTCCTTTTACCTTTTTTATATTTCAGCCATACCATATATGGTATGGTGAAATATATTGTATTCGTAATGTTTCTTTCTTTCTTTCTTTCTTTCTTTCTCCTGTCAAATCTTCAAAGCGATTCATCTCCGTCGTTCCGTGACCGAATGACCTGAAATTTGGCACAAGGGTAGAGTGGGTCAATACCGAGGTGCTGTTTTCTCATTTTTTTCATATCTGCCTCTAAAATGATTTTATTGAAGTTTAAAGGTCATGTTTTGACCAAAACGGTATATTGTGGCCCCCTGTTCCCTTGAATTACAATGGAATGACCTTAAATTTGGTGTAGATAGGCATTAGATAGTTGGTAAAATGATCCAAGTAAAATTTTGGGCATAAACTACTTTAAAATGCTTAATTTCAGCGCTTTTCTGAGGGGAAATTGGTTTTCTTTCGGCTTCCTGCCGTGAACTCCAGTGACCCCAGAGCCCACACGTGCCAGGTGCCAGCGGTCTGGGGGGAGCGAGAGATAATTACTTTATGGACGCCAGCCAATCAGCGACGAGAAAGGCGAATGCTAGTTAATATTCATAAGCGGGGCCTTGCAATCCCGTATATACACAAACAGATGCATATTACAGCCTTACAGTGGCCATATGGTCCCCTTTGCCGGGTTTGAAATTGTAGTTTGCGAGGATTTGGAGTTCAGACAGGGTCATTTGAGCGGTAGCGGACGGTACGCGTGCATTGAACGTTAGTGTCGATGAATTTACCAACATTCCGCATGGCACTATCAATCATTTTCGGCAGATTTGGACAGGGAAAATTGGACGGCTTGCGTTTAGTTTTGATACGTAAGTTTGACAGTGGCGAGAATGCATGTATTTTTCCCCGAACAAATGTAGGTACTTCTAGTGTTGTTGTTGTTCTTTTTTGACGTAAACTTTGTACATTCAAATTGTAAGTAACTTTAAACTGCCAGAGTTTGAGCCCAATAAAACACTCTCAATACCAGAGTATCACCACTGACCTCCGAAAAGAAACCCCCGAACAAAGTAGAAACACCTATCCTCCAGGTCTCGCACGCTACGAGCAGGAAACACTCAGACAAGATTACGTCCGATGGCTGATTGCATACAAAGTAAAACAATTTAACAGTGGTATGCAGGGGCATATACTTAACAAAGAATTCGAAGGAAAATGAAATATATAGATAAAGCCAAATCAAGTTAACTTGTTCGTCCTGGGATTTTTCAGAAAAGAAATGAAGCGACAGGGTGGTAAAATTCTTGTAAAATTTCGAGACGTCTCCGTTTATGTAATGGCTCATACAAAACAAGAAGAAGATTGAAGTTTTTAGCTTGAAAAAAACAACAACACTCCTACTACACAGTACCTGCACCTGACAATTATTAAAACGTATGCCCTACTTGGTTAAAAAAAAGTTCACTGCAATAATAAATGCACCCACATCACAAGGAGATTATGACGGTACTTAGACCTAGTTATCGAAGTGGAAATTGTTGAATGGCGTCATGTAATTTCATGACGAAAATCTTCTGAATGGAAGATGCGTTTTTTTTTTCACTCTCGGAAAAATAGGAGCTGCCGCAATTCTAAAAACCAATCAGTTATGCATAGGCGCTCCTGTGGAAGATTATATTCTTCCATATGGGCCCGGGGCATATTGGGCAAGCTCTGTTTTGACATGGAATCAATTCACAATATTAGTTCTCTTTTGGGGATAAATTACATTAAATATTGCATTTTTGCGCAGGGGTGACTTGGAACAGTCCAATGTTGCGTGGGAATGGGTATGGCTGAAATATGCTGTATTTGCACCCAAGCAAATGTCGGCCTTTCTAGTTATAACATCCATTTGATGTAAGAATATTTTCGTCTTGCGACCAGAACCGTCAAAACCCACATTTGGGACTTTTTGGTCTGCATTTACAAGAGTGCATGTTTAGGTGACAGTTACGTTTATTTTTTTTTCAGCCGACCTACTTTTTCCTGACGATATTCCTACCACGCGGCAAGGCACAGCTTTTTTTAAAAGATTTCTTGTTATATCCGGCACACAGCGCACACAAGGGATACAATTCCGCCCACAAAAGTACGCCGGAAAATCCAATTATACCAGTGAACAAAGGTTTCCAGCCAACTTCCCATAGATTTTAGATATAAACTTCTAGTTTAATAATGATGCACATTTTACTGGAACACAACATGAAATTTTGAGGTAGTCCTTCCAAATGCGCCCCGGCCAGCTTTTTTTAAAAGCTTTCTTGTTTCAAGACTAACCTCCTTTTAGTCCCGATGCCGGGTTATTTATGGCTATGTCGCACGCGCGCGCCGCCACTGTGCATGTCACGTGATGGCCCATATCCATAAATTCACTCTTACCCCGTAAGGACATGCAGAGGGGCCCTCTAGGGAGGATTGGTTACTCTCTCTCGGTTAGAAATTTGAATATGTAATTATTCGTTAAAAAGCATATTGTGATGATTGCGGTGCATTTCTGAGATGAAAAACAACATTAGGCCGTGGGAAGTCGGGTCTTACTAAAGTAACAGTGAATAGACTGACTACTATAGTCGTATTCCAATGAGGTTCTGGTCACTTCTTTGTGTATTCTAAATAAGTACAAAAAATCGATCAATGAGAAGAAAATATACATATGTTACATTACAATCATCATGATTTTTTTTACGTCTAATCCAATAATTTTCGCATGCCAAGTTGAATTCGTCTATGATCCTATATTGTACCATTTTCATGTCTATCTACGCCGGAAAACAAAGAAAATAGTCAGAGGGACATAATTTTTAAGACCTTCTGTTCACGATAACCTTTCCTTATATAAAGGTTTCCCCCAAAGGCTATGGAGCGCCAACGGTGTCAAAAGAAGAAAAATCGTCGCGAGGAAAGAAAACGCGGAGAGAGATAAAAGAAACCGCGCGAGAGGAAATAAACTACACCCGTCAGAGGGAAAACAAAAGAGAGCGCGAGAGGAAAAACGGACATTTGGTGATGGATGGGAGTATGTAAATGCTTAAGCAACGTTACTGATGACCATGGATATCATAGATTACCTTTGAAAACATTATGTTATACCAATCTATGTGCATTTATGTGCATGTACGTTTATGTGCGCTGTGTATGTATGTGTGTGCGTATGTGTGTGCACGTGTGTGTGTCACAGTGTGCGTGTGTACAATGCATTTCGTGACTAGTGATTATGACCGGCCGTGCATGCTGAGTGCTTGTGTACACTGTGTTCATATGAATGCATAAGTAAAATTGTTGAACAGAATCGCTACCCCCGCATTGCACATGTACATATACCAGTCTAAGTATACTATGTAGATATCACTTCATTCAATAGAATCATATTAATATCTTTTGACAGAAAGTTATTACCGAGAGTCTTGTCATATTTGCATATGAGGTACTTGCTCTTGCTTTCTTTCCGACACATGCACACACGCACACACACACACACACGCATACACACACACACACACACACACACACACACACACTAACAAACACACACACACACACACACACTAACAAACAAACAAACTCGCATACACTCAACAACAATGATGGTGGCATGCTCTCACATAAGGTAATCTTGTCACGATTTTCTCTCCCGTAAAGCATCCATTCTCCCAAACACCGTTACACGATATTTTCACTCCCACAAAGTATTTTCTCTCGCGCTAGATATTTTCTGTAGGGGAGAAAATATCTTGCGCGAGATAAAATACTTTGCGGGATGGAAAATATCTTACGTGAGATATAATACTTTGCGGGAAAGTAATATCTTGCGCGAAGGAAAATATCTTTCGCGAGAGAAAATATTTTGCGGAAGAGAATAGAGATCCATGAGTAAGTGAATGGGGAGGAACCAGACCTGGTCCCAGCCAACAGGACAAGGATTGTAACCAGCTTTGCAAATGTTGATACAGTTGTAACATTTCTGAGATTTTATTGGCAAGATAAAAACTGAAAATGTACATGTTGTATATCATTTCAGCCGGCATCATTTTTTGTACATACAGAAATGCAATAAGATTGTGAGGCATGTGTACATGTAAGGTTTGAAGTATTTATTAAAGCTGTCAAGAAGATTCAAGGTGTATGTGACTTATTGTTGCATCTTTGCTTTTACTGCATACATCTGTAGATGGTAGGGTTGTGAGAGTGTATATGGCAGCAATCATTTTCCACTTTATCCCAATTCTTCTTTCTTGAATAAAAGAAGACTTTTGGGGCTAAGATTACCCATGTAAATTTCCCCAATAATGTGACACTGTCAGTATCATCTTTTGAAAAGAGTCTGCAATATGATCAAAAGCAGAATAGTTTCTTACCCGTCCCTCCTCAAGAAAAATTGTGACTATGACACTACCAGTAGGACCCTTTTTTATCTCCATGAAAATAGAAGTGTAGTTTTTGGTATGTCTGTGTGTCAGCGTTTCCGGATATTTTTTTAAATGTAACTTTATCAATATGAAAAGAATCAGGTCATTCATGGCTTCTTTACCATATTTTGACAACTCTGCCCATCTTGTTTGAATCAACACCCACAGAAATTTAATGGAAAGAAGACCTTTGATCCCATTACTGTACATATACTGGGTAATGTGCAGGTCAAAACAAAATGGTAGTTTACAGATACATGTGTGTCAAGCTAGCACAAGAACAAATTCGACTGCCCCTGTGATGGTGAAGATGTATAAACAGATATGTCTTATAATCAAAAGTTTATCTTAGGTTATTAGAGATATGAATTCCTCAAAACTTCTTAGGTGTATGGATTTATGGGAAGCACATATTGCATCAGTCCACAAAGTATAACCATCTATTGTACAAACTACATGCTATAAGATTGTGTTCATCTTCTATTTTATCTTGATTACAGTATCTTCCAGTTTCAATTTATAATTTGTGGCAGCCAATCCCCTGTCTCGTTTATTTGTTTGGACAGTCCTGTGCTGTGTATTGTCAATATCCTTATCCTGTTCTTGACTTGAACAGTCTATAAGACCTTAGTTTGTTTTAAGCGGATCCAGGTTATGTTATAATCATCAATTTCTTTCAATAGATTTATCAATAATCAATCAATATCATGACATTCCCATATAATGTTTATTTCCTTTCCGTTTTTGTTTTTATATCCCTCCGACTATTCTTTTATTTTGCGTTAGTTTTTCCTATCTCCCGGACTTCATTATGACTCACTTCCTAACATTTTTATCTTCTCACGAAAGATATTTCCTCTCCCCCAAACTTTATTTCATCTCCCGTAAGATATTTCCTCTCCCCCAAACTTTATTTCATCTCCCGTAAGATATTTCCTCTCCCCCAAACTTTATTTCATCTCCCGTAAGATATTTCCTCTCGCCCAAACTTTATTTCATCTCCCGTAAGATATTTCCTCTCCCTCAAACTTTATTTCATCTCCCGTAAGATATTTCCTCTCGCCCAAACTTTATTTCATCTCCCGTAAGATATTTCCTCTCGCCCAAACTTTATTTCATCTCCCGTAAGATATTTCCTCTCCCCCAAACTTTATTTCATCTCCCGTAAGATATTTCCTCTCCCCCAAACTTTATTTCATCTCCCGTAAGATATTTCCTCTCGCCCAAACTTTACTTCATCTCCCGTAAGATATTTCCTCTCCCCCAAACTTTATTTCATCTCCCGTAAGATATTTCCTCTCGCCCAAACTTTATTTCATCTCCCGTAAGATATTTCCTCTCCCCCAAATTTTATTTCATCTCCCGTAAGATATTTCCTCTCCCTCAGACTTTATTTATTTTAACGAAAGATATTTCCTATCCCCCAAACTTTATTTCATCTCCCGTAAGATATTTCCTCTCCCTCAAACTTTATTTCATCTCCCGTAAGATATTTCCTCTCGCCCAAACTTTATTTCATCTCCCGTAAGATATTTCCTCTCGCCCAAACTTTATTTCATCTCCCGTAAGATATTTCCTCTCCCCCAAACTTTATTTCATCTCCCGTAAGATATTTCCTCTCCCCCAAACTTTATTTCATCTCCCGTAAGATATTTCCTCTCGCCCAAACTTTACTTCATCTCCCGTAAGATATTTCCTCTCCCCCAAACTTTATTTCATCTCCCGTAAGATATTTCCTCTCGCCCAAACTTTATTTCATCTCCCGTAAGATATTTCCTCTCCCCCAAATTTTATTTCATCTCCCGTAAGATATTTCCTCTCCCTCAGACTTTATTTATTTTAACGAAAGATATTTCCTATCCCCCAAACTTTATTTCATCTCCCGTAAGATATTTCCTCTCCCTCAGACTATATTTATTTTAACGAAAGATATTTCCTATCCCTCAAACTTTATTTCTTCTTACGAAAGATATTTCCTATCCCTCAAATTTTATTTCATCTCCCGTAAGATATTTCCTCTCCCCAGCCTAGTATTAATTTCCTCTCTCGCTGGCTGGCTGGCCCGTTGGGAGAGACGAGAAATCCTGAGCGGGCGAGGAAATAAACCGCATGCAAACGCGAAAGAAGAAAATGCCTAGGAATCGGATGCAAAAACTATGGCACGCCAAATGGGGTCAAAAGTCGCGCGGAGGATAAAATCGTGCGCGAGAGAGATAAAACCGTGGAGAGAGAAGAAATATCGTGCGAGAGAGAAAATAAAACCAGAGAGAGAGGAAATATCGTGCGAGAAAGAAAATAAAGTGCGAGAGAGGAAATAAAGTTGACAGGGAGGAAATAAACTGCGAGAGAGGAAATAAAACTATAAAGATAGGAAATAAAGGGGGAGAGATAGGAAATAACGTGCGAGAGAGGAAATAAAACTATAGAGATAGGAAATACCGTGCAGGAGAGGAAATAAAGGTGGAGGGATAGGAAATACCGTGCGGAAGAGAAATTGAACCATAGAGATAAAAAAATATCGTGCGGGAGAGGAAATAAAGATGGAGAGATAGGAAATACCGTGCGACAGAGAAAATAAAGGTGGAGAGATGGGAAATACCGTGCGGGGGGGGGATATTTAAAACAATATATAGATAGGAAATACCGTGCGTGAGGGGAAATAAAGGTGGAGAGATAGGAAATACCGTGCGGAAGAGAAATTGAACCATAGAGATAAAAAACTATCGTGCGGGAGAGGAAATAAAGATGGAGAGATAGGAAATACCGTGCGACAGAGAAAATAAAGGTGGAGAGATGGGAAATACCGTGCGGGGGGGGGGATATTTAAAACAATATATAGATAGGAAATACCGTGCGTGAGGGGAAATAAAGATGGAGAGATAGGAAATACCGTGCGGGAAAGAAAATAAAGGTGGAAAGATAGGAAATACCGTGCGGGATAGAAAATAAAGGTGGAAAGATAGGAAATACCGTGCGGGAGAGGAAATAAAGCTGGAGAGATAGGAAATATCGTGCGGGAGAGGAAATAAAACCATAGAGATAGGAAATACCATGCGAGAGAGAAAATAAAGGTGGAGAGATAGGAAATATCGTGCGGGAGAGGAAATAAAACCATATAGATAGGAAATACCATGCGAGAGAGAAAATAAAGGTGGAGAGATAGGAAATATCGTGCGGGAGAGGAAATAAAACCATATAGATAGGAAATAACGTGCGGAAGAGGAAATAAAACCATATATAGAGATAGGAAATACTGTGCGAGGTAGAAAATAAAAGTCGAGAGATAGGAAATACCGCGCGGGAGAGAAAATAAAGGTGGAGACAGAGAGGAAATACCGTGCGGGAGGGAAAATGAAAGTCGAGAGATAGGAAGTAATGTGCGGGATAGGAAATAAAACCATAGAGAGAGGAAATATCGTGCGGGAGAGGAAATAAAGGTGGAGAGATAGGAAATAATGTGCGGGATAGGAAATAAAACCATAGATATAGGAAATACCGTGCGGGAGAGGAAATAAAAGTGGAGAGATAGGAATTAACGTGCGAGATAGAAAATACAGGTGGAGAGATAGGGAAAACTGTGCGGGAGAGAATAAAACCATAGAGATAGGACATATCGTTCGAGAGAGAAAATAAAAACATAGAGATAGGAAATACCGTGCGGGAGGGGAAATAAAGTTGGAGAGATAGGAAATATCGTGCGAGAGAGAAAATAAAACCATAGGGATAGGAAATACCGTGCGGGAGAGGAAATAAAACCATAGAGATATGAAATATCGTGCGGGAGGGGAAATAAAACCATAGATATAGGAAATACCGTGCGTGAGAGAAAATAAAACCATAGAGATAGGAAATACCGTGCGAGAGAGAAAATAAAATCATAGGGATAGGAAATACCGTGCGGGAGAGAAAATAAAGGTGGAGATATAGGAAAAACCGTGCGGGAGAGGAAATAAAACCATAGTGATAAGAAATATCGTGCGGGAGCGAGGGGAAATAAAGGTGAAGAGATAGGAAATACCGTGCGGGAGGGAAAATAAAACCATAGAGATAGGAAATACCGTGCGGGAGGGGAAATAAAGGTGGAGAGATAGGAAATACTGTGCGGGAGGGGAAATAAAGGTTAAGAGAGAGGAAATACCGTGCGGGAGGGAAAATAAAACCATAGAGATAGGAAATGCCTTGCGAGACAGTTAATAAAGACGGAGAGATAGGAAATATCATGCGGGAGAGGAAATAAAACCATAGAGATAGGAAATACCGTGCGAGGGAGAAAATAAAACCATACAGATACTCAGATAGGAAAGACCGTGTGGGATAGTTAATAAAACCATAGAGATAGGAAAGACCGTGTGGGATAGTTAATAAAACCATAGAGATTGGAAATACCGTGCGGGAGGGGAAATAAAACCATAGGGATAGGAAATACCGTGCGGGAGAGGAAATAAAGGTGGAGAAATAGGAAATACCGCGCGGAAGAGAAAATAAAACCATAGAGATAGGAAATACCGTGCGGGAGAGGAAATAAAGGTGGAGAGATAGGAAATATCGTGCGGGAGAGGAAATAAAACCATAGAGATAGGAAATATCGCGTGAGAAAGGAAATAAAGTTGGAGGGATAGGAAATATCGTGCGGCAGAGGAAATAAAGGTGGAGAGATGGGAAATATAGTGCAGGAGAGCAAATAAAGCTGGAGGGATAGGAAATATCGTGCGGGAGAGGAAATACAGGTGGAGAGATAGGAAATACCGTGCGGGAGGGAAAATAAAACCATAGAGATAGGAAATACCGTGCGGAGGGGAAATAAATCCACAGAGATATGAAATACCGTGCGGGAGAGGAAATAAAGGTGAAGAGATAGGAAATATCGTGCGGGAGGGGAAATAAAGGTGGTGAGATAGGAAATATCGTGCGGGAGGGGAAATAAAAGTGGAGAGAGAGGAAATACCGTGCGGGAAGGGAAATAAAGGTGGAGAGATAGGAAATACCGTGCGGGAGGGGAAATAAAGGTGGAGAGATAGGAAATACCGTGCGGGAGGGGAAATAAAGGTAAAGAGAGAGGAAATACCGTGCGGGAGGGAAAATGAAACCATAGAGATAGGAAATGCCTTGCGAGACAGTTAATAAAGACGGAGAGAGAGGAAATATCGTGCGGGAGAGGAAATAAAGGTGGAGAGATAGAAAATGTCGTGCGGGAGAGAAAATAAAGGTGGAGAGATAGGAAATATCGTGCGAAAGAGGAAATAAAGGTGGAGAGATAGGAAATATCGTGCGAGAGAGGAAATAAAACCATAGAGATAGGAAATAACGTGTGAGAGAGTAAATAAAACCATAGAGATAGGAAATAACGTGTGAGAGAGGAAATAAAGGTGGAGAGAGATGAAATATTGTGCGTGAGAGGAAATATCCTGCGAGAGAGGAAATAAATGCGGCGAGAAGAAATAAAGTTTGGGCGAGAGGAAATATCTTATGCGAAAAGAAATAAAGTTTTTGGGAAAGGCATTATCTTACACGAGAGGATAAAATGTCAGGAAGCGAGTAATAATGAAACCCAGGAGATAGGAGAAACTAACGCGAAATGAAAGAATAAACAGCCTACCTAGTATAGAATAGTCGGGGATATGATGAAAAATGGAAACATTTTATGGAAATGTCATGACATCGACTGATCATTGATAAAATCTATTAAAAGAAATTGATGATTATAACATTACCTGGATCCGCTAATAACAAAGTAAGGTCTTATAGACTGTTGAAGTCAAGAATAGGATATAGATATTGACAATGTACAGCAGAGGACTGCCAAAAGAAATTAAAAAGACAGGGTGATTGGCTGCCACAAATCATTAATTGAACATGGAAGACACTGTAATCAAGATAAGATAGAAGATGAACTCAGTTTTATAGAATTTAGTTTATACAATAGATTGTTATATTTTGTAGACTAGTACTGATGCTATATATGTTTCCCATGAATTCATACACCTAAGAAATTTTGAGGAATTGATATATCTAATAACTTAATATAACTTTTGATTATAAGACATATCTGTTTATACATCTTCACCATCACTGGGGCAGTCAAATTTGTTTTTGTGCTAGCTTGCCACACTTGTATCTGTAAACTACCATTTTGTTTTGACCTGCACATTACCCAGTATATGTACTGTAAAGGGAATAAAGATCTTCTTTCCATTAAATTTCTGCAGGTGTTGATTCAAACAAGATGGGCAGAGTTGTCAAAATACAGTACAGAAGCCATGAATGACCTGATTTTTTAGGATTCTTTTCATATTGATAAAGTGTTTACATTTAAAAAAATATCCAGAAACACTGACACACAGACATACCAAAAACTATACCTCCATTTTTCATGGAGATAAAAAAAAGGGTACTACTGGTAATGTCATAGTCACAATTTTTCTTGAGGAGGGATGGGTAAGAAGCTATTCTGCTTTTGATCATATTGTAGACTCTTTTCAAAAGATGATACTGACAGTGTCACATTCTTTGGGAAATTTACATGGGTAATCTTAGCCTCAAAAGTCTTCTTTCATTCAAGAAAGAAGACTTGGGATAAAGTGGAAAATGATTGCTGCCATATACACTCTCACAATCCTACCATCTACAGATGTATGCAGTAAAAGCAAAGATGCAACAATAAGTCACATACACTTTGAATCTTCTTGACAGCTTTAATAGATACTTGAAACGTTACACATGCCTCACAAAATTGCATTTCTGTACGTACAAAAACTGATGCCGGCTGAAATGATATACATTTTGAATTGTTATCTTGCCAATAAAATCTCAGAAATTTTACAATTGTATCAAAATTTGCAAAGCTGGTTACAATCCATGTCCTGTTGGCTGGGACCAGGTCTGGTTTCTCCCCGTTTACTCTCTCATGGACCAAGTTCTGCTTCTTTTCCCATGAAGGTGCTCCATCTGGAGAATGGAAACAGGAGAGTGAGATTTGACATTTCAAGCATTGTCGGAAATCATAGTCCAAACCATACCAGGTTTGAAAAATTACAAGATAGAAAAATCAGAACATGATCAGTCACTTCATCCACCTTTACAGGCCAATTCATAGCTCTCGAGATGACCTTATCTTTATTATTCTATCTGTCAAAATTATGGAGTAGCCATATACAAGTATTTTGTCCCATAGCTAGCTACCCCATTCCATCAGATGATGAAATGACTAAGGCTAGCAAACATCCAGACAGAGTTTCAATGAGACTCTTACTGATTTAGTGCAGACACTCAGATTTTAATCACAGATGGACAGACAAAATGGCAAAAATTATAGAATACAGGATGTAACAGTTAATGTCATTAGATTGGAATCTAGGTTCAACAATGAAACACTGCATCTGTATGAGTCTTGTGGGATCAAGGTCATTTTAACAAGGTCACGATAACAAAGAAATGGGAAGTTCTTTCAGGCAGGGTTTTAATAGAGTTTCTAGGCTTCTTTGGTGCCTCTCATCTGTTTCTAGCTTTAAAGCTTCAATATTCAGTAGCATTTTGAAAATGTGTTCAGCACCATGGACAGGCATGCATGCCTCCTTGGCGTGTGTGTATCCTTGGTTACATTGCATAATACGTAACGGAATACATTTTTGTGTGCTTAATACAGTACAAGCCAGTTAATTGCACAACGGATTAACGCACACTTCTGTTAACTGCACGGAATCCCAAAATCCCAAACCGGTGTGATCCTGCTAGACAACTTCGCATTATTGCACCAGCCGGATAATTGCACGAAATTCACTGGCAAATAGGCCGTGCAATTAAGCTGCTTCTACTGTATCCAAAACTTGGAACCTGTTTTATATGGAAGAGGGAATTTCTATCATTTGCTATAATACAGTGAACAATTATTTTGCTAGACTGTGACTGTGACTCTATAGATGCTGGGTTCCCTGTATTTTGCGCCAATGCCATGCCCTTCCTAAAAGTACTAGTACACAGTAGAAGCCGCTTAATTGTACTGCCTGTTGCACTGCCTAACAGAAGTGTGCGTTAATCCGTTGGGCAATTAACTGGCTTCTACTGTATAATATCTGAGTGGGAGGGGGGCGAAGGGACGCCCTACCATCGCCCGCCTCCCTACTTTATTTACGCCTATTACGGCTACCAAACAACCAACAAATCTTGTTCATGACTCGGTTATTTTGTAGCAAATTTATGTCTCATAGTGCAGGTCACATGTAGTTGTAAGGCCTATATAAACAGACTCTTATACCTGAGTGTTGCATGTTGTAGCAGACCAGTGGCTGAAGCAATCCTGTACGTCTAGTCTGAGGGGGCGTGACGTCAGCGGTCAGTATCACCTCTCGCGTTTGCATGCGATTTTCTTTCCCCCGCGGTGATTTGTTCTCTCGCGCTTGCATGCGGTTTTTTTCCTCGCTCGCAAATCATCATCATCGTTTTCGCTGAGAGAGAGGAAAAATCATCATCATCGTTTTCGCTGAGAGAGAGGAAAAATCATCATCATCGTTTTCGCTGAGAGAGAGGAAACAAAATCACAGGCACACGCGAAAGACAACGCCGCGAAAAGGGATCGATGGGTGCAAACTGGGAAGAAAAACGTTTGTTTGTACTAAATACAAATCCTAAAATATAAATCAATGCGAGTGTGAGGTCTATCTTACTTCTGGGTCTTGATTTCGGTAAAGTAATTTCTCGCGTTTGCATGTGGTGTTTTTACTTCTCGCTCGCGCTGGCTGACTTGCTGCGAGCGAGGACAAATCCTGGGCGGGAGGAAATAAACGCCAGGGGGATAGGAATAATAATCAGGCACGTCAGGCGAAAGAAGAACGTGAGCGAGATGAAACTGCATTATCATAATGACATGAATAAAATGTTGTTGTTGTAAAATCAATGCCTGTGGTGGGTAAAGTTAGGTGATAATTTAATTGCGAGCCATATTAAAACACACGTACTATTTATTATCGAAATAGGTCCAGCCTTTTGGCAGGATGCCCCATTCAATAAGAATTGTTTGCCCTATTGACATGCCAATCGTAATAAGGCACCTGTAGACGTTTAGGACAACATCTGTTGATTTAAATTCTCATTCATTCCCGGCTGAGGAAAGGCTGGACTTTCTTGCTCAGTTGTAACCGCAACAATCATGATTTGCGATGTATGATGCGATGCATATCTATAACATACTAGACACATGGAACTGTGTTTCATGCATTATCCTTCAAATGTTAAAGCACCATTTTACCCACATCAAGATCACACTTTGCTATACTTCTTAATCATCCAGATACACAGTTCTTTAATGGTGTTTGTGTAGGCTTAGACGACTGTCTGCAAAATAGTCGGTGTTTTCTCTCACATAAGATTTGTTTTCTCCCGCAAGGTATTTTCTCTCACGCAAGATATTTTCCCTCGCGCAAAGTATCATCTCTCGTAAGATCTCTATTCTCTTCTGCAAAATATTTTCTCTCGCGAAAGATATTTTCCCTCTCGCAAGATGTTACTTTCCCGCAAAGTATTATCTCTCACGTAAGATATTTTCCATCCCGCAAAATATTTTATCTTGCGCAAGATATTTTCTCCCCTACAGAAAATATCTAGCGCGAGAGAAAATACTTTGTGGGAGAGGAAATATCGTGTAACGGTGCTTGGGAGAATGGATACTTTACGGGAGAGAAAATCGTGGCAAGATTACTTTATGTGAGAGCATGCCATCGCCATTGTTGTTGAGTGTATGCGTGTTTGTTTGTTTGTTTGTTTGTTTGTTAGTGTGTGTGTGTGTGTGTGTGTGTGTGTGTGTGTGTGTGTGTGTGTGTGTGTGTGTCGGAAAGAGAGCAAGAGCAAGTACCTTATATGCATATATGACAAGACTCTCGGTAATAACTTTCTGTCAAATGATTAGAGAAAATTATTGTATATTCGATATGAATACAATTCTATTGAATGAAGTGATGTCTACATAGTATAACGTTACTTAGACTGACAAATGTACATGTGCAATGCTGGGGTAGCGATTCTGTTTAACAATTTTACTTATGCGTTCAAATGAACTCATCACACAAGCACTCATCATGCACGGCCGGTCATAATAACTAGTCACGAAATACATTGTACACACGCACATACACACACACGTGCACACACATACGCACACACACGTACATGATACATACGCACATACATACACATATACATACAAACAAACACACACACAGAGAGATGCTGTCAGAGGTAATCTATGATATCCAAGTCATCAGTAACGTTGTTTAAGCATTTACTCCCATCCATCACCAAATGTCCGTTTTCTCCACTCGCGCCGTCTTTTGTTTTCCCTCTGACGGGTGTAGTTTATTTCCTCTCGCGCGGATTCTTTTATCTCTCTCCGCGTTTTCTTTCCTCGCGACGATTTTTCTTCTTTTGACACCGTTGGCGCTCCATACAAAAACCCTAAAGGGAAAACGATCACAACAAAAAAAAACTGTTACCAAACCTAAAAACACACGCGTGAAAAAGTATATGACAGAAATAGTTGTTTGTGCATGGGATGGCGGTAAGTGTGATTTATTTTCCCCTTCGCCGCATTTTCCTCTTTCGCGTTTGCATGCAATTCATTCTCTCTCCCGCCACGTTTATTTCCTATCTTTCCACTTTTATTTCCTCTCTCGCACGATATTTCCTCTCTCGCACAATATTTCCTATCTCTCCACCTTTATTTCCTCTCTCGCACGATATTTCCTCTCTCGCACGGTATTTCCTATCTCTATGGTTTTATTTCCTCTCTCGCACGACATTTCCTACCTCTATGGTTTTATTTTCTCTCTCTCACGATATTTTCTCTCTCTCCACTTGTATTTTCTCTCTCGCACGATATTTCATTTCTGTCCACGATTTTATCTCTCTCGTGCACGATTTTATCTCTCTCGCGCACGATTTTATCCCGCGCGCGCACGATTTTATCTCTCGACTTTTGACCCAATTTGGCGTGCCATACAAAGGCAACTATTTGAGATTACTGACCCGAAACAAATCGGGCAAAGGTGAAAGGCAAGTATTTGTTTACAAAGCTTGGTTCCGCTCCAGTTCCAGTGCCAGACGTTTTCAGATACAGTAGTTTAGTCTAGGTACACAGGGTCGCACAGAGCAGACCGCAAAATATACAAATTCTGCTATTTTATTGTATGCTTTGATATCATCATCGTCAGTCACTGTGTTCTGCATGTATAGTCTTTGGAATGGACTATGCTAAAATCATTTGATAACGTTTACAGGACCCTTTCAGACTATGCTACAATAACAGGATGCTATCCTTATTCTATACTATTCATACAACAAGACTGACGAGTGCTAACTAGTCTTCAAGTAGAGATTAGGATGAAAATTTTTACAGAAAAACGGGGTTGTGTCTCAATCTGCACCTGTATAGCCTGTAAAAAATAACATGTGCACCTGCTTCGCATGCAAGCGGCACGCCAGCTGCTGATTATCATTTCAGACTGAACGACCTGTCAAACCTAACCATTGCACGTGTAGCTGCAGGCGTTGTTTTTAAGCTATCTAATTGTAAAAGGATGACCCAGCATTGGCCATTCTATGGAAATGGATATGAGTTCCCCTCATAAAAAAGCATTATTGCAATTTCCTCTCCAGACATCTGCTTGAAGACTACATGACCCCGTCTTGTCCTTCGCCTTTGTGGTGCAGACTTTTGGCACGCGGCCAAGTTTGTGGCAAAAGGTCGATATGTCTACGTGACACTACCGACTCCGGTATCAATATTGAAATCAGCTGCCGCTATTGGCGTCATGCAAAAATAAGCAACAGAAATACAGACTATATTGAATAAGGAAGGCCTTTTCTTGTGCATCTTAGCATAATCGATATGAATGCACACAATAAAATTGCTAGAATGTCGTATATTTGCGGTTTGCTCTGTGTGACCTTGTATACAAACCACCGTCTGCTTCGACTGAAACCCAACCCCTCCGCTCCATATTTATAGCACCCTGGTAATCAGAAACCCTCCAGAATTCTATACACGTAAATATTTATGGCTCAAAATATAGATCAAAGTGTTTTACCTTTGATTGTTGTGGGCACCGGTTCCGGAAATTCGTCCACGGAAAAGAACATCCTTGCGCTACCCAATGGCGCAGCTGCCATGCTTGTGTCTTAAGGTAGGAGCTCCTTAAAGATAAGACGTGATAATCCGAGAAAAGATCGGAATTGCAGGGATAGAAAGGTGCTGGACTGAGGAATCGCAGCCGTTGTGTTTCATCGGTCGGACCGTTTCCATGCAGTAGCCGACATCTTTCTTTCCACGTCAGACGGTCACAGAGAAAGGACCGGCGAAATTTAATAAAGGGGCTGACGTCATCCCGTTCAGGGCGCTGATTGGTCCGTTGGTGTGAAAAAAGGTGGGCGGGGTCGGTGATATATCATTTCACTGACAGATGGATTTTACCTACCCCCAATTAAGCGGAGATTAGGTCTTAGGATCCCGATTTAATACGCAATTTCTGTGTTTTGTCTGCTTTTTTTTTGGCCAGCAGGCCAGCAGTGAAACCTGACAGCATGGAAATGAGTCCAACGTCTGCTAAATAGAGTATTGTTACGGTTCAGGTAGTCACTGACCAGTAATTATGCACAGGTAAAGGAGTATGTATGGACGTTGTCTGTATAATGAAATATATTCAAAAATTGAAATGCATCTTTGATAAAGCTACCTGTTAAGTCACCAATAAATCTTTAAGATGATAGCAAACGTACAGAAAACAGCTGGGGGAAATATTTAATGCAAGAGAAATAGCCATGCACAAATTGTAGTCCTAGGCATATTCACATGACGTCATACCATGAGGTTATCGCGATTGGTCAAGGATAACATTTAACGGCAGGTGGTTGATTGTACCCTTTGTCTGGTGACCATGGTCAAAGTACACGTTCGGGGCAATGAACTGCCTACGCCAGGCTACGGAGTACAGGTAGTCAGCAATGGAGCTTTGTTTGCGGTGGGAAAGGACTCTAAGGAATGGTTGTAGGGTTTGGCAAGTCCTTGGGTTTGGGCATGTACACAAGATAAATATTGTTTACCCAGACAGACATTTCACACCAATGATAATTTCCTTTGATCGACGTAATAAATGTATTATTTTCTGTGGTAATGTCCGGTGGATGTGTTACCTCTTCCTTTCCATGTGGTTTCTCCACAATAACCAATTCTCCATACCCATCTGACCGCCCAGAAAGGTTATTGACCTGTAAGTGTGTACAGGTAAAAGTTCGTCTAGACTCTAGACATTGCAAAACTTGAAGCTAAGTAAATAACCAAAATTGTACTCAGATGTTACCAAGCGTTTTCAGTTTGGAAGTTTTAAGTGTTCTGGCATGGGTTATGATAGAAACGTTGCCAGTCGCTGGGGATCGCATGGAAAGTTTATATAACTAGTGGATAAAGCTCGGACATGTTGTAAGGGATTGCATTCTGAAGGGACGTAAAACGGGGGTCCAATGTTCGAGGAGTTGCCTCCAGCACGTAATTCAGCCTCATTACACAAAGTTGGGCTCCTACTGGCTGCATTAATGCACCAGATGACTATAATAACAAAGGACTAGTCTGTGTGATGCAACTCCGCTGTACTGACTGGCCCCTCGGTTATCGGACAGGCCGCTATAAGCGCTACTTAATCATGCTATAAACATAAGTTGAAGCAGCAAAGAAATACGTCCTTATTCGTCCTTATTCGCCCAGAGACTAAGGCAATATTTGCTATTTCTTTGGACGGTGACGACCCTTCCACGTATTTCCACTGACATATTTACCTGGCTCACGGCTCAGAAAAGTCAGTGACCTGTGAATAAGTACATGCAGATGAAAGTGTATACATATTGCCAGGCATTGAAAGTACACTGGGGGAAAGCGAACAAATGTTACCAAATGTGGACTTATGGAAGTTGAATGTTACCAAATGTGAGAGATTTTAACGGTGCTGGAATTTCTAAGAAACCATGGAGGGGGCACAGAAAGCGTGTTGGACAATAGCGTTGAACAGAATGCACGAATTGCTGACCCGGAATATATCGTTATTTGGCCTGACATTTGCGGATGCCTGGGGCTAATGTTACCAGGTGGCTCGAAAGACGAGACCACTGATTTTTAGGGGTACGGTCTACAGCAACTTTATCCCATGAAATTACTCAAATGTTTTCAAGGACGTGCATTTGGGCCTACGTTAAAGCCTAACTTACCCACAAAAGGGACCATTAGTTTAAAGTGCATGCCCAAACAACAAATTTGCATACATTGGACCCGCATGGCGTTCATGGTTTAGTAGCGCCACCTGTATGTTATCAGCGGAACTGAATCTGATGATTTAATGCCCAGACCAACGCTATGACTAAATTGTGCACTGTTCATTTCTAAGTTTTATGCAGAACCAAAGTCTTGTCTGCCAATTTTGCGTGTAATTTAAGTTAAGAAATCAAACTTCCAGACTACAAGACGGTTAGACTTCACTGTCACACTATCACACTTTTTAAGTATATGCTTTAACTGTATGTACAAAATAGCAGTAATAAAAACGGGTAAAATGCCTGTAATAAGAAATAAAAGCAGATATCAAGTAATAACAGACGAAGAGCAAAAGCAGAAATGGGGTGAAGTGTAGAATTTAATGATAATATCTTTCTGAGTTTCTACAAAACATTTACCTGTTAAAAAATACTTTTAATCCGTGATTTAGAGTGACGGACAGAATATACATACAACCATCTATGTACAGAAACTTTTCTGATGACCCCTATAAGTATTAAGTAGTTTTCCTATGTGTGTTGGATACCGTGGAGCATTCTACAAATTTACAAATCTACAACAAAAAATGCCCATCTTTGAACAACAAAGTTACAAGCCCTTTAACACCCTTAATTACATTTCAACTCAACAGAGGTGTATTCATAGTGTCCCTATTTACATCATTTGGTGTACTCAAATGCGTAACATTTACATGAAACTTTCAAAAGGTATCACAATACCAATGTTCAATAAGAAACAACAGGTCATAATACTGAAACTATGTGTATTTCAGCATTTCTGGTCATATGGTTTAAGGGTACTTCAGATGCATGCTGTTTTTCAGCAGACTTCTTTGCCTTTTTCCTTCCTAGAAGAACCTTTTTGAAAGTCTTCCATGACATCTACTTACAGAGATACATATATCTGTCAAACTGAAAAAAAATTCTGTAGACATTCCTTAGAGTTGAATTCTCTTCAAGAAGGCATAATGGTTTATGTACGTGTAAACTGATCGGGGGTCGAAGGAAGTCGCGTATACATTGTATATGTAACCCAGAAGGTAGATATCAATACACCGTTCTCACGCGGCGGCCATCATAGATTGAAGACGAGGTCAATGAGGCAAACAGACAAAGCTTATTTCTAAAATCAGCTCCCATTTAGTTCTTCCCCAGACCACACCAATTTTCACAATACAGTCAAACCTGTATTAGGGGCCACCTCTACAGAGGGGCCACCTGTCCATAGTGGCCACTTTTTGTCGGTCCCTTGGGTATTTTATCTACAAGTTGCCACCTCTATACAGAGGCCACCTGTCTATAGTGGCCAAATTTGTCCGGTCCCTTGAGTGGCCGTTATAGACAGGTTTGACTGTATAAGATCAAATAATACATATCATGGCCAGTGTTATGCAGTGAAATATATAGCAAGTTAGACTCGCGTACTGATCCCATATTCCTTTAAGAGATGCAAAATAAAAACATAATAATGCAAATATTTGACGGACATGCAGCCATTCTCTTTTTGGTCAATTTTCTAATTTCCACGCTATCATTGGTTGAACTACTTATTATGATGGACAGTCTTTTGTTTGCCTCATTGGACTCGTTTTAGATATATCATGGCCGCCGCGTGAGAAAGGTGTATACATGTACATGTATAGGTGTACCAGTGGTTTACTACAGCATCTATTCTGACAGCACAGTCTGCATCATCTCCTGAGTGACAGGCCATCTCTTCTGACTGGCAGGCGTGGCCGTCAGGCCCGAAGCAATGTCCTCCTGACTGGGCTTAGCTGGCCGGTGCAGAGGCTTCTTAGTGCCGGTCACATTCAGCAGCTTCAGCTCCAGAGGACCCAACTGGAGGTAGTCCTGCAAGAGAAAACAGGGCAATCAGAGATGGCATACTTTATACCTTACCCATATGACTTTGGGACTCATTTGGTCTTATAGATGAAGATAGCAGCACTGAGGATGAATGGGCAACATTGCACTGTGTACACTTGTGTTGTAAATTGCTGAAACATGGACACAGTAACATACCAACACACACAAACACACATGCACACACAGTGACATACTAGCACACACAGATACACAAACACACAGACACACACAGTCACACACAAAGACATACAGTCACACACACACACACACAAAGACAGACACACACAGTCACTCACACACACACACACACACACAAAGACAGTCACACACACACACACAATGACAGACACACACAGACACAGTGACACACACTCACACACATACACAGTCACACACACACACACACTAACACAAAGAACAATATTTCTGTGAATAGATCAGGGCTTTAGGGCTTTTTTTCCGTCAGCCAATTACAACCGTCGTGAAAACCTCGAAAATTAATTAGAAGGACTGAACTGAGACCTTGAAAAACGGGTTTTAATGAGATTATCGTATGCGAAAGGGCGCCGACACACATTGTCAACAATCATAACAATAGCAAAACAAATAGTGTGTGGCTTTTACGGCCGTGGACGGCGTCCCCAAGCCGCCTGTAGCTTCCACCAAGGATTTTTGTCCGTCAAGGTTGACGGATTGGTTTTAAAATTTTTTCGTCAGACACAGCAAATTTCCGTCAATTGACGGAAAAACGGACACTGGCTAGACCCCTGGAATAGATATAACTACAGTCTACAAGACTATAATTGCTTTTAGTCAAGAAGGGCTTTTTCTAAGTACCTCAAAATCTTCATCCTCGAAGAAGAGATAGTTGTCTAAGACGTCCATGTCCTTCCCATCCGTGTGTTCAGCAAACACTTCCTCCTCCTGCTCCTCCTCTTCTGAGGAGTCTGACTCCTCCTCCTCTCCCCGAGCCTTGATGGCGAAGACTCGCTCCTCCACTGCCTTCACAACAGCGCTCCTCGGACGGGATCTTCTCTCAGATCCTGGGCAGTAAAACATCCCTGTTACAGTCATATGTACAGTCTGCAGAGGTTTTTCCGGGAGCACTGCAATTGAAGGGTGCCACCAAGGAAGGGTTCTCCCTACTAGGGTGTGGACATTTTTTTATAATTCTAAGATAATGTGGAGCATTCTATGACTTCCTTGGGGTCAAAAAATACTATCAACACACCCTTGAAGACTGTGGCCACATATGAACCCTGGTCAATCAGAATCTTATGCTTGGCAGGGGATCTACTTCCCAGGTCAAGGGGGCACAAGGTCAGGGCATGGGCCGCATCGCCCCGGTTCCCTTGTTAAAAACAATCAATGAGTCACTCTGGCATTTTCATAGTTAGAGTATAATTATCTGGGCAATGCCATGTAAAAGAGTCTGAAGTTGCTTGAATGTTTGTTTCCAAACAATGCAACTTGGCAAACATCATGTCTGAAATAATATTGAACTTTACATGAAACGGAATACATTTTAATTCACAGTTACTTCAGACTCTTTTACATGCCCAGATAATTAGACTCTAACTATGAGAATGCCAGAGTGACTCATTGATTGTTTTTAACAAGGGAACAGAGGCCATGCGCCCCATGCCCTGATCTTGTGCCCCCTTGACCTAGGAAGTAGATCCCCTGCCAAGCATAAAATTCTGATTGACCAGGGTTCATATGTGGCCACAGTCTTCAAATGTGTTTGATAGTAGTTTGGCCCCTAGTTATTACACTATGTCTGTACATAGACTTATCACAAAAAGTTCAGACAAATAAATTTCATCAATCATTTCTCTGTTGTTACTTCAACAAGTGTATAGAATGACGTATCATTGGAAAGCAGTGTTTATTACTCCTCTCAATGATACCATATTTGTCAAGATCCTACATTGACAAGTCAACTACATGTATCCAAGTGAGTCACAAGACAAGCATGCTGAAATTCCACTGACAGCACAGTATTTGATGTTGGCAGGGGAATCTTGGCACTTCTTTTGCAAAACAACAAACATGAACTCTGTTAATAAAATAGCTTCAAGCTGCTAGTTCTTTCTCATTTCCTCACCTTCAGAGCTTGAGGACTCGCTGCCGTACTCTGGTCTGAGTTTGTCCACGGGAGTTTTCCCGATGGCCAGCTGTGCTAGGTCCATCTCCAACATTCCTGTCTGGTCGTCTAACGCATCACTGTCGCTGAACTGGGTCAGGTAGAAATTCCTACAGGAGGAAAAACATTGATGAAACAATTTAGAAACACAAGACCTATTGGAATGATGCAATGAATTATAAATTATTCCATACTTGAAACTATCAAGACTAACTATCAAGAAAACAGAGCAGAAAATGATAATTTATTACAATTACAGTTAAATCTCATCTGGAATGCAATAGATAACTCTACAAAATGTTTTGAACATGCACGAAATTATTCATCCAAAAATATCAGAGGTGTATGAAAAACAGTATAATTACATATATGTATAAATGTTTTGAAAACAATTAAAGGTAAGTTATTGTAAGTCTTATTTTCAGCCTACGTGAACACAAATACTTGAGTGGAATAAAACCTCAACGAGTTACTGGTAATAGATGAAAGTAGAAATAATTAAAAGTGTTGGTACAATCTGTAGATCGTCGTTGTGATTTAGCTGTTTTTTATCCACAACACAACACAAGATGAAATGCAGTTGAATGCAGGAAGGAATTGTCTGTATTGTGCAATATACATTTTCAAAGCTCTTTTCATCTTAGTGTCTAAAAAATCATTGACACTACTTGACTGAACCCACCTGGAAATTTTCAGATCTTCTATCCTACACTCAAACAGCTGACTCAGAATGGTCAGGTTTTCCTTCTCCAGAGCTTCTACAAACTTCCTCAGCGTCCTGACTTCACCTCTGTGCAGCTCAGCCTGTAAACGCATAGAGAGAATAAAATCATACACAGTTCCATTGCAAGCGCTGTCTCTTTTTGTAATGCATTATTTTTTATTGCTGTAGCCTCACAAAGCTTTCCACGAAATCGTTTCCACGAAATCGTCTTCCGGGAGGGACGTAAAACGGGGGTCCCATGCTCGAGGAGGTGCCTTGACCACGTTAAACAGCCTCATTACCCACACTTTGGGTACCTACTGGCTGCAAAATACACCCGATATTATTATCATTATTATCATTATTATTATTACTAGTAAATGATTCTTCTGTAAAGTACAGGAATTGATTTTTGTGAGGTATTGAACTATGGATCATAACTGCCACACAATAAGTATGGTGAATTCTTTGACATATTTGAGATATGGCTCTACTCATCAATAGCTAAGAGCCAATGATCTGGTAGCCTGGGTACCATGCAGATGGTAGTTTGCTCCTATGTTTGCTTCTGCTACCCATCTGGGGACCTACACTATCAAACCTTTTGGTGGTTACGTCTGAGTTAATGAGAAAATCAAGGAATGGGTTCTAGAGCGCATGTTCAATGACAACGGGCCCTCAAACAAGCATTTCAGGTGTTGGAATGCCTGTTTGAAAGAGTGCTTGAACCCATTCCTTAATTCGCTCACGTGTATGGACCAATCAGCGCCCTCGTCCAAAATTTGGACGATTCCAGATGTTATCGTGGTCAAAGATCCCAGATGGAACAGCAACAGGTTATAGTGTATAATGAATGTCAGAGCGAGAAGTGACTGACGTGTGGGTATAATAAACTCCAGAGCAAACTACTTTCCAGATGGTACCCAGGCTAATGATCTGGTGGTCTACAAGCAATCAGGGCCTGCTATCTTTACACATTTTGCTGAAAGATACTGCTGTCATGTACAACTACATTTATGGCCATGGCCATGAAAACCATTGCTTTTTCAATCTACAACCAATGATCAGTTAAGTGTAAAAAAAAGGCACCTCATGTTTCAGCCAGTCGTTGTCCTTCACCTCCTGAGCACTGTGTTTGTCCAGGTGAGTCATGGCTCTCTGAGGGGACACAAACAAACAAGGTACATGTAATACTTAAAAAAACTTCAACAGTTAGATTTTAAAAGAACTGGAACTCAAACTTTTGGACACACTATACTGTAAATGCATTTAAGTTCGCGGGGATTTAATTTCGCGGTAGCGGAAAAATGGACTTTTCGCGGTGGTTTTAATTTCGCGGTAGCAACATGCATTATAGTCTCTTACTGTTATGGAAAAATGTTCGCGGTGGTTTTAAATTCGCGGTGAAGCGGCCGCCGCGAAAACCGCGAACATTAATCTACCGCGAACATTTCTGCATTTACAGTATCTTTCCCCAAATTGACAGAAGGTCAAATATTGTGAATCACTATGCTCAAGTGGACAATGGTCCCCAGGGTATAGAGAACAACCAAATTAGTCAACATTTCTACAAAAAACTTAGCTTGCAAGTAAGATTTCAGTGCAACTCAAACATTCACTTCATTTATTTCATAGGTTCTCGTCTATTTTACAGTAAAGATCGGGAAAAGGACAGTCATGATGAAAACCAAGGACTGTGAGAAAAACTTTGGACACTTTATTCAGCCCATTGGCTATCATACAGTAATTTGTATCCATAAATAACTTCATCAGAGCCACCTTTGGGACGGCATTCTTGCTGCTACAGCCCCACCTACATCGGCTATAAGTAGCAGCAAGAAGTAGTTTCCAGTCATTCTACCCTGACGATGGTGTCTGACAGACATCGAAATGTTGGATGTACACGTGTAAGTACCCATTGGTTGTGCTTAAATTAGAACCTTACTATATGAGTAATTTGTAGGTTGATTCTTTGATCTGACTAAATCTACCCTTTTAACAGACTGTTTATAACAAGATGTAAGCCCAATGTAATCCAGAAGTGCCTATATGATAGCAATGTAGTCCGAACAGGGCAGAGCTGCCTGGAAATGTAATGTGAAAACTAAGCTGATAGCAACCCACCCATGTGAAGGACCTCCACAGCAGTATACTGAAATACTAGATAGTATATAACTATGTACTACTTTTTTGAGACCTAGATGAAGACTCTCACCTCAGAGGCATTTTCCCTCTGCTGCTGTAAGGTCAGGTCCATGTAGTTAGAAATCTTCTCCTTGGCCAGGTCTAAGGATCGCTGCAGGTGGCTGGACATCTCGTCAAAGTTCACCTGTCAAAGAGCACAAGTGTCAGTCTTATCAATCATTGAATAAGGTGTTTAAAAATCCCTTTTGGAGTAGACATGAGACACAAAACAACAGTATGTACAGCTTCCAGTAATCACATATTCTGTACTATAGTGCAAAGCCCTAACCCTCCATGGCCAGTGGACTCTAGGAAGGTAAGAAGACCAGATTCGGGTGAAAGGATATTTCAGGATAGAAAAAGAATCGATTGATCGATCGATCAATCAATCAATCAATACATCCTTTGATTAATTAGTTAATTGATTGATTGACCGATTGATTGATTGATTGATCGATTTATCGATCAATTGATTGCTACCTGCATGTCCTGAAGCTCCTGCTCCAGTAGTTTGATCTGCTTAGCGTGCTCATGTTGCCCCTCATCCCGGTACTTCCTCCAGTACTCCACCACCTTCAGCTGGTCTGCTAGCTCCTTCTCCTTCTCCTCAATCTCTGTCTTAAGATCTGATAAGGAAATGTTTAAGTCAATTTCACTTCAGATAACTCTTTGCAAGGTATTTCTGACTTACAACAACCAAATACGCTGGAGAAAGAAAAGAACAAACACCGGACATTTGGAACCAGGGCACCAGAGTCTGTATCGAATATCTCATAAAACATTTTGACTTCCATTTAGATTTTATATACAATAATCAATTATTACTATGAAGAAATTCTAGGCCTGTACAATCTTTATCACTCATTGCCATTTCAGTAACACCATTTGGCATGTTACTACTTACAAGAATGTTGAGTTTTTCTTCAAGATAAATTCAGTGCCTTGCTCATTTGTTATACATGCATTTTTGGTACTACTCACAAGAATGTTGAGTTTTTCTTCAAGATAAATTCAGTGCCTTACTTATTTGATATACGTGTAATACTTTACTAAGTAACAACACGTATGTTATCCTTACCCTCGACAGATCTATCCTCGTTCCTAATAGTCATTTTTATGTAACACCCTTTGAAATGTATCTTTTGTTACTACTCAAGAATTTTTAATTGAATTTGGTGCCTTTTTGATTTGTTATAATACAGATCTTTTATACATGAAATTCTTCACTAAGTAACACACGTATGTTATCCTTACCCTCCACAGATCTGTCCTCGTTCCTAATAGCCTTCCACTTGTCCTTCATGGTGGAGTCCACCTTCTCCCTCCCCACCACCGTCTCCTGCTCAAGCTCCTTGTCTCGCTCCTTAGCCTGCTTAAGGAGTGTCCGGATGTGCAGGGCCTGCTCATCTTTAAGTCGGTTATTCTGGGAAAGAAGAGTTCTGTATGTTAGCATTACAGAGTCACATTTGTTTCTTTGATTTTATAAGTGCTATCCAGCATGAACAGCTTTTCCTTTTCCAAAATTCCCCTGTAATACATCTATAATGAAATAGCAGGAATACATAAGACTCTTGTTTGTTACAATTCTTCAAATTGATATAATATGATAAAACTTGTCTCAACGACTCAAGTAAGTTTTACTATTATTAAATAAGATTACACTACCAGCAGTTTGGTGATTCCAACTTAAAGGGGCATTCCACTCCAGAAGGGAGTATTGTTTTCCAATAGATAATGTGTCATTGAATACATAATCAGCCGAATTTTGTGGAATTCACCTTGGGATGAATTACGTGATGTCTGTTTTATAAAACAATAGTGACACTCACTAAACCCATGCAGACCCTACCCATGCATTCCCTATACGCATAGACACTTTGTTTATCGTACATATTTTCGGAATAAATGAGGTACGCTAAGCACACCGAGAAGGCAAATTGCTCATAAGATAGCAAAGAATACAAGAACAAGACGAGATTTCTTAGCGAACCTGAAATTAGTTTTGTAACCTTACCTAAAAGTTTTGCATTGTATTCAGCCTTAGGATTAATTCAATTAGAGGGTACTTGGGGAGTTTAGTAGAACATTGAATGCTTTTGAGGCATGTGGAGCAACTGGGTACTTTATCATATAATGTGAAGTAGTATGTAAGTTATCACTTCCTAAAATTGATATCTATCGGAAAATAACACTCCCATGTGGAGTGGAATGTCCCTTTAAGGATCTAGGAGGAAGAAATAATTATCAAAAAGCAAAAAGTATGTTATTTTTAGATTTAAGTAATAAACTTTTGGCACTTACCCTTTCTTTGTGCCTTCTGTTCTTGTCCTCCAGACCGTTGATTTCCGCAACAAACTCTTCCACTGCCTTGTTTTTCACTTCAATCCTGTGATAGGAAAGCAAATATCTATATCTATGGTCAGAAATCATAGTTATCACTAATCATTAAATTGTGATTTTAACAACAATCTTACGTGTGACAAAAATATTACTTAGTGTCACACAAACACACACACTGTCACAGACAAACAAATATGCGACCCTCAACAACATTTGCAGTCAGATGTGCAAAGGCTAGGTGTGACAAGTCTCTCAGTTTGATATAACCAGCTGCTGCCATGCCGCGTGCCTGGAAGCTGGTGTGTTATATGCCAAAGGGCGGTTATCTTATACCGGCTATATAGATACTAGTACAGATACAGATTATATATACATAATAATGAATGAAGACCTTTATTGCACATTTTTGCCCCACTGGGCTAAGTACAGGTCACACGGTAAGAATCACTTGTTAAGCTTACTTTACGTCCCTCTTTACTTAGGGATAAATAAGCACACTGACACACACATCTAAGTCCACGTGAGTGTATTCCACCAACTCCGCATTCCACACTGGACTATTCCATTCGTGAGGGGGGGTAGGCTATTCTAAGCTAAGTAAACTAATATTCCCCCTTTTTCTTCTTTTCTACTCTAGATAATGTTACATAAGTTGAAACATTGAAATCTAACAAACATTTTCAACATTGTCTAAAGAACTATGGATCATACAGAACTATATTTAGAACTATATAGGTTACGTGACTAAAAGGTTACATTAAATGTAGTTAGAAACTGCGTTCTACAGAGAGTAGATAACTTTCTAGCTAAAGTGTTAAATGAACAAGTATTTCTAAACATTAAACTTTGACTTCTTACCAAGTCTCTTACATATTAAACATCACCATCTTCACAAGTGTAATACAGTCCTTGTTGACTTCTTGCTAAGTCTCTTATACTTCTTACCAAGTCTCTTACATATTAAACATCACCATCTTCACAAGTGTAATACAGTCCTTGTTGACTTCTTGCTAAGTCTCTTACATATTAAACTTCACCATCTTTACAACAGTGTAATACAGTCCTTGTTGACTTCTTGCTAAGTCTCTTACATATTAAACTTCACCATCTTTACAACAGTGTAATACAGTCCTTGTTGACTTCTTGCTAAGTCTCTTACATATTAAACTTCACCATCTTCACAACAGTGTAATACAGTCCTTGTTGACTTCTTGCTAAGTCTCTTACATATTAAACTTCACCATCTTCACAACAGTGTAATACAGTCCTTGTTGACTTCTTGCTAAGTCTCTTACATATTAAACTTCACCATCTTGTCCTTGTTGACTTCTTGCTAAGTCTCTTACATATTAAACTGCACCATCTTCACAACAGTGTAATACATTCATTAGTGTCTATGGCAACTTGATCATGTTACCCGTGGTGATAACAGTTAGCAAAGAGTCGGCAGTGACCCCTTTCTTGGTCAGAACGTCTGCCAACTGATGACTTCCCGGTACCCATTTCAGGGTCACATTGGATAGGTCCACGAGTTCTTTGATTGCAGAAATCTCAATTCGCAGATGCTTCTCCAGGACAAGGCTGGTGGACGCGACCGCCTGGACCAGACTTTTGTTGTCCGAGATGGCGGTTATTGGCACATTTGTCGCGGTGCTTGTTTGCAGGATCTCACGAAGATAGACCACTTCTTCAAGCGCATTTGCCATTGCCAGAGTTTCCGCTGCCAGGGTGCTTCGGCACACCCTCTTAATCCTACCACTGTGCCAGGCTACAAGGGCACAGGTCCCGTAGGAGTCAGACATGAAGATTAGGTGCCCCCCACAGCTACCGCTATTCTGAAGGTTAGCCAGGCTTGCGTCAGCGAAAACTGTCAGGCCTACATCCTGAAAGCCACTAAGTCTCGGATACACCAAGTGTCCCTCTGACGCCTGGAGCTTCTTTACAGTCTTGACTGCATCCCTCAGGTGGGCGGTTGTGGCATGGGCAAACTTTGTGGACAAATCAATTGTCTTGAAGGACAACTCTGGTCGCGTACCATTTGACAACCAGTTCAATTTGCCAACGAGCGAGCGGAACAGGGAATATTCTTCACTGTTGAGATCTCTGTCGCTTTCACGTGTAGGGGTGGGAATGTCATCGTCAGACAAACCCCGAAGGTAGTCATTTTGGTGTAGAACCACCTTGTCATTTCCCTGAACAATGTTCATGCCCACGTATCTGAAGGTTCTGGATTCCCGTCTACTGGTATGGTACTTCGCGGAAAGGGGCTTGATGATCTTGTCCTCGAACAAGTCATCACCACCATACAGGAAATCATCCACGTGTGTCAGGATGAACCCGCGTAAGGTCCCATTCACTTTATACAGGAACATGGCAGGCTCCAAATCCGAACTTTGACACCCTAGTTGTAGGAGTGTGTGCTTCACTGACATGTAGAACGCCAAGCAGCATCATTAAGGCCATACAGGCATTTCCGGAGTTTCCATAGCTTACCCACCATTTCATACCCGCTAGGAGGTTGGACAAGGACCTCACGATTGAGCGTTTCTCCCTGGAGGAAAGCAGACTTAATATCCATAGTTTTTACAATCCATCCATACATATTACATAGTACTATGAATACCCGTAACACTGACTTGCTGATGGTGGGGCTATCACTCTGGACATGGTCATGCTCTTCAAAGCCTCTCGCTACCAAACGCGATTTTCGCGAACCATCTTCTTTAATGGTATCAACCCACCTAGTTGATATGCGTTCTTGGCCAGCGTCATCTACGACTTCAAAAGTGTCAAAATCTTTCAGTTTTTGCAGTTCTTCATTTCTGGCCTTTTGGATATTGATGTCTACCCGTTTTGTGTGGAACACTACATTGCCTGAACTCACACACAACACGTCAGGTGACCCGGAGTCTCCAGCGGGAACACTGTACAGTCTGCCGTGCTCATCACGTTTCCAGGATTCCGTACCAGCTTGTTCACCTGCGCGTCTCTCGTCTGGATCATATGTCTGACCAGCATCGTGGACACCACCGTTGTCACCCACGTCGTCTACAGTCTTGGGCAAGGTCCAATTCTGACGTTCCTGCCCATTATCATCTGTTGTGAGATCATTCACTGCAGGTGGAGATGTCCCCACGGCCGTGGGGGTTTGTTTCTCATATTCCTGACCCGACAAAACCACTCTATTGACATGGACCCGAATCACATATGCGCCATGTCGGAGGAAAACAATTTTTCCATCCTGGACTACAACCTTTGCTGGGCCAAACCATTCTGATGAGTCATCTCTCTTGTAGTACACATGGTCGTTTGGAGCATAGTGACGTTCGGCAATTCTAATTTTGTGGCGTAAAGCTCGGCGTACTCGTTCAGAGGACTCCGCTTCTGTGAATGCTCTTCTGGCTGTGGCAAGAGCTGTCAGATGTTTCAGCAGGATGTCACCTTCAATGTCATTTGTAGACGGAGGATGCGTCTCAAAACCGGGCAACACCGGATTTCTACCAAACACGATTTGATATGGGGAATATCCAGCAAACATACACATGGCATTCTTTGCTGTACATGCCCATGCAATGAGCTGATCGATGGGTGTTTTGGGGTTCTCATAAACCAACTTTTCCAGCATGACGTCCATCACTGCATGGTTACGTTCACAGACACCATTGGAGAAAGGTGAATGTCCCGCAGTGGTATTCACTTTTATGTTCAGCCTACTGCTGAACTCCAGGATTTCCTCGGCTGTGAATTCCCCTCCATTATCCACCATGATTTGTTCCGGGATGCCGTATCCACAGGCCATCCAGAGCCCCATAAAGGCATCGACCACCTCTCTGGGATGTTTTCGAGCGATCCGTTTTGCTACAGTCAGCCGCGAAAACTCGTCCACGAAATACAACAGATAGTGCGAACCCCACTTCTTGAGGTCCATAGCCACGACTTGGTTGAACCTGGTTGATTTGGGCAATGCCGCCACTGGCCGAGCCAGCCCTCGTTTAAACCGCTTACATACATCACAGCTTTCACATATCTCCTGCAGGATGGCTGCATAATGACTTCGCCACGAGTTTGCACCCTTGAGCAACTGAGTCAGCTTCTTGGCATTGGGGTGAGCAAACTGGCGATGTAGATGGAGCAATTTTGTCTTCGTCTGGGACACATCCTCACCCAGATCTACTTGCAACACCTCGCTGACCTCGATATTAGGATCATTTACTAAGGACACACAATAGTGACCTGAGGTGGTCAGATTGAGGTTGACATTTTTACCGAATATGGTGGCCCTGTCTTCACGCGTGTGTAACACAATGTCGGCCTTCTTCATAGCATCGAGGGACATGAGGAGCGGAATGTCACTGTCTACAACATCCGTGACAATCAGGACATCGTTGTTAGCCAGTTTGGCAGGAATACGATATTTGCCCAAAGAAACCAATTTCTCGCCCCCGCCAAACTTAAACACGTTGGAGCTGGCCTCCTGTTGGACATGCTTGAGATCTTTCTCCCCTAAAGCAGATAGATATTTCTTCAACCAGGAAAGGCCACAGACAGTGGAAGAACAGGCCGAATCGAGAACAGCACAAAGTGACGCCTCTGTTGACAGTTCTGACATAAGGCACTTCGAGGCACCAGTAAACAATACTGCAAACTGTGGATCTTCTGTGAACTCGGTGTCATTCTCTGTCAAATTCGCTTTCTGTACCTGGGCATGTGGGCAAGAGTCTAGCAGATGTTTGAACGAACCGCACTCATAACAGCGAAGATAATCCCCATTTTTCGATCTGGGGTTATATCCAGAATCACGTCTGGCAGACCTCTGACCCCCTGACCTAGATTCACGGAGTGCATGGGCGCCGCCATTTTGTACACTCTGACCCCTCCCGGCTGACTTGTTTTTATTTGGCTTCCGACTCCATTTTGTGAACCCCCCAGGGGCGGTCTGGTACACCTCCCTGTCTGCCACGTTTACGATCTCTTGTTTGACACGAGGCATCGAAAAAGCACCCATATCCGAACTGGAGGCTACCGTACAGGGCGCTACAAGACTATCCGAGAATTTTCGCAAAGAGGCTTTGGCTTGTACAAAAAGCGTGCTGTCCTCCTTTGTATAATCTAGACCGGTGAGAACCAGTTTCGATTCATCAGGGGTGAGATTCGCCCGGCGGATAAGCAATAATCCCAATACACTTGCGGGGAGGGTCACGTCTCCCGTCTTGTTTAGCTGATGATATAGAATGTCAAATCGGGATATATATTCACTCACCGACATGTCCTTGGTACGTTGAAACTTGTCAAAGTTCACAAAGGATTCCCATAATCTTCCCGTATCGTCACGCCGGAGGTGTTCGTCCAGTTGGGCGAGGACTTTGTCGTAGCCGTCCTCGGCCGCCATCTCCTCCATTGTGAGCCGGGAGGCGAGGAATTCCCTTGTCCCAAACTCATCCTTCGGCCCTTCGGGGAGACTGAGAAGGATCTCGATGCCACGTTGTTTCTTGGGAATCTTTGTGACCTGGTTCCAACACTGGATTTCAAATCTGTATTGCTCGTAAGTTTTGAGATTCATATCAAAGAGCGGGAGACGAGTCCGTTCACACGTCGCCATCTTGGAAAGGTCGCGCTCGAAGCCTGTGCACAGAAAACGTCCGAGAAATCGGGCACTGTCGACACCAGAGACCCGGACCGTCGACTCTAAATGTACAGAGTTGCACCCTCTGCTACCATTGTTAAGCTTACTTTACGTCCCTCTTTACTTAGGGATAAATAAGCACACTGACACACACATCTAAGTCCACGTGAGTGTATTCCACCAACTCCGCATTCCACACTGGACTATTCCATTCGTGAGGGGGGGTAGGCTATTCTAAGCTAAGTAAACTAACATCACATACATGTAACAATGGAAACAATCATACACATCTGATAATATATGCAGATCTGATGTGCGTCTAATCTATTCTATGACATTCGACTTCCTCTCGCTTCTTGGTAATTGCATAAATGTAGCTAGCTGTATGGTTGGTTAGAGTTGGTTTATCAAAAGCTGTCAGGAATACAAATTTCTCTTTACTGTTCAAGTGTCTAAAGTGGGGATATTTACTTAACACATAGTCAAATAAAATGCTCCTATCGCTATCATACAAAGGACAATCCATAGTAAAATGTACTTCATATGCATTCATTAATGGCAACAACGTGAACTGAAGACATGAGATCCTTACTGGAAAGCCAGGATGGCCTCTCGAAGGGACATGGACTCCTCCCCTCCTCCCTTTCCAGACTTCTTCTTCCCTTTCTTCCCCTTCTTTCCTCCTCCCTTCTTCTTCTTCCCCATCTCTGGTCTTCAGTTTCTCAGGAACCAGGCGAGCGTTGGGCGTTTACTGAGGAAAAAAATGGCAGTCTTTGTAATATGCTAACTAACGTTATATATCATAAATTCATATCAAACTCTTATCATTCAAGATCCATTGATAACTTTAGATATGGAAACCTTACACAAGAGTGTATTGAGTATTGTAGCCATATTCACATATGGTACAAAATCACCATGAATGCGCTGAAAATTAGTCGTTTTGGCTCTATTTTGATTTTTTTTGACAAAGTCTGCGTCAAGAGGTCCTTCAAAACTAATATGACTGAGAGGGGTGTCAGCAACATCACCGGTTGCACAACTGTTTTGATCCTGTCTGGCCAAACAACATGATCAATAGGGCCTCCTTTCCCAGACAGTAACAAACAGGCTTACCCTTACAAAGTTATCTACCGCTTCCTTAGTTTGTGTCACCTAAATATAAGACGAAAATGGCCAAATTTTACCTAAAAGATCAATGTTGTGTCCGGTATCCAAGAACGCCACCCGCCGCCGCCATCTTGGTAATGTAATCCAACACGCTCCGATTTGCTGGCTTTCGATTGGACAAAATATTTTTATTCTAGCTGCTCATTGGTGTATTTTTACCAAAGCACCCATTGGCTTACGGATGAGGACATTCGGGGTACTGATCATTTGACCTATGACCCAAAGTGTGCTAGCGCGGGAAACAGGCATTTTTACTCAAAAGAGCAATAGAAAGACAATAATGGCACAGAAACAAGACGACGCAGAGGTAGAAGAGTACGAGGAAATTGAGGATGAATCCCTGGTGCTTGTGGAGCTGACAGGAATCATCGACTCGGACTTTTTACGTACAGGCTCGGGACAGTGCAAGTTTGTGGGCATCGACAGCGAGCAGCCGGTCTTACAGATGGATAGGTGATTGATTTTATTATCAATCCATTGATCAGTATTGATGAAATGACATTGGTATTTTGATGTATCTTCAGGTACATCTTCACAGGTGAATATGAGGAGACCCAGTCTCAGGATGGAGACAGTTTAACAACTGAGAAACATGTGTCTTACAGATAAACTTTCTTCCTGATGCTTTTATCTTGAGATGTTGATGATGATGTACAGGAACTCCTTAACATCTACTTTACATGTATCTTCATCTTCAGGTACATCTTCGCAGGTGAATATGAGGACACAGTTGGCACCTGTGTAATGTTTGAAGAGGGGAGTCAGGATGAGGAGGGAGATACCCAGCTGGCGTACATGTGCCACACGGTCAAGAAACTAAACATGACAAGGTAGTCTTTCTATAATGTTGTTCTCAACAAATTTGTTTAAGATGAAGTACATAACTTAACTGATTTTTAAAATATGTGTAATCATAGTTGATCTATTTACCCAATCATAGTTAATCTATTTACCCAGGAGAAAGAAATCAGTGAAAATTCATTTTACTTTCATTTTACATGAACATGGATGAATAGTTTTGGGCCCATTTGGGTGTCTGCACCAAGCATGCAATTCCAGTGCAATATCTGCAACATTTTGAGTGATTGTAGTAATACTTGGCATGTGTGTAGGTGTTGGGCTCCTGATGATCAAGGGCTTCTGGTGACCAACCTTGGTACTGCAGCAGAATTATTTTTCTTCCATCTTTTAAAAATCTTTGGTCCTGAACATGCTATGGTCCTGAGGGAATAATTACATTTGTTAAAGATTGTGATAGTGTTGTGTAAACCATTGCAAAACATATCAAAGTTTGAAAGCAAATTTGCCCGGATTCTTGTCCACAGATCGTTCCTCACAAGCAAAAACGATGACACAGACGCCATGTCATTTCTGCGGGAGGACAATCCGTACCACCGGCGAGCGCTGAAGATCGCCTCCTCCTGCACCTTACATGTCAAACCTGACAAGTCTGCCAGCGAGGGGACCACATCAGACGGGAGAGAGGTACCCAGCAGTGGTGAGAAGCCGAGGGAAGGCACTGAAGATGTGGAGATGATAGAAGATGTCGGGACTGAGAAATTGAAACATGCAGAAAGTCATGTAAAAGACAGTCATGATAGAATAGGTGAGGAAACACAACCAGAGGAAGGTGGCAACTTTGCTGTTCCAGAAACAGTAAACGTAGAAAATGAGCAAGAAAAGTCCTCAGATAGATAGTACTATAACATGTGTATCATAATGATATATGTGTGTGGATAATCTAGATAAAATCCTGTTGTCAATGTAATGAGTTTGATGTTTTAAAAGGGAAAAATGCATACATCACACAAACTCTCCCATTTGTATTCAGACAATGCCTATACTGTTTACATAAAAATGTAAAAAGTTCATCAGTGCCAGTTGCAGAAATGATTTTAGTCACACTATTAATAGTATTATATAGCAAGCAACCTTGATTAATCACATTAGAAGCAAGCTTAAGGTATGTTTTGCAAATTTCCTGAATGATTATACACCATTACCATTGCCATATCAAGCATTTTTAACCCTTGGCTTAAAGATAAAACATATTGCCATTGTCATTACAATTACATTGAAAAAAATATATAGATATGTTACTATAGTATGCCAAAAGATACTTATATGTCTGCATTGACATATATATGAGTATGAAATTCTACATTAAAACTAGATCGTTCACGATTGTATCCGCTACAACACCGGACATATTAAATGGAGAAGGTCAAAATCATATCATAGCAACTAATTGCACATCATAGCCCAAGATTGTTTCAGCTATGGAAGTAAACATGATTGCAAAATAAAGTAAACATGTACAACCAATAAAATAACAAACCACCTAGTTGAGTAACAAATATATACAAGTCAGAGCAGCAAACTTTAAGAAAGCCTGCATCTGTACTAGTAAGTCAAACACAAAAATAAAGCTTCCATTAAACAAGGATATATATCAACTCATTTTTCTAAGTCAACAAATACACAAACTTTTGTATGTTCAAAATATATATCTCACTTGTAACAAAAATATGTATGTAAGCAAATACATATAGTCTAATGTAGGTGCGGGTTGATACATGACAATATCAGCACATGAACAACTGTGCATAAAACATTTTTCTTTTGATCAAAGGAGCTATATAAAATGCTTCTATGTAATAAAGCATACATTCCTTTATGCTACTTTACCATCAACTAGCTAACTGTATATTTGGCCACACCAATTTATTTGCATGTTTACCAGACATATTTTGAAAAGAAATCAAGACAAAAACAACAACACTGAAAGGAAAACTTAAACCTACCTATACTAACTCCCTGAAACTTTTTTTACATTGACTTGACAGAAACTGTGTGTACCAAAGCACACTTTTTTCCTTGATTTAGTTCATTTTCTAGCTCAGCTTTTTATACTATTAGCAAAAAAATCAAATTTGTGAGTAAATATTAGGATGTCTGCTGTTCTAGTGGTTTAAAGACAGGCTGCCCAGTTCTTTCTCTAAAAACCAGGAAACCAAGAAACCCTATGAGAGCCACAATGACCAAACAGCCGAACACAATCCCCACAACAGTCCCTCCGTCCATTGTCTGCACCTCCTCGTAAATCGCAGCACAGGAGAAGAAGTTCCCGTCATCGTGAGCGCAGAATTGGTCGTTACGACAGGCGCGGTGCCACGCATCACAGTAGTCGGACCAGATGGGCATGCCTGACATCTGCCACTGGTTGTGACTCGGGTCGGAGGCGTTATAATCACTGTCTGGGTACTTACGGAATAAACCTGCAAGAAATAATAGGTGGATTATAAAGGATGCAATAAAGAAAGTTTATTTTTTTACAATTATATGCCCGGAGGCTAATTGCAAGTACATGGTAGAAACATAAGAAGATACATGTGACAATGAACAGTGATGAGCATAATTGTAAAAAGAAGATACTCAAATACCAGTGTTGGCTATTTCTAAACCAACCTGGGTTTGACTTCTTTTCTGGAAGCAGAGGAACACGAAAAGCTCCACTTTCCCCACAGTTTTATATACAAGTATTGTTCATTCATTTAACCAGGAGAGACATATTGCATACTGGTGTTTTCAATGTTGAAAAGCTAAAAAAAACGTGGTAATCGCTCTCCTGGAACGATGACAGTTCTACCTATTACCATGGTAAGCTTCTTTTTATGTAGTACAGTAGCATTTTGATGTTACATACCTGTTTTGTTGTTGTTTTTCTTTTCACTCTAACTATTCCGTCCTCTATATATGCTGACAAAAAGATTTAACATGGTACATGTATTGAATTTGTGAAGTCTGAGAACTGCATAACTGCTTCCTTACCTGCATTGGGCTCACACTCGTAGAAGCACGCCTCCTGTACGAAGAAGCGTTCGCAGGCAGGTGAGAGCGGGCCGCACCTGTCCCAGTGCCACTCTGGTCCGTAACTCTCCTTCAGTTTCTGCACACTGTTTACTGTGTCCTCAGTACAACAGGACCTCTCCTTCCAGGGGTGGCATTCTGCAAATGTGTCAGGTTCTGGGCCGGGGGTGTCCTGTGGGGAAGATACAATATATCTTTACCTCTGAAGTCAATTCACTTGTAGAATAGAAGTATCATTTTTGTGCATTTTTGGACGTGTCCTGGGTACAGCACACATTCTCTTTCCAAGGTTGGCATTCAGAAAAGGTAACCTGGCTCAGAACATGGGGTGTCCTATTCAAGTTAAACTTACAGTTCTTCCGCGACCAGATGATGCAAAGAGCAGTGCCCATCTCCGTTTCTGGAGCCCCGGCCCACAAAACATTGGTACAGTCACTACAGACTACCACAAACTTTGACAAAGATTACTTCTTTATCATTGTTCAAATAGAAAGTATAGATGAATGTATTCAAAGAGATGCCTCGAGAAAGGGCTAGCAGCCCCTCCCTTTGTAGATATACCGTTACTGAAACAGCAATAAAAGTTGCTGCCCTATGATATGTGCCATTGGGCACTACAAGGGTCCAAACCAACAAACTAGTCCTGCTAATGTACAGACCTTGTGCAGATATCTGAGGTGGCAGAGTGCGGGTGGGCTTAGTCCAAGGTTCTGAGTCACTTCATCGTTTGGATTGTCCTTGTCGAAGAACCACATCGTGTACGCTCTCGAGCGGTTGGTCTCGTACACGAACGACCCGTCCCACATCTTCTCACAGAGCTCCTTTCCCGAGGGGTAGATCTCGTGAAACGGCCTGCAGGGGATGTCGGAGGTCACCACGACCTTGGCCACTGCAAGGTCATGACTAAGAATGGAGAACAAGATGGCCGCTCCAACAAGACTGGTTGGGAACATGGTGGTTGTTACTGTTCACAAGGTTCTGGAGATCACACTTAGCTCTTGTTCTCAGTGTTGAGTTCCTGTAATTATAGTAAAAGACATTTGTACATTTCAGGATGAAAAGTAACACAGCCTTTCTACTTTAAGACACACCTGAAGAAATGTCAAAATCCTTAAACCCTATTGAGTAAGTCAATGAATATATAATAGCACTGATGTTGGGAACTAAATGTTTCTACTAGGTATGTACGTACCAAGACTGGCTGTCATGTCAGATTATACTAGATACTGTAAATTATTTCAGAATATCGTTAGATTAGGTTACAATAACCTCCTTGGAATAAATACCATAACCACATAATTTCAAACTCTCAAGATTGTAAAAGTTGTAACATTATGCTGTACCTACATTTTTTTAAAACTACAAATCAACATATACACAGCATACTACGTTGACTGACGACACATGACACTTTTCTACTCTTCATCAAACAACACACTTCTGTCATATAAGGATTGCGCGTACCGCCCCCCTCCCCATCCTCATAATTTCAGGAGTCAACAGCCGATTACCTTTTAATATACAGCAGCAGAGCGCTGTCGTCACCTTCTTACGTTGATTTAAAGGCAGCTTCTCTGTTGGGGAAATCACAATTGAAGCGTACACGTGTTCCTTGTGTATACTGTAAGAAAACATTTAGTTGCGCAATATGGCATGACATGACCTCTCGGGCACACATGGAAGGTGACCTACATATGACCCTAGTCGCTAGGTCAAAGGTTAGCAGAACCTGATTATCCGAAGTTGTCGCTGTAAGTTTTCAGACCGATACAAAGAAAATGACAATGCAAAGAAAACGGATTTGGTTTTCAATAAAGCAATCGTCCTATCACATTGTGGAAGTCGTCGGCAGTAATACGTCCGGCGTTTTTACGCGCACGATTTTTTGGGATCGTCAGGATTTTTGAGGATTGCCTGTCGAATTATTTTATGATGTGTCAGGCGAGCATACACTGACTTATGGATTATAGCAGGCTGTAAACCGTTTGAAAATATCATGTTCGCGCAAGTAACTTGCAAGTGACAGAAAATAAGAGCGCAACGTTTTACCATCTGATTACTCAAATTAGATTGATTCCTACTGACTTGGGTTTATTTGGGTACTATTTGTTTATTGATGTATTCATATTGGTGGGCTAATCCTATATTAGTCTCATCTATATGTTTATATGGGGATTTTCTATTTCCTAGTGGGATACGTGAATATGGACAAAGCGTTTCTTTCGACAAACTCGTGCGAAAGAACTTTAAAGTTAAAGCCCATTCGTATTAAGGTGCGACTGTTCATTGTAAGCATTGGTTTAACGATATCGTTTGGGTCAATGTTTTGCACGAGATTCTCAGATTGATCTATTTGTTGTTGAAGACTTGCGGGGTCAGCAGACTCAGCACAGACATAGGGGCGCCACCCGGGGCACTGTACATCCTGTTATGTTGTGTGTTCAAGTCAAAGATCTAAAGTTTTCTACCATTGCGAACGTACGCCTGAATCAATGGAGAAAATTGTACTTTTATATGTATTAGTCCAGAAATAGAGGTGTGCCCTAGGGCACACTTTTAATGGATTTTCTTAACACAAATCTGACGATGTTGCCGTTTGAAGGGTTTATGTATAACATGAATTGAATGCCTGCTAGCAACAACACAAGTTGCCAGCTAGTTAACAAGGCGAAGGTCAGATGAGATGAACAATCCAATGATCATGAATGATGTGAATATGTATCATTGCATTAAATCAATACATCATGTCGTCAAGACAGATGAGACTACCCCCGATACAAAACGAATCGTCCTCTATTGTCCAATTTTTACAATTCATTCGGCTCCGTTCGGCCTTGTGAAAATGTGAACCCATGTTTAGGGATTTGACAGGAGAGGAACCTTGACGAGAACAAACTCTGTAAACTCTTTGTTCTATCTTCAATGTTCATTCAACCTTGAAATAAGTATGAAGAGAATTTGAATCTTCACCATTGGCCATGGGAGACTCCCAGGCTATGTTTTCTAATCAACAAGGTCAGGAACCAGTCTCATGGTTTATTTACATGGACATATACCACCTGGAATTCCAGTTATGGGATGTTCGTCCGGATTTCTGTATGATGTTTAACTCTCATTGATAGTTTCATATAGTTTGTATATTTGTTCCATTTGTTCCAGGCTGGGGTAGGTGGAACCCCTTGCATCGTTGGTCGGAAGCCCCCTTGGAGACGGAAACTCCAAATATCAAACCTGGATCTACTGGGACCGTCTTATACGTTGCATGCAGTTCTGTCCCTGAGGGACTTAATGCGCCAGTAGACGAGAGGGTAGAGAGGGGAGTGCACACCCCTCCTTCACCTTCAAAAGTCACGTACAGGCCAGGCAGACGTCGAGTAACTGTTTAGTTTGACAGTTCCAGTCTTCCGGGACATATGGATGTCAACACAATGTTCCATCATGTAGTTTCGAGCTTACATAAGTTTTACCTGATGACAAAGATGTCTGAGTTTTGGGTTGATTCCAAACGTTCAGCGTAGGGTGGAATAGCAGACGACGTTTTTTAGTGGCTGCTATAGGTTACCCTTGATAGGAAAATGTCGTTATACCATCCAACTATCAATAAAATGGAAGAAGGATTATTATAAAACCTAGGTAGTATGTTCATTGACATTGGATAACCCTTGTGTTTGCGTCACCAACCCTACAAACCTAGCGCGTCGCCCTATCAGCCTTTATCATGGTAATAAATTTATCATACACATGCACCCTTTTGTGACCCTTTTAAGATGTAAAACCTTGAAAAGACTTTCTAATACAATTTGTGTCACAGAGCGAATCGCACACGTCTATTAGTGCTCTTCGGATGCTTCTACCGTGGTTCAAATAATGGCACATTTTACTGATGAAAAACACCCATACGCCAATTCAAATTCCCAACCTCAACTCTGACTTTTGTGAAATAAATGAGACCTAGCCATTGATTACTTTGAGAGGAACACCGTTTTCAATGAATATTTTTGCGGTGCTTGGGCGTAGTCATCAGATCATGTGCACCCACGCCTAACCTTACATGCCTGAGTGCGCTATGATCATATTTTCTTGTCTCAAAGGCTGATATGTATGTTATCCCTGGGTATGGCAACGTTGTGGATTTTTCCTTTGAAACAAATCTATTGATTTTAGTCCACATGTTTTCGTTGATGTCATTCTGCTAAACCTAATATAGCACCCTGAGGCATGTCCCCATTAGTGTGAGCTTACCAACCCTCCCACCTCACGGGTTGAAGCAGATACATCATGCACAACCTCGGTAAGTTCTCAGTCTCACTCAGACTCAATTTTTGGGACCGTTATTAGGTATGCGCTCCAACTTTCCAAGACTTTAATGAGCTGTCCACCGAGCCTCAATTAACTGTGATGATTAGTTTACTTTAGCATAGGGCTTTCCCTGCTCTGCTTTAAGTCACCTACCCGCCTTTTCGGTTAAATACGTAGGAATTTGTCATCGATATTCCGTCTTCGTAGATTCCAAGGTATGAAGAACTCAAGGTCCTTCACACACACACCGGATCGCGGTGTCATCTATTACTTTTGTTTTCTCACGTCTCACATGATAAGACAAAACGCTTGATGAGGAATTCCTTCGATTCATAAAAGACATTATGATTTATAACCATGCTACAACATTTCAGCAGTGACCCTTGTTTCCCGATTCCGGATGAGAGGAAAACACTTATTGAACGCCCGTCATAACCCCTTGCCATGACATTTTTCACGATAATCCACATCCATCGTACGAATAGCTATCCTTTTTTGGGGGGATATCAGAGTCGACAACTTACTGCTTGAAGCCCCTCTGTTTTTTCTTTATATTTTGTCTTCTTCTTCTTCTGCAAGAACGGTAATGGCTTCTCGCGCTCTGGCACTCGTGGCAATTCCGTAGTGGTAATTAACAGGGATTTAATACCTGTGATATTTGGAAGTTCCGTATGGTTTGGAGTTGTGAAAGTCGCAGTGATCTTTCTCGAACTTTAAGCCTGATACCCTGTTGCAACGATCAACACTCTATACTTCCTTATTGGATGCTCTGTCATTGCATTGATCAAAGTGAGGCTTTTCGTCTTCCTCCGCTTCCAAACAAGAAGTGAAAGCCAACCTATTTAGAAATAGCTAACACTAGTATTCAAGTAGTCTCTTTTCACAATAATGTTTGATCTTGAATTATTCTCATTCTTTCTTCATCAGGCCAGCTTTTATTTTTGAACTAGGCATGTATCATTGCCTTCGGCATTGGATTGTGGAAAAACATCAAGGACACCTTTAGTATACCCTCTTTCCACTGGGACGGCGCTCTCGCCGCGCTCTCCCTAGATTTAACAGATCGCTCAACGAATTGTAGAGAAACGAAACTAATCTTTTTAGACTTTGTGCAAACGTTTTGTTGTCTTCTCAGATACAATTTTTCGTTCTGTATGATATACCCAGTGTGAAAGTATAGGTTACACATATCCTTTTTAGGTCGCAGTGAGAGCGCAGCGCGATCGCCGTCTAGTGGAAAGGGAGCCTTACGAACCGAACGCCTCGGGTAACATTTATCCAGAAGGATAAACGGCTTACACAGAGATAATCCCGCATAGATCACATCCTGTCGTCACTCTTTAACAGCCGATTCGCATCTGTTAACCAAGAATAACTTGCCCTTTGATATATGTCCCAGCTAGCTTCTGCATCTGTATCTGTAGCCGTTATGACCACCCTCCGGCGTAACGTATTAGGATTGTCTCTCTGACCTTTGTAACGTTATGTCCGGTATAACCACTTTTCGGCGTAACCTACCGACTAATACTCTGACCTTTGTCGAGTTAAACCGTTTACATTAACTGTAAATCCTGCTCAAGTCTACTGATACCGTGATTTAATGTGTTATTTATTCTCTTGTGTTCTGGTCCACGATAACTCCCTAATGCTATATTAGATTGAGTTTTGTTGCCTCTGAGATCCAGTCAGAATATGGTCAGATTGTCTTAAGAGATTTGACTTTCTTCATCTGTTCTAAAAAGGGCAAATTTGTTTTCTTCTTGTTTCTCCTACCAAGGCTAATCTCCAAGCAGACCCTACAATGGCATATGATAGTACCAAACTACCCAAGGAGTGCAGTCAGCCAAAAGGTGTCCATTTGCCTTGTAGCGAAACACACTCCTAAGCCGGCTTCACTCCTCTGCCAGCTTTTGATACTTATGCTATTATATATATCTTATGCTACCGTAGGATCTGCTTGGAGATTATACCAAGGCTACCTGTGTAAGTAAGGAGGGTTAGGAAGAAGGTTATTTCTGCCTTCACTTAAGGAGGCTTTTGCTTGCCATGTTTTAAAAAAGAAGGAAATTTCACATGAATTATGGGGAATGTTTTTGACAAGTACACGTACACATCAAAATGAGAGAGAAATACGGCGAATACGCCGATTCGAGTTCACACATCAAAATGGACTGCCGGGGCAGGAGCAAAGTAGAAAACCCACAACTCATTATAAAGAAGCGAGAAGAAGTTGAACTTGTACGTACTAGAATGTATTAGCATATGTAGAGGTGATAAGATACCTTTTACTTATAACAAAATTGTACCTTATCACTAGCGCTACGACCTGTACTTAGCTTGTTTGAGCACACATGTACAAAAAGGTCATTCATTCATTCATTAATAAGGTCCAGAGCGACCATTAATCTCAGTTTCGGCAATTGGGGCGGCTATAGGTCAGACACTTAGAGATGCTTGTTAGCGTCTTCATTAGAGTTGCTGTTTTTGTCATATCAAAAACGAAGGATAGAGGGATGCCATCAGACCCATTTGACAAAATGCGTATGTCTTTTTCATTGAAATTTTCATTTCAATGCCAGGTCCTATACACATTTCTACAGGTAGACCGGTGATTGTCCACGTATGATTCTCAGTGATTATAGTCGGGTTGCCCTATCACGGTCGTGAAATGTAAACCCAAGTGTCACTGTTGTTTTACCCTGGTTCGTGAAACAGCAGGTGTATTCTGTTGCAAAGACAGAATATACCCAATCAAGAGAATGTTTATTAAAATAGATGTCTTTTTTCTGATTGTATTGATCCATTTGTGACAGTGCGGTAAGTCACTGACCTCACTTCTCATCCCGTGACAATAGATCTTCTGTGACATCT